>OZ012737.1:703646972-704246972 GCA_963859935.3 Lathyrus sativus | reverse complement strand
GGTTTACTCTGAGCGTTTCCTTTCCCTCCCGTGGGATAAATAACGCACGGTGGCGACTCTTCTGTTCAGCCGGCGCCGATTTTCGCAGTAGCGACACAGGGTACTGCCTTAATGCTCTCGTAAGGGATTGGTCCCGCCTTGGTGATAGTGATCGGCGGTCGCCTGGCTGGCGCCGTTATGGTTATTGTTTTTCGGGGAATCGTCACAGTAGCTACATCACTTCGCTTGTCTGCTAATACCTCTGCAGGTTCCTCAACTGCCGTTCTGTCGAATTGCAATGTGCCTCCATCTATTAAAGTCTGAATACCCTTCTTCAATTCAGCACAACCCTCAGCTTGGGTCCAACACTCTAAACAATACTCGTCGCAACCTGGATACACACCTTCTTGCAATAACCTTATCTTTATCTCGCACAACGGTGTCTTGAGGTCATCAACATTCATAATCAAATTCAAACCCTCCTCGGTTAAAATAGCATTTGCCCCATGGTTGGGCATGGGCTTTTGCACTATGTTCGGACCCGCCTGTCCAAAATTGATAGCCTTACTATCCAATAGATCCTGCACCACATGCTTGAACGCGTGGCAACCCTCTATATCGTGGCCAGGAGCCCCGGAGTGGAATTCACAATGCTTGCTTGCGTCAAAGCCGTACGGAGGAGTGCCCGTTACTGGTGCCATAGTTCTCTTTTCCACCAAGTTCAAACCTAGTAACGTCTGTAGCAATTCTGCATACGTTGAATGAGGCGTTTCAAACACCCTCCTTGGTTTGCCCCCCTGGATTCTGCGCTGAGCGGGATGTACCCCCTGTTGTGGCTGCCGTTGCTGTTGTTGCATTGGTTGTTGCTGAAATGGAACGGTAACACTTGCCACCTGCTGCGACTGATTGTACTGGTTTCGACCTCTGCCCCGGCCTCGGCCTCGGCCCCCAAACACTGCACTTGCATCACCTTGATGGCGCCCACCGAAAGCCCTTCTGTTACTGCCAGCTGAAGTGGATTCCTCAGCTTGGAATCTTCCCTGTTTAATGTTGCTTTCAATCTTCTCTCCCATCAGGATTAAGTCTGAGAAACTGCCCAAAGAAGTATGAAACAACTTGTCATAAAACATACCAGTAAATGTTCCTATGAACATATCATTCATTTCTTTGTCCTCTAAAGGAGGATGAACTCTAGCAGCCATGTCGCGCCATCTCTGCGCATACTCTTTGAAGCTCTCGCCCTTCTTCTGGGACAACCCCTGCAATTGGACCCGGTTGGGTGCCAAGTCACTGTTGTACTTATAGTGAGCCACAAACGCTTCGGCCAGCTGCTTCCATGTCTTTATCTGTGTTGGCTCCAGCCCCATATACCATTCAAGGGAAGGACCAGACAAGCTATCTTGAAAGAAATGCATCAGCATCCTCTCATCGTTTGAATACGCCGACATCCTTCTGTAGTATGACCGCACGTGCACCTTTGGACAGGTATCCCCCTTATATTTGTCGAATGTGGGAGCTTTGAATTTTATTGGTACCCTCAGGCCAGGCACCAGACCCATTATGGTCATATCTAAGCCAACAACGCTTTGATTCACGACCCCTTCATCTGCTCCTCGAGCATCTTGATTCTCTGAGAGTCATCCATAGGACCTTCGAAACCTCCACCGGAGAAAGCATCCTCTTGCTGATCTTCTAGCCAATTACCGTTCCCAGTTCCGTATCCATCGCCCGTTGTTACGGCCAACTCTAGTCTGATTCATTACAGGGCCTCGCCCCCTGTTACCATACCCCGGAGCGACTCCTGCAGGTCCAAAAGTCATTAACCCAGCGCCATTTCCATTTCCGAATCCGCCATAACCCTGATTATTCATACCAAATCCGTCCTGTCCGAAGCCTTGAGCGTTGAAGCCGTACTTCCCAGCATGATCAAACCCCTGGTCATTGAAGCCGAATCCATTATTACCGAAGCCATTACCTCCCATATTATCACCCAGGTTGACATCTCCGAGCCCAACGTTGTTGACGACAGTCTCGTTACCGATTCCAATGTTACCGTTCCCGGCGGCAGCGCCGTTGTTCACATTGACAGCAGGTATGTTTACCACAGGTGGAGCCACCGGTGTGGGAGTACCATCCCCGTGAATAGTGTCGACTCGCACAGAATTATGGTCTTCATTTCCGTGCCCAGCATTTCTCACCAACAAAGGCTGCACCAAAGCTTGCAAGTTCTCCTGGCCTTTCGCAATGGTCTCCATTGTCTGCATGAATAGCGCCAGCTTCTCACGCATGTCCTGCATTTCATTCTGCATCTGATCCATAATTCTTCGGCAGTTGGTACGAGTGGAGTATCGGTGCGGGCGCTGGCTTTCAATCCTGAAAAGACCTGAGAAAATGCAAGAAATGAGATACCGTTCAATAATCACCTGTAATGCAATATGAATGTGAATGCAATGCAACGTGTGTCTGTGCATTAGGGCGTATCATTCCCCGATTCTAGTGCGAATGTGCCAGTGCGGTGACAGTGCTCGCAATACGAAGTTCGGAGCCGAACCATAGAAAACACCTCATATATTGCAGAGAAATCCATTAAGCCAAGAATACAATATCAATGAGTGTACAATAAGAAGGCATGACCTCGACCAACAATCCTGGTGATGGTCAGCACAAATGCAAATAAAGCATACACATTAGTTCATGAAATGGTCAAGTACTCTCATAGGCCTGATATTCCTCTAATAACTTTTTAGTCTCTGGATGATTTGGTCGGGTAAGCAGACCCTCAACAAGTAGATCTCTCCGCTTGAGAACACGTCGCAAATCACCAGCGGATTCCTCCCATGCCCCTTCTCCGAAGCAATCCTCTAGCTTCCGCTTCTGAGACACAGCTTCTTTCTTGCCTTCGATGGCCTTGTTCAATGCATTCTGGAGACTATATTTGGCCATTACCTCTTCTTCATACTTCTTAGTGCTAGCCTTCAACTGCTCTTCGAGTTCAGAAATTTGCTGCTTCAATTTGTCTTCCCTCTTTTTGTTGTTGGTTAGCGTAGCATTCCACGTCTTGTTACAAGAAGAGATTTCCCGGTGGGCGGCATCGAGTGCTTTCTTTTTGGCCTCCAACATGTCATGAGAGCTTCTGAATTCTTTCCCCAGACGTTCACGCTTCTTTTTCTCTTCAGTCAATTCAGCACCTAGCCTGTTTACTAACTCGATCTGCTGTTGGAAAGAATGCACAGCCTTGTTCTTCTCACTATGCATCTGAGCCAGTTCCTTTTCTAACCCTTCATTGATCTTCATCAAGGCTTCCTTTTCTTTTACAACTTGCTCGTAGACCTCCATAGTAACAGTGGTTGGTTCCTCCACCTGAATATGAACAGGGACCGGTGCAGCTGGAAATGGCATCAGCAACTGTCATGCTCTCTCTTGGATCCAAACTTTGTACGGTACATAAGCCTAACAATCATTCTTCCCCAACAGTGGTTTCCCTCTTCTGTTGATACGCATCCAGGCGTGCTGAAGCTTGGCTAGTAACTCTCCATTCAAATCACCGGTGAAGTACAGAGATTCCTGTACTTCTTCCTCCCTAGGTGGGGTCTTCAACGCATATCCAAACTGGCGAACGAACAGAGATGGGTTATAATTGATACACCCTTTTCTTCCTATCAAAGGAACATTAGGATACCCAGAACAAATGAAAATAAGCTCAGACCCCAGCAAGTCTCGGTCGAACCACTCAATGTCTTCAGAAGATAGTCTCATCAGGCGCTCTGGCCAGTTAGCTGTAGTTGCACTATCTACAAAAGGTCCCTTCAGGGGGAGGTGGCTCTTAAACCACATGTTCAACAGCGGCGCACAACAGTAAACGGTCTTTCCTCTTCTGTTTTCATTTTTGTAGTGCAATGAATGATAGAGATCTCCAATCAAAGTGGGTACCGGATTGCCAGCAGCAAACAGATGAAAGGCGTCCAAGTCCACAAAATTGGGTAAATTGGGAAACAACACTATTCCGTAGATGCATAAAGCCAAGATAGCATTAAAGACTATCCAACACCCACTATTGGCGTATTCTTGAGCTTTGCCAACCAGAAAATCGAGGGAGAAACCTGGAACCCCAAGCCAAGAAGTCAGTAATAGTTCAGAAGCGTTCATGTGCAAGGCCTTAGCTAAGTCCTCCAGCTGGGGCTTAGCGTCGCGATGGATGAAAGAAACCTTATTTTGTACCGGAAGCTCGATAAACTCCGCGTATTCCTCCATGGTAGGCCCCAAAATAAAGTCAGTAAACGTGAAACATCTCAATGCAGGGTCATAGAATTGCATCAAGGTGTACAACCCATTCATCTCAACAGCAGTTGGCTTGCAGACCAATCTCAACAATCTTCCGTGACTCATCCTGAAACTTCTCCTGACCTCCTCATCAGCAAGGGACATCATACCAAGTAGGGGAGTAATGTCAGGCGTAGGTAACTTGTACGCAACTGTCTTTCTCAAACCAGCCATGATCAATAAGCAGAAGTCCAGGCACTAGAATCAGGGAATATGCAAATGCACCTACAGCACAGACACACGTTAATGAAATGCACATGATAATGGTTATGCGAGCAATGCAATGCAAACAGATGCAACAGGGACCAAATGCCATGGCTGAGAAGCCTGAACCATATCAAAAGTCTCAGATAGACCCTCCAGAATTCCTCAAATCCTGGTCTTGGACAGACCCAATACAAAGCTCCAACACTGGTCTCTGATAGACCCCATAATATAATTCTGACTAGTCTCTGACAGACCCCATATCATAACTCCAACTGGTCTCTGATAGACCTCACAACTGTCCATAAATACCCAAAATCTCAGATCAAGAAACAAACCGGTATCTGAAGGTCTAGTTACCTGCATAACCCCAAACCCTCTCACAGGTAGGTGTCCTAGTAACTAACAATGGTATGGCATCCTATGCGGTCGTCGGCGTCACAGACTTTCAGGGTTGATGATACGATTCTCAGAAGGAGTGGCATCATCAAATCCTGAAGAGGCCTCACTTAGCCAACTTCCAAATAATCGGTTCCCGGAGTTGACAATTCAGCTAACCAACAACCCCTTCGACCCAAAGGGTAGAAAAAAAAGTCAACCAGAAGAACCTCGTCCGAGTGTAGATTTCGTGGGACACTAATGCAAGCAAAGCCGGAACGCGCCCACTACTTTCTACTCTAATTCTAAGTGCACTCAAGCCCAGGTCCGGCTTATCTCTCAATCATAGAACACCCGTCACAACCCCAATACAACAATAATAACAATAATATAATGCTGAAGGTAAATGACAGAAATATAAATCCATACAAAATCCTCGACGGGAAAACAAGCGCTAGGATTGACTCGCTTAAGGGACGTTGGATCCCAAATGTATAAGGAACTATCGCAGTCCTTAGCAGCCAGGGGACGTTGGATCCCCAGCAGAGTCGCCAGCTGTCGCTACTGCGAAAATCGGCGCCGGCTGAACAGAAGAGTCGCCACCGTGCGTTATTTATCCCAACGGAGGGAAAGGAAACGCTCGAGGTAAACCTACCGCAAAACGGGGAAAGGAATGGTCATCGCAACCAAATCCTGGATTCGGGAGTCGGTTACGCAAGAGGAAGGTATTAGCACCCCTCACGTCCGTCGTACTCGACGGGATCCACGCTTGTTTTCTAGTACGGATTTTTATTCTCTCTACTCTACAGGTCTGGGGTTAAAAGAAAATAAAATGACTCGGCAAAGTATCGCACTTTATGCCTACGTATTCCCGTCTGGAACGAGAAATCAGAGTCAACGTAGTTCGCCTACCTACGGGAAAGGAGGGGAAGGTTGCTCGCTAGGATATCGCATCCTATGCCTACGTACTTTCGTACAGCATGAAAGATCAGAGCAAACGTAGTTCGAGCCACGCACGACACAAGTCTGTTTTGATTGCTTTTATCTCCTTCTGAAAAAGGGTTTTTCTGCTTAACAGTCCAAGCGGACAAAAATGACGTTTTGATGAGTTCACATTCTTTTACGGAAGAAATGTCTTTTATTGTGTTTGAAAGATTTATTGTGTTTTTCTGTTTGTTTTGAGAAAGAAGAGACAGAACTCTAACCTATGGTTGAAAAGGGAATCAAACTAACCTAGTGTTATCATGCATGGGTTAAGACCTAATGTATATCATGTTCCTCTCTTGCACAGAGAGAAACAGAGATCCTAAGGGAATAGACGGAAACAAAAACAATAGCATATATACAATAAAGCAGTAAAATGCATGGATGCAGCAATACAAGCGAGGCAAGGGAGTCCCACTCAACCTCGAACCTAGAAAACAACAGGAAAAAGCGAACAAAATTCGCTTTCAACCTAACATATTAAATGGCAAACAATACAGTCAGGGAAATTCAAACAATACATCAAAAATTAAACAGCAAAAATAAACAGCCAACAACAGTCTTCATCAACATCTGTCTTCAAGTCATCTTCAACCATCTACAAGCTTCAAGCAAGCATCAGTCTTCATCTTCAAGCCTTCAAGCAAGGTCTCTATCTTCAATCTTTCAGTGGCTTTTCTTCAAGTCTCACTCTCCAAGATGAGCAGCAGTCAACAAGATGAATTGGATGTTAAGCAATCAGTTGCCTACCAAGGGTGGCCTACTGACTGTTAACATGATACTGACAGTTTCCTCTCAAAAGTTCTATCTTTTAAATACATTCACTAATCCTTCCAAAGGAAGGAGGTGGGTATTTGAAAGAGACTTTGAATCATAGAGAAAGAATGGAGGCAAACAAGACCTTCCATGTTTGTGAATCAAGTTGCTATTCTAGAGCTCTACCTAACTCCTAGACCCTATAACCTTCAACAGCTGCCAGCAAGGTACTCTTCATCAACCCTGGAAATTGGTCTTCATTCTCTTAATCTTCAATGGGCTTCATCAGCACGGTCTTCAGCTCAAACCCAAACCCCAAGCAGGCCCAATACCCCACACAGTCAAATAATAACCCTAGAGAGGGCACACCACACAATCAATCAGATACAGGAAATATACTAGAAGTAATAGTAGAATAGGGGAAGTCTAATATTTTCTAAGGGATCTATTATTTACCCATAATACCCCTATAGTCCCATCATTTAATTTTGTCCTAAAGAAAACCCAAAAGAAAATTACTTTGTTAAACCTACATCATATTCACAACCCTAAATGATTAGCCTAATGTTTTCTAACTAAACTACCTAAAATAAATCCTAAAAAATTGGTATAAAAATCAAGGGGGCACCTAATATATGTATCTAGTTACACTAAAAAAATTGGCCTAAAAAGATTATGAGAAGTACCTAAAAGAAATTCTACAAAACTATATACAAATTAAATCTATTTAAAAACAATTAAAATGTAAAATATAAGCAAAAATAGAAAAAATATCTAAACCATTATTTTTTAATCATTTTAATTTTCTTCAAGTCAATTCTAAACTATTGCAAAAAATCTCATGTCAAAATCCTTATTTTTTGATTTATTATGGATTTTATAAAATTGCAAAACAAAATGAATTAAAATAAAAAATGAAATAGAAGCCAGGGGGTGCAAGCAGCAAGGGCGCCCAGTTCAATTGCTTCATGGGCCCAAAACCTGGGGGTGCGTGTAGCAAGTTATTTAAGCCCAAACCAACACAGAAATTAAATCAGAAAATCAGAGAAAAAGAAAAACGCGCGCGGTGCAAATAGCATCACCAACAAGTGTAATAAGCAGTTGGGCCTTGTGTGAGGGTGTGGAAAGCAATTGTCCAGTTAAGCCCATCAGACACTTTAAATGAAACGAAGCGTTTTGCTTCAGACTCTTCCCTCTCATTTCAACTTTAAACCTGGGCCGTGCGATCTGAATCTTGGTCAATGGTCTGCGAATGATCCAACGCTTGTGGAGTCATCTTCTCCAACGAGCTAGGGTTTGTTGCAAATCAACCATGGAACCCGAGCTTCATGCATCAAACTTCATCCTCCTCGTTCTCACTCATTTCTCACTCAAATCCAGTTCTATAAACAGCAAAGTTGCTCCAATTCTCAAGCTGAACAATAATATATCACTAATTCTCACTAACACGCCCTAGAAAACCAAACCCGATAACACACTCTTCCATAATACTCCAACTTTCAACTTCTTCTTTCTCCAATTTCTTGGCATCAAAACAACCACCAAACATCACTGATTACCATAAGCTAAAGAACTAGTGCTAACACTCAATATTAAGAGAGTTCTAAGTCCAAACAGTTGGTGTGCTCCAATGGCAAACTCCATGAAATGCTCTCAAACTCACTGGAATTGATCATCTACTTATTCCTAACAGTTCTAACCTAATGATTCTCTATCATACTACCTAATTCAAGCCAATTCGATAGAAATACCAACCTGGTGTAAACTTGAAAATAGATGGATGAAATCTCCACTTCAAGTTCAGCAATGCTCCAATAGCAATCAATAGACCAAGATCTTGATTCTGTATGCACTTGTGCTTGCTCAAAGGCTTTGGATTCTTGTAACCAATTCTTTTTGCAATTTGAATGATGAACTTGCAACACACGATTCTTGCACCAATACACTTGGATCTTGCTTGCAATGTGATCTATGATGAATATGGAGTATGATAGGATCAAGAACTTTGCAGAATGATGAGGAATTTAGAGAGTTTGGGTGAATTTGCAAAAATGCAAGAGAGAATGAAACTATGGGGTTTTGATCAAAATGAAGTGTAACCCTGCATTGAAGGAGCTCTAGGGTTTATATAGATGCCCATGGAAACATCTAGAAATTGCTGGAAGCTTCTTGTACACCAATCCCTTGTGTTTTGGCTTATGTTACTTTAATCATAAGCAAGCCATGATATCTCTCAAACTTTGGAATAAACTCAAAAATCCACTATTTCCAATGGTCTCAAAACATTGTTTCCAATCAAAATGACCTATAATTTCATCCCATTTGGACATGTTATGAAAAATCTCATTTTTTAAGTCACTTTTATTCATTAAATCCACCTTTAATTGACAAAATTTGCAACCTTGAGCTATGAACATTTTCCAACTTCCATGACCACTTTTCTAGACTCAAAATGTCATTTGGAACAACTTTGATGTTTTGAAGTTTTCCATTTGAAGCTTCCTTGTATGAGTTTTAGGCATATGCTTGAAGTGACCTGTAATTCTCAAATGACCAAAATACCCTTTGCTTGCCAAAGTCATAAGTAGAGTTCCACAAATCAGATGAAGGCATACCATACCTTTCTAGAAAGATAAGATCATGAGGAACAACTTTCATGTTGACCAGAAATCCATTTGAAGCTTTCATTTTGAATTATCTTGCTGGGAAGTTTGCCCTAAATCAGGGGATTTTACACAGAAACCCTAATTTAGAAACCTCTCTTCTTCTTGATTTCTCTTGATTTATCCTTGGCACAACACCACATCCATATCTACATGTCAAATGATGAACCCCACATCTTTCAAATAGACCTTGATGCCTTTCAATCAATCATTTGACCTAGGGTTGACCCAGATGAAACCCTAGTTGACTGTCTTCAACTGCAACTCTTGTGATCACATCAATGACTTGTCTCACTTTCAAAATGACCCTCTAGGTCTTCCATGATGTCTATATACATTCCATTCTTTCCATTCATAGTCCACAACTTCTCTGATGATCTTCAAATACCCTCAAGATAGGAGATAGATCCACTGCTTGGTCCACTAACTTCTCAGATTTCAATTTCTTTCTGATGACTTGGATAGGCTTGAATCTTGAATAAGAACCTCTTGATAGGCTCATAGAGATAAGAATAGTACTTGGTCCCTTGTTGGATGACTTGCTATGCTATGCTATGCAGATGAATTAATTGTATACATGACCTAATATGCACATGCTAATGCAATTGAAACATAAACCAAATGAAGTAGGTTAAGCAAATTTTAAGGTGCAACAGAGGTAACATTCAAACAGGCAGGGTGGGTAAAACAATTCATAATAATCAATATATAACAATCAACGATAAATAGCATCATAATCATATTCAACATATTCATATCCTTCAATATGCCTCAAAGACCACAACGTCATAATTCATACAAAAAGACCCATAAATGCAATGCAATAAGACTCAATGCATGTGGTACCAATCATCACAACTCGATGGAAACTGGGCTATCAACCCTCTATAGATCCCCATCAATAGGATTGATTCTACTAGAGAACCGGAGCACATCAAAATACTTCACATCCACACAATGGGATTGAAGGCAAAGTAATCGAGGTCCTGTACCAAAGTCTGGATGCACATGAATACATGATGCACATGTCATAAATCATCATCATATTAACAGCATAGATGCATCATCATTCATCATCATCAAAATCATCATATCTCATGTCATCATATAATTCATCAAAATCATGGAAATATCATCATAATACATCATAGAAATCATCATGTCATCATGTGCACATCACATAAAACACACAGTCATACTCATGTTAACTCAACACAGAAATCACAGAATCAAACATCAAGGCATCACTGCACACGGTCAATATTCGCGAAACTCTGATACGTTCGGTGGCATGTTTGCCAGGTGCGTCTGAGGCGAGTTTCTTCCCTAGGCGAACTGTGCGATGACAGCAAATTCTGCTATGCACCAAAACCTAAATCCACTCAAATACCCACACGATTCACTTCCCCAATGCCTCCAAAACATCCCTAAATCATCCATAAAGTCCTACGGTGACAAAGGCACAAAACCTACAGTTTATTAGGCCAATCCCGTAACATATTCACGTCCTAAATCACAAATTTCCTTCAATTACATCCTAAGGCATTAGAGTTACTCACTATCCAATATTCCTGCTCCTACTACAGGGTCAGTCATATAACAATTCAAGGTTTTGGCCACGAAGGCCTATGTTTCCCTTTTCCCCAACGAATTACACGGTTAGATTCAAACTAACAAGTTTATGCCACGAAGGCCAAAGATCACTATTTCTCATATCTATGCTCTAACAGTCAGGAATACTTACCACTACACCACAACCATCAGAGTCCTCACTATCAATTTCCTTATTTCCCATGATCAAACCCAAAATTCCTTAAATCTTAAATCATCCATAATTATATTGAAAGGCACACATGGAAAATCATGAAAAGCTATACTCCTCATACCTTAATCGTCGATTCAAAGCCTTCATGATTATCTTCGGGAATCTTCTGCCTCTAATCTTCTCCTCAGAGCTCTAGCCATAATACTTTTCACGGTTAACAAACGAATCATAATTCCCTTCAGAATTCTATTTTGTCAAACCTAGTCTTGGGCCTCAAAATTAGGCTTTTCCCATAATATCTTTACTAACTCCTCTTAATGCCCAAATTACCCTTATTTCACTTATATTCATTTTAATAAATAATAATACTAATATTTCCATATTGTATACTATTAATTAAATAAATAACCCACAAATTCATAATTCTCAATAATTCACAAAACCACCTACAAATGAATATTATCAATTAAATAATTAATTTAAAATAATCTAATTAAATTCGGGGTGTTACAACTCTCCCCCACTTAAAAGAATTTTCGTCCTCAAAAATTACCTCAAGAAAACAGAGTCGGATACGACTCCCTCATCTGATCTTCACGTTCCCAAGTCCAACTTTCTTCAGCTGGTCCTCCCCAAACTACCTTCACTAAGGCAATCTCTTTACCTTGCAGCTGCTTCACTTCTCGTTCATCAATCCGAACAGGCAACAACTCAACAGCCAAATCATCTCGCACTTGTACATCATCCATCTGAATCACATGAGACACATGAAACACATCATGTAAATTTGCAAGCGACGACGGTAAAACAATCTGATATGCTACTTCCCCCACCCTCTACAAACTCTGATACGGACCAACAAAACGCGATGTGAGCTTTCAAGACTTCAAAGCTCGGCCAACACCAGTTACCAACATAACTCTTAAAAACATGTGATCTCCCTCTTAGAATTCAAGTGCCTTCATCCTCTTATCATGGTAACTCTTCTGACGACTCTGTGACAGTTTCATCTTTTCTTGGATCATCTTGATCTTTTCAGTCGTCTCTTGCATAATTTCAGGTCCGAGTACAGCACTCTCGCCCGACTCATACTAACACAACGGAGTCCTACACCTCCTACCATATAAAGCCTCATACGGTACCATTCTGATACTAGAATGGTAACTGTTATTGTAGGTAAACTCAATCAACAACAAATGACTATCCCACGATCCACCTTGATCCAAAACACAAGCTCTCAATAAATCCTCTAAGGACTGGATATTTCTCTCTGCCTGTCCATTCGTCTGCGGATGATAGGCAGAACTCAACCTCAACTTAGTACCCAAAGCTGTCTGCAAACTCTCGTAAAACCTCAACGTAAATCTCGGATCTCTATCAAACACAATACTCGACGGAACACCATACAACTTCACAATCCGATCAGTATATAACTCGCCAAGCTTCTGCAATGAATAATTGATCCTCATCGGTATAAAATGAGTCAATTTAGTCAATCTATCCATAATTACCCAAATCGAATCATATCCCTTCAAAGTCTTCGGTAAACCGGTCACAAAATCCATAGAAATGCTATCCCATTTCCATTCTGGAATACTCAACGATTGCATCAGACCTGAAGGTCTATGATGTTCAATCTTTGACTTTTGACAAGTCAAACAAGTATACACAAATTCTGCAATTTCCTTCTTCATACTTGGCCACCAAAACAACTTCTTCAAGTCTTGATACATCTTAGTGGCACCAGGATGAATACTCAACCCGCTTCTGTGACCTTCTTCAAGAATGCTCTTCTTGATTTCTGGTACATCAGGAACACATAATCTATCTCTTAACCTCATCACACCATTCTCATTGATCCGAAAATCACCTTTGTTATCTTGGTTGATTAACGCGAGACGATCCACCAAACTCAAATCAGATTTTTGACTCTCTTTGATTTCTTGGAGAATACCACTAGTCAACTTCAACACACCCAACTTCACACTGTTATAAGTCTCTTCACAAACCAAACTCATATCTTTGAATTGCTCAATCAGTTCTACCTCTCGAACCATAAGCATCGACATATGCAAGGACTTCCTGCTTAGTGCATCGGCCATAACATTAGCCATACCCGGATGGTAACTCAATTCAAAATCATAATCCTTCAGAAGTTCAAGCCATATTCTCTGCTTCATGTTCAACTCTTTCTGATCAAACAAATACTTCAGGCTCTTGTGATCACTGAACACTTCTAACCTGGACCCAAAAAGATAATGTCTCCAAATTTTCAACACAAACACCACAGCGGCCAACTCTAAATCATGTGTAGGATAATTCCTTTCATGAACCTTCAGTTGTCTGGAAGCATAAGCAACAACCAGACCGTTTTGCATCAATACGCCTCCAAGACCCATCTTCGACGCATCACAATACACCACAAAAGACTCACTCGGATTCGGAAAAATCAACACTGGAGCAGTCGTCACCTTCTTCTTGAGTTCTATAAAACTCTTCTCACAGACAACATCCCACACATAAGCTTGACCCTTTCGAGTCAACTGAGTCAATGGCAGCGCCAACTTCAAAAAACCTTCAATAAACCTGCGATAATAACCAGCCAACCCAAGAAAACTTAGAATCTCAATAGCAGACTTTGGAGTCTCCCACTGCAACACAACATCAACTTTCGAGGGATCAACAACAATTCCTTCACTAGAAATCACATGGCCAAGGAAACTCACTTCCTTCAACCAAAACTCACACTTAGACAACTTGGCATAAAGCTTCTTGTCCTTCAAAACTTGCAATACCACTCTTAGATGTTGCGCGTACTCTTCCTCGTACTTAGAATATATCAAGATATCATCAATGAACACTACCATAAACCGATCCAAATAAGGATGAAAAATCCTATTCATATACTCCATGAATACACCAGGTGCATTAGACACACCAAACGACATCATAGTATACTCATAGTGTCCATACCTCGTCCTGAAAGCTGTCTTCGGAATATCATCAGGCTTGACACGAATCTGATGATAACCTGGCCTCAAATCAATCTTGCTAAACACACAAGCACCCACAAATTTATCCATCAAATCATCAATCCTCGGAAGTGGATACTTATTCTTAATAGTCACCTTATTCAACGACCAATAATCCACATACAATCTCATGCTACCATCTTTCTTCTTCACTAATAACACAATAGCACCCCACAGAGAAACACTCGGTCGAATGAACTTCTTCTCAAGTAGTTCTTCCAACTGTTTCTTCAATTCCCCTAACTCAGATGCAGACATCCGATAAGGATCCATCGACACAAGACTAGTGTCCGGTATCATATCAATAGAAAACTCTACCTCACGCTCAGGAGGTAAGTCATTCATGTCGTCTAGAAACACCTCTAGAAATTCCCGAAAAACTGGTAGCTCTATGCTCACTACTTCATAATTAACTTGAAGTGATGCAAACAATGCAAACATCTGAGCCTCATCTTCCAAGAGTTCTTCCACTTGCTTGTCAGATACAAACATCAGCTCTCCACCATCACCAAACTCTGGAAACCTCACAGTCTTGCTGTAACAATCAATATGAACATAGTTGTACTCCAACTAGTTCATTCCAAGAATAACATCAATCAGATGCAAAGGTAGACAGGCCAAGTCCATCACAAAATTCTTATCATAAATGGTCAAAGGGCAGCTCAAACAGACTAACGCAGTAGTCAAATAACAATTAGCTGGGGTATCAATAACCATACTTCCAATCATATAAGACAATTTAAAATTCAACCTCTTAGCACATTCAAGCGAAATAAATGAATGAGTAGCACCAGTATCAACTATAGTAATCAATTCAACATTATTAATAAAACAAGTACCTCTGATCAAGTTGTCTATCTTGGATTCTTCCCGCTCAAAGTGAACACTCTGCCACTTGTCTGAGCAGCAGTAGCAGTCTTCTTCGGTTGCTGACACTGGGTATTGATATGACCCTTCTCACCAGAGTTGAAGGAAGTCGGAGCTTTGTCTTTACAATCAGTAACTCTATGACCTCTCTTGCCACAACGGTGACATCTCAGCATTCTACAATTCTCAGCACGGTGGCCTTGCTCGCCACACTTAAACACTTACTTGGAGAAGTAGTCGCTCCCCCACTTGGCTTTTTCCTATCTGAAGCATTCTGATTCCCTTTATCGCCATAAGTCACATACGGTTTCCCTCTATACTGACCTTTCTCTTTCTTCTCACTCAGCTGCTTGTAGTGAGTAGATCGAGCTCGACCAACTTCATCATAAATTCTACTCTTGCCCACCAGTTCCGGAAACCTACAAATCTGCTGGTACCCAATTCCCTACTTAATCTCTGGTCTCAACCCATTCTCGAACTTGAGACACTTCGACATCTCTGCATCAGCATGGTTGTAAAGCGGACAAAACTTTATCAAAGACTCAAACTTTGCTGCATAGTCAGCCACTGTCATATTCCCTTGTTTCAGCTCAAGAAATTCCACCTCTTTCTTTCCCCGAAAATCTTCAAGAAAATACTTCCTCAGAAATTCTTCCTTGAACACAGCCCAAGTTATTACAATGCCAGCACCTTCCAATCTCTGATGAGTGTTATCCCACCAGTCTTCAACTTCCTCTACTAGCATATGCGTACCAAACTGCACCTGTTGAGCATCAGTGCAAGCCATAACTCGAAAAATCTTCTCAATCACTTTCAGCCACTTCTACGCACCATCAGGATCATGAGTGCCCATAAAATTCGGCATATTATTCCTCTGGAACTTTCCGAAAGCATGAAACTCATCTGGGGGTCCACCATTCTGGGCCATCACTTGGGCAAGTGATTCCAGCGCAGCAGCAATAGCACGATCGTTTCTTCCAGCCATCTGCAACCACCAAAATAACACATATATCAAAGTAAAATGATAAATCTCAATAAAAGCCACTAAAAGGGCGTACATTTCCCAAATCATCAAAATAGGTCAAGGCTCCGTAAACAACGGGTTTTCCCAAAATACATCAAATTTCACAAAGCAGCAAAACTCAAAGGCATAAATCAAGGTTTTCCTCATAAGGGAAGATAAGCAAAATAACTCAACAGTATATAGTTTAACTCAAAAGAACCCACCCGATGTTACATATGAGAGCAAGACCCTCTAAGTTAACCAAAGGGCTAACAACTCACAAACTTCAAAAATAATCCTCGATGGCGTCCACGGTTAAACATGGTCATCTGCACGTTACCCACGTGGAGGTAACATTCAAACAGACAGGGCGAGTAAAACAATTCATAATAATCAATGTATAACAATCAACGTATAAATAGCATCATAATCATATTCAACACATTCATATCCTTCAATATGCCTCAAAGGCCACAACGTCATAATTCATACAAAAAGACACATAAATGCAATGCAATAAGACTCAATGCATGTGGTACCAATCATCACAGCTCGATGGACACTAGGCCATCAACCCACCATAGATCCCTATCAATAGGATCGATTCTACTAGAGAACCGGAGCACATCAAAAGACATCACATCCACACAACGAGATTGAAGCCAAAGTAATCGAGGTCCTGAACCGAAGTCCGGATGCACATGAATGCATGATGCACACGTCATAAATCATCATCATATTAACAGCATAGGTGAATCATCATTCATCATCATCAAAATCATCATATCTCATGTCATCATATAATTCCTCAAAATCATGGAAATATCATCAGAATACATCATAGAAATCATCATGTCATCATGTGCACATCACATAAAACACACAGTCATACTCATGTTAACTCATCACAGAAATTACAGAATCAAACATCAAGGCATCGCTGCACACAATCAACATTCGCGAAACTCTGCTACATTTGCTGGCATGTTCGCTAAGCGAGTCTGGGGAGAGTTTCTTTGCTAGGCGAAGCATTCTTCGCTAGGCGAACTGTGCGATGACAGCAAATTCTGCTATGCACCAGAACCTAAATCCACTCAAATGCCCACACGATTCACTTCCCCGATGCCTCCAAAACATCCCTAAATCATCCCTAAGATCCTATGGAGATAAAGGCACAAAACCTACGGTTTATTAGGCCAATCACATAACATATTCACGTCCTAAATCACAATTTTCCTTCAATTACACCCTAAGGCATTAGAGTTACTCACTATCCAATATTCCTGCTCCTACAGGGTCAGTCATTTAACAATTCAAGGTTTTGGCCACAAAGGCCTACCTTTCCTTTTTCCCCAACGGATTCCACGGTTAGATTCACACTAACAAGTTTAGGCCACAAAGGCCAAAGATCACTATTTCTCATATTTATGCTCTAACAGTCAAGAATACTTACCACTGCACCACAACCATCAGGGTCCTCACTATCAATTTCCCTATTTCCCATGATCAAACCCAAAATCCCTTAAACCTTAAATCATCCATAATTACAATGAAAGGTACACATGGAAAATCATGAAAAGCTATACTCCCCATACCTTAATCGTCGATTTAAAGCCTTCACGATTATCTCCAGGAATCTTCTGTCTTCAATCTTTTCCTCAGAGCTCTGGCCACAATACTTTTCATGGTTAACAAACGAATCATAGTTCCCTTCAGAATTCTATTTTGTCAAACATAGTCTTGGGCCTCAAAATTGGGTTTTTTCCATAATGCCCTTACTAACTCCTCTTAATGCCCAAATTACCCTTATTTCACTTATATTCTTTTAATCAATAATAATACTAATATTTCCATATTGTATACTATTAATTAAATATATAACCCACAAATGCATAATTCCCAATAATTCACAAAACCACCGACAAATGAATATTCTCAATTAAATAATTAATTTAAATATTCTAATTAAATTCTGGGTGTTACACTTCTCATCTTAGTAAACTTTTGGATGTGTTATGATTATTCAATTGCTCAAATATAATACGCTAAGATGAGTTTTAAAAGAATGTTGAGAAAATGCATTTTATATGAATCTCGTATTTGAGGTTTTACCTTGGTCCAATAATTGAATACTTGCTTGAAGTCCAGTAGGCTGATTATCAATTTATAAATTAATTTTCTCAATACTAGGGAGAGAGAACAAGCGGCACAAAGTGTGAACCAAAAGTTTAAATGTATAATTTGAAATGAAATATTATTATATCATTTTGATCCTCGAAGTTCAAAACATAATTTATTTGCAAAGTTTATGAAACAAATTATTAGTTGCTAATATTCCACTCAAAGTGGATTCTTATATTGGATAATATAATATTGCAAATGAATTATAGCCGCCTCAAATATGGTAGAAAAGCTGGTTCCGATGTTAAAAGTCATCAACCAAGAAAAGAAACTAAAGTTAAAATGACCCAAATAAGGATATGAAAACTTTAAGATCACTTTGACATAATTTAATTTTGAACTCCAAAAGAACTAACCAGGTGCCTAAAATTTATGAAAACTAAGAGATATCAATAAATTAAGTTATGGATAAACTATGATGGAACCAAAATAAAGTCAATGTTGATAATGCCTTTGTATATAATATAGCGCTAAAGATGATAAATGATAATGAGGATTATGAGTTAAACTCTATCAAAGATTGTATACAAAATGAGAATTGACCAATATGAAAATATTCAACTGAAGAAAAATTAAACTCACTTTACAAGTAACTCAATTTTGAACCAGTATTCCGAACACCTCAAGGTGTAAAACCAATTGGATATATATGAATTTTTTTGTGAAAAAGCAAAATAAGAATGGTGAAATTGTGAGATAAAAAGCTTAAGTTGCTGTTCAATAATCTTCACAAGGACCTAAGATTTAGTTTGATGAAACATATCCACCTGCAGGGGATGCAATATTCAATTTTTGATATTTAATTAAGTTTCTAGCACATGAAGGGCTTAATTTGAACATGATGGATATTATAATAGCTTATCTGTATGGTTCGCTTGTGTTGCAGTGAGAATTGTGGTACCATGTTATTGATTAACTTGAATCTTTAATTCTTAAATTCACAACTGGACTTTAATTTATCCAAAAAGGAAAGGTTTAAAGAAAGAAAAACCTATAAAAATGCAAAGCAAAAAGCAAGGCCTAAAGCTAAGCAAAGAGAGATCTAAAGGTTCGGAGGTTGGTTATGCATAGGGTAGGTATTTCACATCCTAAACATCTGTAATACTCTATAGGAACCTCTTGGTAATTTTTGTGTTTGCTAAAGTTGCTTGCTAAAGGAAAAGTGCTAATGGTTTAAAGGTATAAAGTATAAAGTATGTACAAAGTATGCTCGCCAAGAAATCGCATCTCATGCCTACGTATCCTGACGGAGATAGAATCAGAGCAACCGTAGTTCCTCTAACTAGGGGTGAGGAACTCTTGACTGTGGTCAAGGTTCCAAGGGGATGTAAGCGTTCATAAGGAAGTACTTACATGAAGTGCAGCGACTCCTGAATCTATGTTGAGATGGTTATGGTAGAGAATGTCCACGGCAGGACGTTAATCATGAGTACGGCGACTCAGATCCTAAGGTTAGGATAAAGGGTAAAGGATGTCCACGGAGGGACGACTAAATAGAGCACGGCGACTCCAATCCTAAGGTTAGGATAAAGGGTAAATGTAAAGGATATCATACATAAATCAACAATGTCACAACAATGTAAAAAAAAATATGTTCAAAAACCTCAGGGGGATATCAACAATTTTTAAAGGTGAACCACTTAGATGCGTACAAACAAAGTTAAATTTCAAACTTAAAATGCACAAGGAATACAACAAGCCAAGTTCATGTTATCTTCAAATGAAACTCAAAGAAGAATAAAATCAAAGTTTTTAAAATGACGGAATGAGAGGTAGGAGGGTGAAAACCCTAAAATGATTTATAATTTTCCCATAATGAAAAGTGTTTCTAAAATAAGAATTTTAGAATTATTTTAATCATCATATGAAAATACACATTAAAACAAGAATTTGGAAAAAAAGAATCACTTAAAAATGATTAAAAATGAAGGAGTTATGGTAAATTGAAAATTAAATGAAATTAAATAAAACTATGTGCTAAAAAATAAGAAATGCCTCCCCCAAGGCTTGAACCCAAGACCTTAGGGTCATAGGCTTAAAATAATACCAACTCAACGACTCTCAAGCATGTGATTTCATAATGGAAAAAGAAGGAAAAAATAGCAAAATATGGAAAATCATTAAAAAAAACACAAAAAGTGCCCTCGCTGAGGGTCGAACACAGGTTCATTGGCATGGCAAAGTTCTTAAAGGCAAGACAATAACCACTGGAGTGGTGATACATCCAATGTATCAAGCCACCCCATTAAATCAAATACCTATAGGGCGTGATTCCTTGGCCAAAATTCAAAGCAAGGCAAGTGAAAATCATGAAAACAATTTGATTCCAATTTCTTCAATTCTTGATCAATTTTAATGAAACAAAAGTCTAACTTGCTTGTTTTTTCATGAGGATTACAATGGTGCCATCCATTTTTCCAAACAACATTCACAAATCAAAACACGACTGTACATGCAAGGCAAGCTTTTGAAATACATTTTGAAGTTCAATGGATCAAAATAGATGCTCTTGGAAATATGTAAAGGTCTGAGCATGTTTCAAATGTTGTATGGGATGAGTTCCAACAGAAAGTTGGATCAAAAACACTTAGAATGGGGAAATGGCATATAATTAGAAAGTTGGTGAGATTGGTGCTAACATGAAGTTTGTATCCAATCAGTTTTTAAACAAACCTCATGACAACAACTGCCATCAATCCAAACTGGTATAAGATGTAAACCTTACACACACCAATTGCCTCTACAACATCTACATATTCTGACTAGAACATGTTGCAAACAAGTAATCTTGCACAAATCAAAGTTATCTTTTTGAATTAACATGTAAATTGATTGATCAAGAAAGTCATGAATCCTCAGCAAGGGCTGGACAACAGAGGCACTAAACAATAAAATACAATGAAAACCAAAAGGACTATGCCTCAAAAGTATGAATCTAACAACAACTGCTTGAGCACACACATGGCATAAAGCTTTGAAGGCACCAATATTAAATAAACTTGGAGTAAGAATCTGACAGAGTCAAAACCATAGCCTCACATGGTCACAAATACACCAATCCAAACTTAAACTGAACTAGGCAATAATTTAGACATGGACAAGATCATACCACCAACTGAGCTTGGATGAAAGGTTAAGTTGGCAAACTTCAACATATTAGACAGTGAACTAAGTAAAAAGAGCCAAGCACTTATGTTATCCCTATTTGAAACTTAGTCTGGTCACACATGACAACAAGCTAAACCAGCAATATACACACAAAGGAAATCTTCTAAGAACTGAACTAGACCCCACCTAGACTGCTTGAAAAATCTGTCATCATGAATTAGCACACTCGGATGCATAATGTGTCCTCCAAATATAGAACATTTGATGACACTAGTTAAGTGAAATATTTGGAAAGTTAACAACTCATGATTAAAATCTGAACAGCAGCATAAGTGCAACAAACTTGATGCAGTCAAAAAAACCAAACAGCGGCTCTAATGTCTTAAAGCTCTTGACATTTCCAATGCTTAAACAAATTTCCTAACCTAAGAGACTAAACTACTACCAACCACATTTGAGTTAAAAACTCAGTTTCCATCAAAACCCCTTATACACAAACCTGATCCTAAACACCTAAAAATGTGAAACCAACCTCTAACAAATTCTAACAGCAACACTCATGGTATTGGTCTCACACATTTGACAACATACTTGTCAACTTTACCTTGGCAATGTCAAAACACAATCCCAACCACAAAACAAAATATGACAATGCATACTAGTGAGTGAGTTCAAAATAACATACCTCTTGTAGTCCTCACTATGCTAAGCCAAGAAAATTAGAGATCCTTCCTTTTTTAGCACACTTATGAAGGTTACTTCCTCTTGAAGAAATAAGCAACCTTAATGGACAGTTGGAGCAAATGAGATTCTAGCTGTTGTTTGAGACTATGAACAACTAATATGACTATAATGGAAGGTGTTCAAAGTGTCACAATGATGGAAAATGGCTTGAGTAGTGATTTGGCATGAAATGTGCATAAAAGTCAAACTATGGTGTGTGGACAATTGACTTTTTGATCCATGTTTTTTTTTTATGAATCTAACTATTGGAATAGCTTCAAATGGTGATTTTAAGGGTGTGTATATGATTTTTATGATGGTTTCATGGCTGGAAATGGTGCTGATTTGAAAAGTGCAAAGAGACAATTTTTGGTGTTTTTTTTGTGAATTTCTTCACTTTAAGCAAAGGGAGAAAGAAAGAGAGTTGTGTGTTCCTTGTGTTTGGGATGGCTCTGGTGTGTTGTATACAATGGGATGAAGCCTCTATTTATAGGCTAAGAGAAGAGTTGGGGAAGATTTGGAGTCTTGGCCTTTGGAGGGAAACCTTGGAAGAAAATCCATCCAAGATCATGTGGCAGCTGTACACTCAAGCTCTTGGCTAATTGTGATGCATGCATCAAGGGATATGAAGGGCATGGAGGTGACTGAAGTGAGGCTAGAGGGATAGGGAGGCCGCAGCTGTACCTTCCATCAAAAAGTTTCTCTTTCTTCTTTGTTTTTTTTATTAAAATATTGTCATATGTCTTGCATCTTGCCATGTCTACCAAACCCTTCTTTCTTCTGCATTTCTACTCATCAAACCCTCTCAATATCAGATCAAGACTTGATCAAATGGCTGATAATGGCTTGAGTGGTTGGAAAGTGGATTTGTGAAAAAGTTGAAATGGTGTAGTCAAGTGTTGAGACCCAAACTTGTTGGATTCATAGCTCTCAGCTCACAAAGGCTATGGAGGAGTTCTAGTACATTTTGTAAATCCCTCATGGAACTCTACAACTTTCATGTTTTCATGATCTTCAAATTCCAAGTGGAACTAGGTCAAAAATCTCCTCAAAGTTGGCTGACAACATGATTTGAAAGGCCAGAAACTTAGAAATTTTCCAAGTGTTTTCTCCCGCTTGTGATGATTTTGGCTATAACTCCAAATCTATGCATTTTTTGCACATGGACCATTGTGAGACTTTTGTAGGACTTGTCAAGACCTTTCCAACAAGCTTTGAACCATCTCATTTGGATGTGTGGTTAGGAAGTTATGGTCTTGCCCCTTTCAAAACCCTAATTCCCGACTTTTCTGATTACTCCTCAATCCTTGATCCAATGGTCATTAAACTTCATGGATAGGTGCAATATATCATTAGAAACATTTTTTCTTCACACTTTGAGGTCAAATTCCTTATGATTGAAGAGTTGACTTTTCGGTCAACAAAACGATCGATCGATGACTACCGAGTCGCCTGTTGACGTTCTGGGTCTTTTGAAGCCTTGAAACTTCTTGAGTGGACTTCCCTAAGTGATATAATCTTAATGGACCATAATTCAATCATTGGAGCACATTTTAAATCAAAAGTCAAATCACAGTTGACTTTTCTTGATCAGAAACCCTTATCGGGGATCCTGAACTGCACTGTTCCTGATCTTTGTGAGACAACTTCAAATTGGACCCATGTTTGACCCAATGGAGTATCTTTGATGATGTAGAGGCTTGTTTCATGGAGAATCAATCCAATACATTGACTGATTAAACCGTCGAAACTTCGATTTCCGACTGTACGGAACCCTGGTTCACCTGTAACTTAACAAAGACAAACTTGAAGTAGGTTAAGGTTAAATAATCAAATGAAAATGATCCTAGAATGATGATTAAGATTTAAAGGGTCAAAATTTGGGGTGCAACAGATGACTCTATTTAAATATCTTCACCAGATGGCAATGAGAGATGATAATCCTAATAGAATCGTAGTGAAAGGTATTTAAATATAGCAAACCAAAAATTTTGTCCCTTAGATCGGATGGTATGCAAAAGGACAAATGCTGAAATGAAATGAATCTAAATGATGATTTATGATGCTTGGATGCAAGACAAATGCAGACATACGAGCAAAAATCAAAGAACGACAATACGACGAGTAATTACTCACAGGGGACCCGACACACTGGGGAAACAACATACATAATCCATGAACGGAACTGGATGGAAAAGAGTCACAACATTCAAAATATCAATAAATAAGGTGAGGAGAAACCTGAGAAATATAACAGGGACACAGAAACAAACATCAGAGACATTCGGAAGAACATCGAATGAACTCTGAAATATACCATAGATACTCGGAAAAACATCGAATAAACTCCGGAACATATCCAAAGAAGCACATTGAAGACATATATTTTGAAGGTACATCTGAAACATTTTAGAAGGGTATTAAATATACGGGAAGAGGTTTGGAGACATATCTGGGAGAACATCAGATAAGCAACAAAGGAGTTTTGGAAGAACATCAGAACAAAAGATATATATATATATATATATATATATATATATATATATATATATATATATATATATATATATATATATATATATATATATATATATATATATATATATATATATATATATATATATATATATATATATATATATATATATATATATATATATATATATATATATATATATATATATATATATATATATATATATATATATATATATATATATATATATTCGGAAAAACATTGGAAAGATTCTGGAAAAACATCAGAATTTAAAGGGAGTATCTGGAAAAACATAAGAACAAAGACTCAAACTGGAAAAACATCAGAGAGAGAAACATATCCAGAAAAACATCAGATAGATTCCGGAAAAACATCATAATCAAAGGCAATATCTGGAAAACCATCAAATAAGTTATGGAAGAACATCAGAACAAAGACTCAATCTGGAAAAACATCAGAGAGAGAAACATATCTGGAAAAACATCAGAATCAAGGGAAATATCTGGAAAACCATCAGATAAGTTCTGGAAGAACATCAGAACAAAGACTCAATCTGGAAAAACATCAGAGAGAGAAACATACCGAAAAAACATCGGATAGATTCCGGAAAAACATGAGAATCAAGGGAAATATCTGGAAAACCATCAGATAAGTTCTGGAAGAACATCAGAACAAAGACTCAATCTGGAAAAACATCAGAGAGAGAGAAACATACCGAAAAAACATCGGATAGATTCCGGAAAAACATGAGAATCAAGGGAAATATCTGGAAAACCATCAGATAAGTTCTGGAAGAACATCAGAACAAAGACTCAAAATAGAAAAACATCAGAGAGAGAAACATATCCGGAAAAACATCAGATAGATTCTGGAAAAACATCAGAATCAAGGGAAATATCTAGAAAACCATCAGATAAGTTATAGAAAAACATCAGAACAAAGACTCAAACCAGAAAAACATCAGATAGAGAAACATATCCGGAAAAATATCGGATAGATTCTGGAAAACCATCAGAGTCAAAGGGAAATATCTAGAAAACCATCAGATAAGTTCTGGAAGAACATCAGAACAAAGACTCAATCTGAAAAAACATTAGAGAGAGACAAACAAAGGTGACATTCAAGAATAGCATTGGATAAAAGGGATACCAGACATCCAATAATGACTTTGAATGAAAGGTATAAACACAATATTTGAGAATAGTATTGGATGTATACATGAACAAACATATCCAGAAAAACAATCAGATAAGAAATGTCATATCTGGGAGAGCGTCAGATAGACACGACACAATCTGTTTGGTAGGTGCCAAGTGAGTTGGACTTTGACCACAAGGTAAGACGTGGATAAAACACGACCTCGGGAGAAATGCAAATAAGGATGAAACACCCATGATATGCATATGTATATGAATTATGCAGATGATATATGATCGAATGCAAATGCAGATGCCGACGACAAGGCTCGACTCTTTTGGTGGGAAGACAAGACTGGAAGACTGATTCCTCAACACGGAGATCACTTTCATTCTGTTTGGGGACTAAAGATGCTACTTCTGGGCACATCTCTGCCACAATGGTAAATTGTGTCAAGTTGATGATCCTTGTAGGAAGGATGAAGAGCTGTTTGGGGATTCTTCAAGTAAACTGCCCCAGATTAGTTGTCTATTGTAGATGAACTGATAATTGCTTCAGCTTGTCTGATGTTGAAAATGACGGATCCACTGTGTGCTTGGAAAGCTTGCCCCAGTCTGAGTCTTGAAATATCTTCTGGATAAACTAAATCTGAGAAGACCTTTCCCTGAACAAATATTGAACTGATTCTTTGACAGGATGTGAAAGGAACTTTCCCCTGATAGGATCACCGACCAAGTTTCTCAATGTTTGAAAATTCCTTGAGAGGAAAGCCAGTTTGTAAACAAAAGCATTCATACAAACATGGTAATGCAAAGTTCATGCAACTTTTGAAGTCAAAATCATTTGCAAAATAAATGAGTCATTGGTCAGAACACGGTGGTTCAAGACACTTAAAAGTGATAGGTAAAGTAAAAGGTATGGTGCCAAAACAAATGATCTGCAAATATCTTTTGGAGTCAGTTTACGCAACCTTGTCGTAATATGCTTTCAAAATAAACTTGCTTTAATTAGGTCTTTTGAGGGTTGTAACATGGCCTGGTTCATGGTTTAAGAAAAAAAGGATAAAGGCTCAAAGTTTATTTATGCCCACCCAATCTACGTGATGATCTTCAGCCCTATGCTCAGCTAACTCAGAATATACACTCAGGTTCCTATAGAAATTGCACTGATTATAGCCATGATGATGGTTCAGAAGTCCAAGGACTCTTGAGACAGCAGTCACTAATTCTTTACAACCTTTGGTTACTCTGACATTGAGGACTTTCAGGGTGAAGATTTAAAGATCTCCTCTTTTTATTATCCATAACTTTTTCCTGAACTGTTTCTTGCGAAGACTACAGTCAGCGGGATGCCCCAGTTTTGCCTAAGTCTCCTTCATAGGTTTTGACTTAGCGGGCTTTTTTTCTTTTGATTTCTTTTGGAAATAAAATGACTTCCTGGCTTAATGATTACGGTGAACCATCATCGGCTTTTTTGGTTTGAAAAACATCTTCGAAACTTGTTTGTTGTGTGCGAAGGAAAATGAATTATGGTTGCGACCTTTATATGAAAGGTGTTTTGTAACCAAGTTAACTGAGAACTACCCACCCCAAGGTTAAAATTGTGGATTTTTTTTGTAAATAAAGAAACTTCAACTTCTAGGCTCGAAGGGGTTGACAAGGGAATAACTTCCTTATTTCTCCAGTGTTTGGGAGTTGAAAACAATGCCTTACATCGTCAACAAAGTTTGATTGAAAACATACTGACAACAGTTATGGGTATAACGTTTTCATCATCCTCCATCAAATATTTGCATATCAAAAGTTTGAACAAAAGGTGTATATTTTTAAAAGATAAAGCATAATGATGCAAATATTAGACAAAATGAATTGAATCAAAAGTTGCAATGCTCATTTCATTAACACAAAAGTATAAACATAGTTTGAAAGCAAACAACCTAAACAAAATGAAGGAAAGTACAAACAACGAGAAACAAAAGGCCTAGTGACTAAATGTGGACAAGGATGAGCCATCTTGTCTGAAACACTGGCATTTAGGAAGACAGCCTGCTGAAGTCAGTCTGAAGCTTCACCTTTGATATACTGGCAAGGGATTGTTCTGGACATTCGGATGACTATCCTTAAAATCAAGGATTCCAGTTCGAATCAACTCACGCACTCTGGCTTTCAGTGCATAACAATGTTCCAAGTCGTGTCCTAGGGCACCCTCATGAAAAGCACAATGGAGATCAGCCTTAAATCCAGCTAGAGGAGGGTTTGCAGGAGGTTGCAAAGCTTTTGTAGTGATCATCCCTTGTTGAACCAAATCGGGATAAAGTTCTGTATATATCATGGGAATAGGATCAAATTGATTCCTATTTTGATACTAGTTCTGTCCAACAGTTGGATGTTGAGGAATCTGAGTTGGTCGTGGAGCAGTGGCAGCAGAAATAGTAGGGGTAACAGCAGCAATAGCAGAGTGATTATACTTTGGTTGGGGATGAGGATTTCTCACCTCAACCATGACAGCGTTGGTTTGATCTTCTTTCTTTTTATGGAAGGTCCCAAAGGATTTCTTTCCACCATTAGAAGATTTAGCAGCTCTTGATACTTTACCATTTTTTAGTCCTTCTTCTAACCTCTGGCCAATAGTCACTAGATCCGTAAAGCTTGAAGATACACTCCCAATAATCTTTTCCTAATAAATAGGGGATAAAGTATCCATGAACATTTCAGTTAGCTTCTTCTCTGCTAGAGGCGGTTCAACCCGGGAAGCCAATCTCTCTCCATCGCTGAGCATACTCTTTGAATGACTCTTTTTTATTCTGAGACATATTTTGGAGTTGACAGAGATCAGGAGCCATGTCCAAATTGTATTTGTATTGCTTCATAAAAGCGTTGGCGAGATTCTGGAAGCAGTGGATGCTGTTATGCTCTAAGTTCATATACCATTTGAGAGAAGCATCACTCAAGCTATCCTAAAAGCAGTGGATAAGCAGCTTCTGATTGTTTGTGTAGGCTGCCATCTTTCGGAAGTACATGACCAGATGGGCTCTCGGACATGAGTGACCCTTATCTTTTACGAACTCATGATTCTTGAACTTAGCAGGCATAACAAGGCCGGAAACTAAACACATATTGTCTGCATCAATGTTGAAGAAATCAGTACCCTCAACGACCTTGAGTCTCTTGTCTATGTTCTAAAACTATTCACGGACAATCTCAGGCTCAACAAAATCTTCGTGGTCTTCTCCTTGAGCACTGGCAGCATTGTAGTCAAAGAAAGGAGTCTCAAAGGGAGCTCGACCATTCTGGGCAACAGTGTGGACCACAGGTATGGGCTCTGTGAAGACGGGAGCTTGAAAAACTGGTCTGACAGTCTGACCAATCATAGCAGTAGATGCAAGGGGTGGTGAGTAGTTGGGAGGTAAACCAAACTCTTGCTAAGATGAAGGCGGTATTTGAACAGGAGCAGGGTCAGCACTTAAAACTTCCTAAATGACGGTCCTTTGAGATTCTCCTCTGGCCATCAAGACTTGAAGCATGTCGGTGAGCTTAGTCACGCCTGATTTCAATTCATCGATCTCCATTCTGATTTCTGCGTTTTGTACTTCTTACTCTGACATCTTGTGCCTATAGTTGGCTCTAGTCTGATATTGGTGTTGAGGAATCAGTTTGACGACTCAAAGGCACACTAGAAGATGGGGACAGCTGAAGATGAGCGACTGGACAAGCAGAGGTATGCAACAAACTGCGCAAAGATGCAAATGCAATGCAATGTTATGCAAGACTGGATGCAAAACAGACATAACAGGATCAAAGGTTTGAGATCACAACATGAGGTATGGGTAACGAACCAACCATAGGGTGTGTACTATGGGTAAAGCACCTGCATAACAGGTTCTAACAAAGTTCCCAGAGTCCTCGACCCATTTTCGGATATTATCGACACACAAACTCCTTGGAAATCAATAATATTCTCAAAGAGTCTCGTCTGAGTGTATATCGTGTATCAACTACTTCGGGAATACTCCCTCATAGCCATCGCACTACGTCCTAAAAGGCCATGTAGGGGTAAAAGGTAACTAAAAGTCCTCAGTGTCACAGGCTCCTAGGTTGAAAGTAGTAATGTTTTCACGAATACTCGTTCAACAAAATTACTCTCAAGAGGGCCTCCACTGAGCGGTGGTTTCTCAAGTCAGCTTGGTCGGGAATTAACTCCCTATAAGCCTTCTTGAATATACCACCTTCCTATCATAAGTGCACTCAAGTCCGGGTGTAGGACTTATCCTCACCACTTAAAGTAACAACCCTGCATACAGAAAAACCCAGGCACAGACAGATACATGTATAAATATATACAAATATACAGGCAAGCAAACATATAGCAAACGCAAATATAAACAAGATGGGCTTAACTCTCTTAGGGGAGGTCCCTAGTGAAGTCACCATTTCTGTTGCGGTGAGAATCGTGATACCAAGTTATTGATTAACTTGAATCTTTAATTCTTAAAGTCACAACCAGACTTTAATTTATCCAAAAAGGAAAGGTTTAAAGAAAGAAAAACCTATAAAAATGCAAAGCAAAAAGCAAGGCCTAAAGCTAAGCAAAGAGATATCTAAAGGTTCGGGGGTTGGTTATGCCTAGGGTATGTATTTCACATCCTAAACATATGTAATACTCTACAGGAACCTCTTGTTAATTTTTCTGTTTTCTAAAGTTGCTTTCTAAAGGAAAAGTGCTAAGGGTTTAAAGGCATAAAGTATAAAGTATGTACAAATTATGCTCCCAAGAAATCGCATCCCATGCCTACGTATCCTGACGGGGATGGAATCAGAGCAACCGTAGTTCCCCTAACTAGGGGTGAGGAACTCTTGACTGTGGTCAAGGTTCCAAGGGGATGTAAGCATTCATAAGGAAGTACTTACATGGAGTGCGGCGACTCCTAAATCTATGTTGAGATGGTTATGGTAGAGAATGTCCACGGCAGGACATTAAACATGAGTACGGCGACTCAGATCCTAAGGTTAGGGTAAAGGGTAAAGGATGTCCACGACTGGACGACTAAATAGAGCACGACGACTCCAATCCTAAGGTTAGGATAAAGGGTAAAGGTAAAGGATATCATACATAAATCAACAATGTCACGACAATGAAAACAAAAAGGTTCAAAAACCTCATGGGGATAATCAACAGCTTTTAAAGGTGAACCACTTAGATGCGTACAAACAAAGTTGAATTTCAAACTTAAAATGCACAAGGAAGACAACAAGCCAAGTTCATGTCATCTTCAAATGAAACTCAAAGAAGAATAAAATCAAAGTTTTGAAAATGACGGAATGAGAGGTAGGAGGGCGAAAACCCTAAACTGATTTACAATTTTCCCATAATGAAAAGTGTTTATAAAATAAGAATTTTAGAATTCTTTTAATTATCATATGAAAATACACATTAAAACAAGAATTTGGAAAAAAGAATCACTTAAAAATGATTAAAAATGAAGGAGTTATGGTAAATTGAAAATTAAATGAAATTAATTAAAACAAAATAGAACTATGTGCTAAAAAATAAGAAATGCCTCCCCCAAGGCTTGAACCCAAGACCTTAGGGTCATAGGCTTAAAATAATACCAACTCAACCACTCTCAAGCGTGTGATTTCATAATGATAATTAAAAGAGCGTGATTCCAATGTATCAAGCCACCCCATTAAATCAAATACCTAAAGGGCGTGATTCCTGGGCCAAAATGCAAAGAAAGGCAAGTGAAAATCATGAAAACGATTTGATTCCCATTTCTTCAATTCTTGATCAATTTTAATGAAACAAAAGTCTAACTTGCTTGTTTTTTCATGAGGATTACAATGGTGCCATCCATTTTTCCAAACAACATTCACAAATCAAAACACGACTGTACATGCAAGGCAAGCTTTTGAAATACATTTTGAAGTTCAATGGATCAAAATAGATGCTCTTGGAAATATGTAAAGGTCTGAGCATGTTTCAAATGTTGTATGGGATGAGTTCCAACAGAAAGTTGGATCAAAAACACTTAGAATGGGGAAATGGCATATAATTAGAAAGTTGGTGAGATTGGTGCTAACATGAAGTTTGTATCCAATCAGTTTTTAAACAAACCTCATGACAACAACTGCCATCAATCCAAACTGGTATAAGATGTAAACCTTACACACACCAATTGCCTCTACAACATCTACATATTCTGACTAGAACATGTTGCAAACAAGTAATCTTGCACAAATCAAAGTTATCTTTTTGAATTAACATGTAAATTGATTGATCAAGAAAGTCATGAATCCTCAGTAGGGGCACTAAACAATAAAATACAATGAAAACCAAAAGGACTATGCCTCAAAAGTATGAATATAACAGCAACTGCTTGAGCACACACATGGCATAAAGCTTTGAAGGCACCAAGATTAAATAAACTTGGAGTAAGAATCTGACAGAGTCAAAACCATAGCCTCACATGGTCATAAATACACCAATCAAAACCTAAACTGAACTAGGCAATAATTTATACATGGACAAGATCATACCACCAACTGAGCTTGGATGAAAGGTTAAGTTGGCAAACTTCAACAAATTGGACAGTGAACTAAGTAAAAAGAGCCAAGCACTTATGTTATCCCTATTTGAAACTTAGTTTGGTCACACATGACCGCAAGTTAAACCAGCAATATACACACAAAGGAAATCTTCCAAGAACTGAACTAGACCCCACCTAGCCTGCTTGAAAAATTTGTCATCACTCTGATGCATAATGTGTCCTCCAAATATAGAACATTTGATGACACAAGTTAAGTGAAATATTTTGAAAGTTAACAACATGATTAAAATCTGAATAGAAGCAGATGTAAATCCTGGTGTTTACCAATGTTAACAACTCACATGGATTCAAACACTGTTTTCAAGATTCAATTACCAAGTTGTTAAACACACATCAACACAATTTTGACAGGAAGGTTATGAGTTCAAAACATTGCCAAGGTCTAAACATACCACAACTAGCTTACTGTCCAATGACAAATAATGAATCCAAACAAATCCTCAACATCTAATATTCAAACATGATGTATTCAGCAACAAATCTTGATGTTACAACATACAACCAAAGAAACAGTCCAATGTCTTATGACAACAGCATAAGTGCAACAAACTTGATGCAGTCAATCAAATCAAACAGCGGCTCTAATGTCTTAAAGCTCTTAACAGTTCCAATGCTTAAACAAATTTCCTAACCTAAGAGACTAAACTAATGCCAACCACATTTGAGTTAAAAACTCAGTTCCCATCAAAACCACTTATACACAAACGTGATCCTTAACAACTAAAAATATGAAACCAACCTCTAACAAATTCTAACAGCAACACTCATGGTATTGGCCTCACACATTTGACAGCATACTTATCAACTTTAACATGGAAATGTCAAAACACAATCCCAGCCACAAAATAAAATATGACAATGCATACTAGTGAATGAGTTCAAAATAATATACCTCTTGTAGTCCTCACTATGCTAAGCCAAGAAAACCAGAGATCCTTCCTTTTTAAGCACACTTATGAAGGTTTCTTCCTCTTGAAGAAATAAGCAACCTTAATGGACAGTTGGTGCAAATTAGATTCTAGCTGTTGTTTGAGACTATGAACAGATAATATGACTATAATGGAAGGTGTTTAAAGTGTCACAATGATGGAAAATGGCTTGAGTAGTGATTTGTCATGAAATGTGCATAAAAGTCAAACTATGATGTGTGGACAGTTGACTTTTTGATCCATGGTGTTTTTGATGAAACTAACTATTGGAATAGCTTCAAATGGTGATTTTAAGGGTGTGTATATGATTTTTATGATGGTTTCATGGCTGGAAATGGTGCTGGTATGAAAAGTGCAAAGAGGCAATTTTTGGTGTTTTTTTGTGAATTTCTTAACTTTAAGCAAAGGGAGAAAGAAAGAGAGTTGTGTGTTCCTTGTGTTTGGGATGGCTCTGGTGTGTTGTATACAATGGGGTGAAGCCTCTATTTATAGGCTAAGAGAAGAGTTGGGGCAGATTTGGAGTCTTGGCCTTTGGAGGGAAATCTTGGAAGAAAATCCATCCAAGATCATGTGGCAGCTGTACACTCAAGCTCTTGGCTCATTGTGATCCATGCATCAAGGGATATGAAGGGAATGAAGGTGACTGAAGTGAGGCTAGAGGGATAGGGAGGCTGCAGCTGTACCTTCCATCAAAAAGTTTCTCTTTCTTCTTTGTTTTATTTAATTAAAATATTGTCTTATGTCTTGCATCTTGCCATGTCTACCAAACCCTTCTTTCTTCTGCATTTCTACTCATCAAACCCTCTCAATATCATATCAAGACTTGATCAAATGGCTGATAATGGCTTGAGTGGTTGGAAAGTGGATTTTTGAAAAAGTTGAAATGGTGCACTCAAGTGTTGAGACCCCAACTTGATGGATTCATAACTCTCAGCTCACAAAGGCTATGGAGGAGTTCTAGTTCATTTTAGAAATCCCTCATAGAGCTCTACTACTTTCATGTTTTCATGATCTTCATATTACAATTGTAACTAGGTCAAAAATCTCCTCAAAATTGGCTGAAAACATGATTTGAAAGGCCAGAAACTTAGAAATTTTCTAAGTGTTTTCTCCCTCTTGTGATAATTTTGGCTATAACTCCAAATTTATGCATTTTTTGCACATGGACCACTGTGAGACTTTTGTATGAATTTTCAAGACGTTTCCAACAAGCTTTGAACCATCTCATTTGGATGTGTGGTTAGGAAGTTATGGTCTTGTCCCATTCAAAACCCTAATTCCCGACTTTTTCGATTACTCCTCAATCCTTGATCTAATGGTCATTAAACTTCATGGATAGGTGTAATATGTCATTAGGAACATTTTTTCTTCACACTTTGAGGTCAAATTCCTTATGGTTGAAGAGTTGACTTTTCGGTCAACGAAAGATTGATCGATGACTACCGAGTCGCCTGTTGATGTTCTGGGTCTTCTGAGACTTTGAAACTTCTTGAGTGGATTTCCCTAATCCATATGAGCTTAATGGACCATAATTCCATCATTGTAGCACCTTTTAAATCAAAAGTCAAACCACAATTGACTTTTCTTGATCAGAAACCCTAATCGGGGATCCTGAACTGCACGGTTCCTTATCTTTGTGTGACAACCTCAAATTGGACCCATGTTTGACCTAATGGAGTATATTTGATGATGTAGAGGCTTGTTTCATGGAGAATCAATCCAATACATTTATTGATTAAACTGTAGAAACTTTGATTTCCGACTTTACGGAACCCTGGTTCACCTGTAACTTAACAAAGACAAACTTGAAGTAGGTTAAGGTTAAATAATCAAATGAAAATGATCCTAGAATGATGATGAAGATTTAAGGGGTCAAAATTTGGGGTGCAACAGCTTGATAGTGAAATTTACATAAAACTCCCTAAAGGGTTCAATATACTAGATGCAACAACTCTGAATCTCGAGAAAGCTACTCCATAAGATTGAACAAGTGTCTCTATAGGCTGAAACAATATGGACGAATGTGGTATAATAGTCTTAGTGAATATTTTCTTATAGAGATATATACAAATAACTCCACTTGTTCTTGTATTTTTTATAAAAAGATCAGGAAATGAATTTGCAATAATAGTTGTCTATGTGGATGACATAAATATTATTGGAACTCCTGAAGAGTTTCCAAAAGCTATGAATTGTTTAAAGAAGGATTTTGAGATGAAGGACTTAGGAAATACAAAATTATGTCTAGGTTTGCAAATTGAACATTTGGACACAAATATATTTGTACAACAAGAAGGCTATATAGAAAAGGTGTTAAAACGATTCTATATGGACAAATGTCACCAGTTGTCTACTCCAATGGTTGTTAGATCATTAGATATGGAGAAAGATTATGTTAGACCTCGAGAAAAGGATGAAGAATTGCTTGGTCATGAAGTACCATATCTCAGTGCAATTGGATAACTAATGTACCTTGCTAATTATACACGTCCTGATATATCATTTGCTGTCAATCTATTAGAAAGATATAGTTCTTCACCTACATGGAAACATTGGAACGGAGTCAAACATAGACTTCATTACCTTAGAGGTACAATAGACATGGGTTTGTTTTATACCAAAGTATCCAGATTCGAATTAATAGGTTATGCAGATGCAGGTTACTTGTCAGATCTTCATAATGGTAGATCAGAAACAAGTTACTTGTTTACATGTGGGGGTACAGTTATTTCATGGATATTAGTGAAACAAACCATAACAACAACATCATCTAATCATGCAGAACTTTTAGCATTACATGAGGCAAGTCGAGAACGTGTTTGGTTGAGATCCTTAATTCAACACATCCAAAATACTTGTGGCTTATCTTCTGAAAAATTAAATACAACAACCATATATAAAGATAATACTGCATGCATCGCTCAATTGAAAGATCGTTACATTAAAGGAGATCGAACAAAATACATTTCTACAAAGTTCTTTTTCACTCATGATCTTTAAAAGAGTGATGATATAAACATCCAATAAATCTGTTCATGTGATAATCTTGCAGACCTTTTCACAAAGTCACTCCCAAGTAGAACGTTTAATCAACTAGTACAAAAGTTTGGTGTTCATCTTCGAAGAAATGATCGTTCAACTGAGGGGGAGAAATTAATTTACGTAAAAAATATTGTACTATTTTTCCTTCACTAGATTTTTTTCCACTGAGTTTTTTCTAGTAAGGTTTTAACGAGGCATATCCTCAATGAACATCCAAGGGGAGTGTTATGAATAATAGTAAATAGATATGGATGTTCATTTACCCAACTTTCTATATTCTTTAACTCCTATGAGTTAATTTCCTAACCTTTGTGTATTTGTTAAATTAATGGTTATTCATTGGTCATGTACTATAAATAACATCTACATTATAATGTAAAAAGGACTTTTGCAGAAGATAATATAATATTACTTTCTACCTTCCCTTCCTCCCTTTGATCTCTATGTTGTTTTATTTAGTTTTATCACAAAAAACATATAAGAAATATATCATTTGATATTATATTAGAAAGTAATTATGGGTGTGCATACATACAATTATATCATTCTGTATATCATTTGATAACCAATTTTTTTTGTTTCCTTCTGTTTTTCGTTTCATATAGTGGAACAATTATAATAACCCGCTAATCATCAAGCGTAGGATGTAGGGAACTATTGAATAGACCTTGAATTTAGATCCCATGCACTCTATACAAGGATAACACTCCTACTCTACTAGTGTTATGGAGGATTATTACTTTTTATGGATCATGAATGATCTTGCTAAAAACACTAAAAGGTTGATTTCCTTGTTTTTAGTCAAGAAAAGCCTAAAACGATTGGTTGGAGTGTTTGTTATGTATATATTTACTGATTTCTGCCTGCCTTTAGCTTTCTAGATGTCTGCTATTTATAGGCCTCCCTTATATTCCCTTCCCCATTGCACCCTTCATTAATATATCTTCTCGTAACGTGTGTCATCCTCATAATAGTCATGTAATGTTCGTGTCTTCAATGATTGTAACTCTTTAGTAATAATTTATCATCTGTAATTGTTCCTTGTGACTCTTCAGGTGGTATCCCGATGATATCATCGATCTCATCTTATACTAATGAGGTTGGATCCAATTTGTATGAGTAAGATCGGCCCTGATGTGCTTATTTAAATCAGACTCTGACTTATTTGAGTAATCATAATCAGTCGACTTGTTTCATCAGCTTAGCTCCAAAGGATTTTTGGTACACATAACATGTTATCTTCCGAGCTTAGGTCTCATATGGTTAAACTGATTTTCCTGGATGTACATAAGCCCCTCGAGTATGAAATCTTAAAGGTTGAAATGTTTAGATAAAAGAAGCCTAGAAATATCATTTTCATCTAAGCTCGAGATCGAAACGTTCTTCACTCTCCCTATGCCACAGTACTTGTTTTAGTGAGATGTCCTAATTATGTCAGATGTGAAAGTGTATCTTCACCAAATTTTCTCTTACATCAGTAATGATGGTTTCTTTTATGGGAGTTTGATCCCCTTCAATGATTCAAGCTTTGAGTTTTTTTGGCTTTTAAGAGGATTTCATCCTTATTAAAGTTATTTATTCATCTTCTAGCTCATCATTAGAATAACTCATTCCTTTTTCCAAAGCAATTTTCAGAGCTTTCGTTCATTCTTCAAGATCAGGTACATTTACTTTTTATTTCTTTGGTCTGTGTTGTTTTGTTCAATGGCTATTGTTGATGCATGTGATGGTGATACAAATGTGTTAAGAACCTTGACTGCTCGAGAAATAAAAAGTCTTTGGGACTTTTATGTGAAAGGAAATAGGGATACTCTAAACCAAACTGATTTTGATCGTATTGTAAAGGAGGCTTACAACAATTTTTTGTCTCTTTAAGTGATTCTGATTCTGAATCTTCTTCATCAAGCTCATCAGTAGAGGTGTTAATGGAGATTACAAACTCGTTTGATCCAGAAGTATTGAGTTACAACCATAATTCTATTGACAAAGTGGAGATTGCTAAACTTCGGTCTTTGAGAAATATTTCCTCTACCGAGAACAAAGATGACGTCATTTTGGAATCTTGTATCCTCGGGGAGCGTACTTGTATAGTTTATCCCAGGGGGTTAAAGAGGAATATTTCCATTTTTACGTCGGGGTATTGGAGGATTTTAAAATTCAACTTCCCTTTATCGACTTTGAATCTGACTTGTTAAGGGTACTGAGTATCTCCCCTTGTCCACTTTGTCCAAATAGTTAGGGGGTTATAAAAGCTTTCGAAATAGTTTGTGGGGCCATAGATATAGAACCTACCTTAGGCTTATTTTTCTCCTTTTTTGAAATAAAAAGTGTTGATAAAGGTGGTTGGGTGACAATTAGTAGTATTCATGGTAGGAGCTTTCTCCAAGCCTATACTACAAATTACAAAGGATTTAAGGACCAGTTCCTTCGAATTAAGTATGGTCCGAGATGCCCTCAGGTAATGTATGCGTTGGATGGATCTCACCGCTTTCTTATTTATTAGATCGAAAGTCCGCTCTCTGTGTTTGAGTTTGATTTTAACAAACTGAATGACCAAGAAGTCAAATATCTAGCCATATTAGATTCTTTTCGTATGATGAAGGTCTGAGATCTATTGTCATTACCCAATGAATAAGTTCTTTATTTTTCGGGTAATATATATCTGTTTCTTTCTTGCATTACTCGAGGTATGAATTTGATTCTTCTAACCTCTTTCCTCATCATTTCTATAGGAAATATGACCAAATTGATGGTGAAGGAACAAAAGAACTTGATGTTGGAAGCTCGGACGACGAGGCAAGTAATCAGCCAAATTGCTGCTAAATCGGAACTGCCCGGTTTAGAAACCCGGATATTGAAGAAAAGAAAGTTAGCCATGAGCAAAACTATCTTAAGCATCTCAAAGCCTCAAGCTTCTATTCTTTCACCACAGGTGGGTCCTCGTCCAGGTTCCCCAAAGATGATGAAAAATTTGTTGAGTAACGACGTTTGCAAGGCTGATTAGGAAATTTCTTCCTTAGTGTGTGAGACTGTTGGAAGTGACCAAACTAGGTCATCCAATGAATTTAATTTTTGGAGTAACAGCTTTGATGGATTAAAACTCCTTTATGATCATCTTAATTCTATGGAAGATGTGAACAAGGTCAAGACCATAGAGCGTTAGAAACTAACCCTAAACATCAACTCTTATATGATGAGGTGTGTTGCTCTCACCTGAGGTTTGTTTGAGGTCGGAGATGATTATGAGCAGAATGATATCAGACTAAAACAAGAGCTTGACCAGTTGAAGGAACAACAAAAAATGCAAGTGGGCAAAATATCCGACCTGGAGAGACAATTATCGAAGGAAAAAATCAAGAAGGAGAAGTCGGAGATTACTAGTCAAGAGTTAAAGTCAATTATCACCAAGCAATCCGAGGAAATGAAACTACTTTGAGATTCAAGTTATCAATTGAAAAGTTCTTTGCAGAAAGCTCAAATTGACGTTCTTGACACAGGTGATGATGCCTTTAATAGGGGAAAGTAGAGCTATCAAAATGGACTACACGGCCCTAAACAAGCCGGCCCTGAAGGGCTTTCCCGGGCCGGGCCCAAAAATCCTATTTTGAATATGGGCTCCCTTTTTACTACCCAGGCCCAACCCTGTCTGGGCTGTAGGCTACCCGACCCTAAAACCGGTCCGGCCCTAAACGGGCCCATTTCCAAAAAAAAAAGATTCTCCCTATTTTATAAGTAATAACCTGTAGCATATTATCCTTATTTAAGTAATTCTCCCTAACACAAAATCATCTACCATGTAACTTTCAACAAATTACACACAAAGTTATCCAACATGTAACATGTTGCTTCCAACAAGTTACCCACAAAATTATCCATCATGTAACTTCCAACAAGTTGCACACAAATTACTCACAACATTATCCAACATGTAACTTCCAACAAAATACATAGTTTTAAGTTACATGATAACATAAAATAAGGTACATGAATCATGATAACACAATATCCAACATGTAACTTCCACAAAATAACAAGTTTTAAGTTATGAAACTTAACACAAAATCAAATAGTCCTAACTCGACTCGCAACGTCACTTGAGTTTTCTTCAAAGAAATTCACATGTTCAAATTTGTTGGATGCCTGTCCACTTAAACCATCTTGATTAGTATTAATGTCATTATCAAATTCTACAAAGTAACAAAAATAGTAGTTAAAAAATATACATTATTTATAACATAAGTGAATAACATGCAACATTATGCATCTATGATACACTTGAAAAAAGTTACAAGTTTACCTTCAAAACCATATAACCAACTTTGTGTGCACATGAGATCTTGAACTGATTCCTCTTTCATTGAACTTCTATACTTGTTTAAAACTTGAGAGCCAATGCTAAAAGAAAATTCAGATTACACTGTGGTTATTGGAATGCTTAATATATCACAAGCCATTCTTGCAAGATTGGGACATCTACGACTTTTTTCCTTCCAATAAGCTAAGATATCAAAACCAGTCGATGGAGGAAATCTTTGCTCATTTAAATAAGAATCAAGTTCAGATTTTCCAGTATTGTTACTTGTTTGACTTTCATGCTTTTCAAATTCCTACAAAGTATACATACAAACAATGATAAAAATTTAAATTTAGAATTAATAATAAATTGCATTTTGTAGATTATCTTGATTGGCTACATTTTATGGTAAAACATTGTTATATGTGTAGATGTCTTGGATGATGTCATGACATACTTGTGTAGTGTTCTTCAGGATATGTTTGGTTAGCTAATACAAAGTTTATTGGATGTCAAGGTGAATGTTGTGACATCGGTATCTACCAGCATGGGCGCTGTTTTGTTTTCTGTTATGTTTTCTTATTTATCTCAGGCTATATTTTAGGAAAATTTCAATCCAGTGATGACCATGAAAGGAAACGCCTATGGCCTATTTTTTAGCACCTTGAATTGTGGAGATTGGATTAACTTGGTTAAACCTAATATATGCTACTTAGGCTCAAGGCCCATGCGCTGCATATAAAGAAGAATTATGTTTGTGTGTTCGTATCTTCACGTGTGTTTTTGTCTTAGGTTTTCTTGTGAGCCAAGCAATTATCACCTACATGATTGTATTGGACTAGTGTGGTTTTTTGAGTTGTATTTTGGTTGTGTCACTCTAAGCTTTTAAGCACGAGTGCTATGTCTCTTGATTGAAGCTTTTAAGCAAGATTAATATTTGTTTGAAGTGTATCTTCCTTTTGAATCTGTTCGTTATTTGATTGATATCACTGCTGTTATTGAGGGGGAGTGGGTACGAACTCAGGTCTAGAGTTAGATTGAAATTGCATTGGGTAGGTCTTAAGTGAAGAGTGCAAACTAGTAGTTTAGCTCTGAGTTAACACTGCTTATAGTGGATTTCCTCCCTGGCTTGGTAGCCCCCATAGTAGGTGTGATTTGCACTGAACTAGGTAAACAATTTCCTGTGTTCTTTACTACTTTCGTTACTTGTTTACTGCTAAGTTTAATAATTTGTTCAAAAGCGGATGTTATAACATCCGATATAACATCGACTGTCTGTTACTAGAATCTCACATTTGTAAGAGAAAAAAAAAAGAATAGTTTGCACTTACCTCACAAATATACAATGAGGATGCCAAAGATTTCTTTCCTCCTCCAAAAAAAGGTCGCACTTGTGAAAAGTTAGGATTAGAAGAAATCCCATGTTTGAGATATTCCGCATAAAGCTCATACAACTCACCCTTAATCTTTTTGCACTTTTCTTCACTTGTTGTATCATCAATTTTTTTTATACACAAAATTTAAAAAGTTGAATTTTTTTGTTGGATCAAGAATAGCACCAAAGGCCAAGATAACATTACACTCGCTCTTATACTTGTCAAATTTTTCCCTCTTTTTTGTAGTCATGTCTTGAATCAAAGAATCTTCACTTGTCAAATAAGAATTAAAAAGACACTTTATCTTCCATATTTCCCCAAAGTACAAATTAGAAGTAGGATAAGAAGATCTGGAGATCAAGTTTGTAATTTTGTAAAATGGCTTCAAAAGTTCACACATTATTTCAAATCTTGCCCACTCTTCACTAGAAGGACTACACTTAAAATTTAAATTTTGCAAACTCAAACTATAAAAGGCACGACGATAATTAATCGCATTCTTGAGCATTATAAAAGTGGAGTTCCATCTAGTAACACAATGTGATCTTAATCCAATTGTTTTATCAATCTCACCAACATTATGTCATACCCCAAATTTGTCCTACATGTGTATAGCTTTCATTTTGTACATCCATACACTGATAACTTTTTCAAAAAATCCAAAAAAAAAGTTGTTTTTGCTTGCCTAAGTTTAGGTTCATTTGAGGATGCCACGGTAGGGATGTTTGCCATGTTGACTAAAGTTCGTTTTGACCTAAGTTATTAGTCAGACAAGGATTGAGCAAGGCCTGAGTTTGTTTGATTTAGGTGATGTGTGGCTGAGGATTTAATTAGGGTTGTGTGCCAATTCAAGTCTGTATGGATGGATTAGGTTCTTAGACTATAACAAAATAGATGTTTCATGATTGAGAACTATCAAGGTTCAATTAGGGTTTTGTGCTTCGAAGTGAAGTTTTTGGTTCATTCATAATCAAAATGGCATGGGTATAGATTGTGCAAGCTATGGATTGATGCAGATAAATTCACAATGGTTCTAATGTTGGTCATAAGTTCAGATGAATTCATGTTGATTAAACTCATATTCAAAGTTCAGGGTTTAATTCAGTGGTGGTTTCTTTTTAATTTATTCAGAAGTACAAGATCAGTTCATGATAACTTTTATTTCTCATGGACCGGTTCAGGGTGTTATTCATTTTACGAGAAGAGATCAAGATGGATTGATTCATGTTTGACTTGTTACTCAAAAATTGATTAAATGAGAGAATTTGAGAATAGTTTCAAATGTGAATATGAAGTTTTAATCATTGTGAGAAATCTAAGAATTCAAGGCATTACGAAATAAATTCAAGAGTGCAAAGGTCAAGTTCAATTGCAAAATCCTCAAAGTCCACATTCACTTTTACAAAAGCCCATGACTAGAAATCTTTACTAAATTCCCAAAAATGATAAAAAGCCCAAAAAGAGAAATATTCACAAAATGTCCATTTACAAAATAAAGCCCTACATATACATCCAAATTCCCCCAAAAAAAATTTAGTCCATTAACCAAACTTTACATTGTCATAGAGCCTATTTATAATACAACAAAACAAAAGAATTGAAAAATAAGCCAACAAAACTCTTGGCTGCAATACACGCCAAAGTCATCCACGCACCATTGAGCTATCAACTCATATTTCGTAACCTGCAAGCGAATCAAAACCATAAGCCTCCATGAACCCACCTGCTAGGACCTACACTAATCCACAACTTGACCTCACTACAGGCCATGTCAATACTTTCCTAGCCACACTTTTCAATCCCCACACAACATCACACAACTTGCCATAATTTTACAATATCTTGCATAAACAAATCCAAACCTGTACAAGCATAAAATTGGTAAAACGTGATTCTGAGTTCCACGCTGCACAAACACACCCAAACCATTAAACATGTTGTACCTCCATACGCACATGAACCTACAAATGACTACTGGAAACCTCGTATGATAGCCTTCTTGAAATCTCTAGATAGCAAGGTCTGGAGAGCAGCTAACTCAGGATGGGAACATCCAGTGAAGACAGAGAAAGACAAATCAACTATGATAATACCTGAAGAAAAGTGGAGTAAAGAGCAAGAAGCTTTGGCTCTCGGAAATTCTAAGGCCTTGAACGCTCTATTCAATGGGATAGATAAGAATATCTTCAGACTTGTGCATCACTGTGAATTGGCCAAAGAGGTTTGGGATACTCTCAAAACAACTCATGAAGGTACCTCTAAGGTCAAGATGTCTAGACTACAGATGATGACTACTAAGTTTGAGAATCTAAGGATGAAAGAGGATGAGACCATTAATTATTTCTACATGAATATTCTTGAGATTGCCAATACCTCAGGAGCCTTAGGAGAGAAAGTGTCTGAAGAAAAACTTGTAAGAAAGATTCTCAGATCATTGCCAAAGAGATTTTCCATGAAGGTTACTGCTATAGAAGAGGATCAAGATATCAGCAACATGAAGGTTGATGAACTCATTGGTTCCCTCCAAACCTTTGAGACGGGAATGTGTGAAAATGCTGAAAAGAAGAACAAAAGCATAGCTTTTGTATCAAATACTGAAGAGGAATTAGATGAAGGCAATGGTGGAAGTGAGGAAAATCTATCAGAAGCTATATCTATGCTTGGAATACAATTCAACAGATTTATAAAAAGAATAGATCAGAAGACCATACCTAATGTCAAGAACATCCCCTCTGACACCAGCAGAAGAGTTAAATCTAAAGAAAAGTCCAACCAGGGCAAAGGAGTTCAGTGCCATGGATGTGAAGGCTAAGGTCACGTTAGAGCTGAATGTCCCACTTACCTCAAGAAGCAAAAGAAAGGTCTATCTGTCACTTGGTCTGATGGAGATTCTTAGAGTGGATCAGAAGATGAATCTGCAAGACATGTCAATGCACTAACTAGTGTATGTGTATCTAATGATGATTCTAGTGAAGATGAGATGACTTTTGATGAACTTGCAGCCTCATATAAAAAGTTGTGTATCAGAAGTGCAGAAGTGTGCCAACAAGGGGAGAAGGAAAAGAAACTCATAAAGGAGTTGGATGCTGAGAAGAAAGAGCATCTTGCAACCATAGACTCACTCAAAAGTGAGGTCAGTTTGTTGAATTCCAAACTTGATTAGATGTCAAATTCTATCAGGATGTTAAACAATGGAACTGGCACTCTAGAAGAAATTCTACAAGTTGGTCAGAAAGCAAGAGACATGTCTGGAATAGGTTTTGTTGGTGAACAGGGACCCACCTTGGGGTTCAAAAGGTCAAAACCTGAAGATCATATGTCAAACCGGATGTCAAGATCGATGTCTCAACATCATGGGAATAGAAGCATGAACCAGACAAAGAGAAAGTTCCAAAGGTGGAGGTGTCACTACTGTGGAAGATTTGGACACATAAAGCCTTTTTGCTTCAGGATGTATGGATTTCCCAGCCATACTCATCAAGTCAAACCCAAACAGGATACTCTTATCAAGAAACAACAATGGGTTGCTAAGGATGTTGCTCTAATAACTCATACCTCTCTAAGGGTATCAGCCAAAGAAGACTGGTATTTTGATAGTGGCAGCTCAAAACATATGACTAGAATAAAGAACTTATTGGTGGACATCAAACCTCATTCCACTAGTCATGTGACCTTTGGTGATGGAGCTAAATGGGAAATCAAAGGTGTTGGAAAACTAGATTGTCCTGGAGTTCCAGACCTAGATAATGTTTTGCTGGTGAAAGGACTGACTACAAACCTTATTAGTATCAGTCAGCTATGTGATCAAGGATTTAATGTCAGATTCACTAAAGAAGAATGTGTTGTCACCAATGGAGAAAATGAGGAAGTCATAAGGGGATCTAGATATAAAGACAACTGCTAATTTTGGGAGCCTAAAGTCTCAAATAACCCCACTGTTTATTCTATGGCCAAAGAAGAAAAAGAGGTTAAATTGTGGCATCAAAAACTTGGACATCTTCATCTAAGAGGGATGAAAAAGATCATATCCAAGGAAGCAGTGAGAGGAATTCCAAAGCTAAAAATTGATGAAGGAAAAGTCTGTGGTGAATGTCAGGTTGGCAAGCAAACCAAAATGTCACATCCAAAGATTGAACATCTTACAACTTCCAAAATTCTAGAACTGTTGCACATGGACTTGATGGGACCAATGCAGGTAGAAAGTCTTGGTGGGAAGAAGTATGCTTATGTGGTTGTTGATGACTACTCCAGATACACCTGGATAAGTTTCATCAGAGAAAAATCAGATGTGTTTAATGTTTTCAAAGATCTTTGTACAAGACTTCAAAGAGAAAAGGAAAGTGGTGTTGTCAGAATCAGAAGTGATCATGGAAAGGAGTTTGAAAATTCCAAGTTTGATGAATTCTGCTCATCTAAAGGAATCAGCCATAAATTCTCTTCTCCTATTACTCCTCAGCAAAATGGAGTAGTGGAAAGGAAAAACAGAACTATTCAAGAGTCTGCTAGAGCTATGATTCATGCAAAGAAACTACCTATGCACTTTTGGGCTGAGGCAATGAACACAACCTGCTATGTTCACAACAGAGTTACCTTGAGAAAGGGAACCTCCTCCACTCTATATGAAATATGGAAAAGAAGGAAACCTACCGTGAAGTATTTCCATGTTTTTGGAATCAAATGCTACATTCTGACAGATAGTGAACAAAGAAGAAAAATGGATCCCAAAAGCGATGAAGGCATATTCCTGGGATACTCTACAAACAGCAGAGCATATAGAGTATTCAACTCCAAAACAAAAGTCTTGATGGAATCTATTAATGTTATTGTTGATGACTAGCATGAAGAAACCAATGTCACAGAGGATGTTGTAACATTCTTTGAAACTCATACTGATGCTATTGTCAAAATTGAAGATCCTCATGTTGTACCTCCAAATTTTGAGTCAGAAGCTCTCAACAAAGGACCTTCTATCAGAATCCAGAAAAATCATCCCAAAGATCTTATCATAGGAGATCCCAACAGTGGTGTAATTACCAGATCTAGAGAGATCATCTCAAGTTCATGTTTTGTATCCAAGATTGAACCAAAAAATGTGAAGGAAGCTCTAACTGATGAATATTGGATCAATGCCATGCAAGATGAATTGGAACAGTTCAAAAGGAATGAAGTATGAGAATTTGTTCCAAGACCTGAAAGAACAAACATCATTGGTGCCAAGTGGATCTACAAGAACAAATCTAATGAAAAAGGAGTAATAACTAGAAATAAGGCTAGACTGGTGGCACAAGGCTATACTCAAGTTGAAGGGATTGATTTTGATGAAACTTTTGCACCTATTGCAAGACTTGAGTCAATAAGGCTACTGTTAGGAGTTGCTTGCATTCTGAAGTTCAAATTATTCCAGATGGATGTGAAAAGTGATTTTCTAAATGGATACTTGAATGAGGAAGTATATGTGGAATAACCTAAATGATTTGATGATCCTAACCTGCCAAATCATGTATACAAATTGAGGAAATCCCTTTATGGATTGAAGCAAGCTCATAGAGCTTGGTATGAAAGACTGACTGAGTTTCTCACTATTAATGGATACAGGAAAGGAGGGATAAACATGACCCTCTTTGTGAAGGATGAAGGTGGAAAAATCATGATTGCTCAAATCTATGTGAATGACATAGTTTTCGGTGGGATGTCATATAGGATGGTTAAAATTTTTGTTAATCAAATGCAATCTGAGTTTGAAATGAGCCTTGTTGGAGAATTAACATACTTTCTTGGGCTGCAAGTCAAGCAAATGGAAGATTCCATTTTTCTCTCCCAAAGTAAATATGCCAAGAACATAGTCAAAAAATTTGGCATGGATGATGCTAGTTATAAAAGAACACCTGCACCCACACATTTGAAGTTATCTAAAGATGAAGGTGTTACTAGTGTTGATCAAAGCCTGTATAGAAGCATGATTGGAAGCTTGCTATATCTAACAGCTAGTAGACCTGATATTGCCTTTGCAGTTGGTGTGTGTGCAAGATATCAAGCAGATCCCAAAGTGAGTCACATAAATCAAGTCAAGAGGATTCTCAAATATGTGAATGGAACTTGTGATTATGGTATGCTTTATTCTCATGGATGTGACCCTATTCTATCTTGTCATTTCTATTTTATTTCATTTTGGATCGATGAAGTCTTTATATTCACGAATGTTGGTTGATTGAGGTTGTTTAACCTTTATTATTTCAAATCTGTAGTAAATGATCATCGATACTATTTTCTATACTTTGGGATCGTGAAAGGTTACCCTCGATTAATTAACACAAGTTTGTGATTAAGACGAGACTGTCACCTTTTTAGTCAGTGTGACACTATTACTTTGGAAAATGATCCTTAATATCATTTATTCATTGTGTTTTTAGCACAGATATCAACTTGCGTGACCTCCTATAGTTTGATCTTCGTCATAGATCGAGCTATGACGGTTTAGCTCTAAATTTCGTCCTGATTCCATTCATATCAACTAACGACTAACTTTACTTTCCATCAATATACTCTTGCTTTATTTTCAGTCAATATTATCTTGATTTTATTATCTTGTTCATATACTTGTTAATATTATCTTGATTATATTGTTATATATCTCACCATATTGTTTATATCATATTCATATTATTCATATTGTTCATATCTTATTCACATTCTTTTCAAAAACACATAACGGAGAAAGAATGACCGAACGAGCCGAAGCCAAGACACTCACGCGAAAAACAAACGAAACAAACTGGAGTCAAGACACTCAACGAGAAAGAATGACCGAACGAGCCGGAGCCAAGACACTCACGCGAGAAACGAACGAAACAAACCGGAGTCAAGACACTCAACGAGAAAGAATGATCGAACAAACCGGAGCCAAGACACTCACGCGAGAAACGTACGAACAAACCGGATCCATGATACTCACGCGAGAAACGAATGAACAAACCAGAGCCATGATACTCACGCGAGAAACGAACGAACAAACCGGAGCCATGATACTCACGCGAGAAATCAGAGTCGGGGTACTCAATAGAGAAAATCAGAGGTGGAACACTCAATGAAACAAATCAAAGGCGGAATCCTCAATGAAACAAATTAGAGGCATATCACTCAATGAAACAAATCAGAGGCGGAATCCTCAATGAAACAAATCAGAGGCGGAACCCTCAATGAAACAAATCAGAGGTGGAACCCTCAATGAAACAAATCAGAGGCGGAATCCTCAATGAAACAAGGTCCTTACTGGGGATTTACCGGAGTCTAGAAATTCAACGGATACAGGGATGAGTCATGAACTGAACACTCAACGGAATCTAACCATTCAACGGAGCAGAAGTACCATCACAAAGTTCATTAGGGTCAAAATAACCAATTGGAGTCTGGGCACTGCATGGGTAGAACAAAACGTCTCAAATTGAAAATTCACCGGAATTTGTACGTTCATCGGAGAAGTCGGGGCATGAAGATCATTGGTAGGGGATAACAATTACCTGAAATCGGAAAGGTTATAATCTAGCTCATGTTTCAAAATGCAGATGTTTGAAAATGGCGTAATGCTCCATACGAAATGGAAATGCTACGCGTTTGGGTAGATGCTATGCACAATGCAAATGCAAAGGAACGGCTCCAGAAAAATAAATGTTGGAGAGACGAAGCCAACTCCAATGGGGAAAGAAACAATCCTGCTGGGAATAGCTTACACGTGCCAACTACGATTGGACTTATACTGAGGAACAAAATCTGAATGGCTAACTCAACTGGGGAAAATACAACACCTGCCTGGTGGAAGGAAATCTTGATCTCAACTTGCTGGGGAGTAAGCATATACCTGCAATCTGTGGGGAATGGGCTGTGTACCGACCAACTGCCAAGGATAAAGGGTACATAATTAACTGTTCTTGCTATCTCGAACATAACTCTAATGGGAGTATGAGATGCAAACTCCAATTTCCGGTGAATGGACTCTGGTTGGGGATAATTTGTCTCTGCTTGGGGCGACAACTCAATGCTCACAGTCCAAAGTTCAGACTCCGTGGGGAAACACAACTGAATCTACTGAGGAGTAGGCTTAATACTCCGCATGTGCCCCTACTGAAGATTTGATGAGGATACACTTCTGTCAGATGCCTCAAGGGTTATGACTTTGCAAAACGATCCCTGGGTCATTTCATCTTGAGTAGAAAAAGTCTACCATGAACTCGAGATGGCTTGCCCCCAGAAACTGTAATACCTTTTGATAAACTCTGCAGATATGAAGAGGAATAATTCCTTCACTTTCAACTTTTGCCCCAGCCTGTGGGATCTTCATAACATCCTCTCGAAAGGAAACTTGAGATCTCTGTACGCTAATGGTTTGACATGAACGGTATCAACACTTTGAACCTCACAAAGGTGCTTCAAGTTAATCGTCTTTGGGATAAGGATAGCTTCGGTGCTCTCGGGGTGGCCTGCCCCAGCCTTGCGATGACTTTGTCGCTCATTGGCAGATTTGCGGAGCAGTACCCTTGGCTGCGAGAGATTCACCAAATCTCGACTTGATTGCCCCAGATTACTGACTTTTGGATGGATGATTCCCATGTTGTGATCATCTGATATAGCTTGCCCCGGTTCACCAGAATATTCAGGCGTTCTGCATTTTATTCTTATCAAACTTCCATTGTGGAAACTTTCCCACTGTCAAGCGCTTACTCGCCAGTAAAAAAAATTGTTCTGCATAAAAGATATATTAAATGCAATGCATATGACAGTTTTGAAATCCAAGTATGTTCACTGGAAAAAGTTTATGACATATAATGAACGAATCATTTATCAAAATGTCAAAATTAATGCAACACTGTAAGAGGAATCCTTTTGGGAGTCAGTTTCGATGTGATCTTTACCGAAGTATGCTTTCGAAACAAACCTGCTTCAATTAGGACTTTTTCAGGTTATAACATGGTCAGATTCACGGTTAACAAGGAAGGATATAAGGCTCAAAATTCATTTTAACCCACCTGTTCTCCTTGATGTTCTCCAATCCTATGTTCAGCTAGTTCGACCTTAGCGTTTTACCTTTCAAAGGTTGAACGACAGGAATGACAGTTCGAGAAACCACACATTTTCGGAGTGACAATTACTCGCTTTTCGTCTTTGGGTACCTAGAGCCACACAATTTGCTTTTCAAGGATTTTCTTTTGTAATCCTTTTTGCTTTTTCGTTATTCCCTAACTTTTTCCTGGACTAACTCTTTTGAGTTTTTTCAATTTTGAAGTCCAGCGGGATGCCCTAATTTTTGCCTAAGTCGCTTGTTTTCAAGATTCAACTTAGCGGGCGTTTTCCTTTTGATTCCTTCCTTTCTCTCTTTTTTTTTCTTCAACAAATCGTGTGACACTGGCTCGTATGACTTGTTAAGAGCGATTGTGACTGTTTCACTCCTTATCGGCAAGGTTTAACCATCATGGTTTTTTAGGTACGACCTATAGAGGTGTAATTGATCCCCGAACGGGAACACTTCTGTTGTAATTTTAACGCTTGGTCAAATTAACTGACACCTACCCTGCCCCGGGTTAAGATTGAGGGTTTTTCATTTTCAGAAAGAAACTCCTACTACTAGGCTCAAAGGGGTTGACAAGGGATTATCTTCCTTATATCTCTGGTGTTTGTGGATTTGAAACAATGCCTATACATCATCAACAGGTTTTTGTTCAAAAGCATACAATCGGAAGCTTACTTCTTTCGATTTTGTCATCCTCCCCAGATTCCACTTAAACAAGCGTTTGAAATAAAAGAAAGCAATAGAGTGAACACGAATGGATTAATTCAAAACATGCATATTTATTTCATTTATCAATATCAATTGAAAATAACAAGCTTTACAAACGAAGTTTGCAATTAAACAGGAAAGAAATTACAAATGTAAAGAAAAAACATAATAAAATGTAGATTGTCGGCTTATGGGAACCAGGCTTTCAAACTTGATTTGCAACTGAGGAAACCATCTTCAGAATTACTCGTCAAAGTCGGTCTAAAATGCTTCTGAACCTTCGTTATCGGTGAACTCTTCCATAGCATAAACTGATACGCCCACCTGGCTGGATGAAGGAAGGTCGTTAATCTGAATACCTTGAGGCGTGATCGAGAACCTGTTGGCATCCAATAGAGTTTGAACCTGGCTATTAAGCACCTTGCAGTTTTCAGTTGAATGCCCCTGTGCCCCAGCATGGTACTCATAGCGGGCTTTGACATTAAAACCTGGCGGATACGGCGGAATCACCGGGCTAATATCCTTTGGCACTATCATACCACCCTTGATCAAATATGGCAATACCTGACTGTATGACATGGGCAACCGAACGAACTACCTTTCTGGCTTCTTTGGTCTTTGCTTGGCGTGCCGTCCCTGTTGATGGCGATATGACCGTTGACTCCGGAAGGGAGATGATGTCTGATGCGTGGACCCTAGGGGTTGTTGACTCTGAACGGTCAAGACATCCGGAGATTGAGCCTAAGATACCAAGGACTCTTTTTGTTCGGATGCACTCATCCTCAGGTTTAGCCTCGGAATCGGCAATAGCTGCTGGCACGGAGATTTAGAGGTCATAAATTTCAAGGCATCCTCTGGGTCCAATGCAGTTTTAGGGATGAAAGCAGGAGTGTCCACCTTTTCTGTAATGCCTGGAATGAGACCCTTTGCTATACTCGTGTCGCCCGACGCGAACTTAACAGCCTTTGAATCGATCAAATCCTGAACTACGTGCTTAAAAGATTTGCAGTCTCAATGTGGTGTCCGGGTGCCCCAGCATGGAAATCACAACGAGCGTTTGCATTATAGCCTGGTGGTAGCTCACCAGTTAGTGGAGATAACTTATGTAGTTCGACCAACCGAAGCTGAAGCAAGACTTGCAGCAACTGGGTATAAGTCATAGGGATCTTATCAAAGATTCTGTCGGGCTGCTTCAGCCTCAGAGCATACCTCCTGGTCTTAGGATTGTCTTGGGGAGCGAGAGGTAGTTGCTGGCATGGCGAATCTGGGATCTCAGGTCGTGCCACAGGTCTTTGAGGCACATCACGCCTTGGGATAGGTTCCATGGACAAAAGCGGAACGAGCATCTCTACCGCAGCTTTAGGCACCTGGTCACCTTCTTTTCTGAGCACCTTTCTTATTACCTCCATGATCAAACCCACCTGAGTTTTCAACTGCTGGTTCTCCTTTCTGAGCATCTCCTGATCCAGACGTAGTGCTTGCATGTCTCTCATGAACTGCCTCATCTGGCCCTGAACTTCCCTTAGCTCTGCTTGGACCTGTTCCATGTCTAGCTTCTTGATGTCTAAAATTCTGAAGAAAACTCGGAGCAGGAAAATAAATCCCAGCCTCGAACACCTGTTATGCAAATGAAATGCGAATGTCATGTTCGAGTATTTCCAAGGAACCTGTTTGCTTTGGTTCATGCTTTACACAGACGAACCACAAGGAAAAGATTTAACGCTCAACAGCGAGTTTCGAAGTCAAGATCCTTGGAAATACCAGAACATGTATGTCAAAATGCAAACATGTTAGGATGATGCAAATGCAAATGCAAAGATGCAACAAGGGATTAAGATTGTTGTGTTGTCGACTGAAGGACCAAAGTTCTGCTTCGGCGAGAACATAACACAGCTCTAATAATAAAGAAACCTCTGGTACCAATGTCACTGATTCAAACTATCAAGAGAAAACCAGGTTGTCTGAAGGTCAAAGTTTCCTACATAACCCAGTCCCGCTCCCAGGTATGGACCTATCCACTGATACGGTTCGGCATCCTATGCGTTTCTCAGCGTCACAGACTTTCACGAAATGATGATACGTTCACCATTTCTGGTTTGGCATCATCACTCCTGAAGAGGCCTCACTTAGCTGAGTCACAAATGATCAGTCCCCAGAGTCAACAATCCTCAGATCCAAAATCCTCTCAAGTCCAAAGGACCGGTAAGGAAATCATCAAAGAGAATCTAGTCTGAGTGCGGATTACGTGGGAACTGGTGTGAGCAAAGCAAGCAAGTCCACCACTAATCCACTTCTAGTGCTATGTTTGTACTCAAGCCTGGGTCTGCCTTATCACTCATCAGGATCAGTCCCCTCCCACAACAGCATAATAATAATATATAATGCTGAAAATGAAATGCGGGAAAATAAAGTGCGGAAGCAGATAAAGTACAACACGTATGTACAAAACCCAAAAAGATAAACCAAACAAGCTCTAGGATTGACTCGCATATGGAACCAGAGTCTCCAGCAGAGTCGCCAGCTGCTGGGGAGTCCCAGACAGCCAGGAAAGAAAACAAGGCGAGACTGCAACCAGAGTCCCCAGCAGAGTCGCCAACTGTCGCTATTGCGAAAAAAGGTGCCGGAAATGATAGAAGAGTCGCCACCTATCATTATTTATCCCAAAGAAGGTAAAGGAAACGATCAGGAAAAACCTAGCGAAAAAGGGATAAGATCGGCCATCACAACCAAATCTCTAGGTTCGGGAGTCGGTTATGCAAGGGGAAGGTATTAGCACCCCTCACGTCCGTTGTACTCAACGGGATCCATGCTTGTTTGTTTATCTAAAAGGGTTGTTGATCTATCTACCTAATAGTCTGGGTCAAAAGAAAAGAAAAAGGACTCGACAAAGCGTCGCAGCTCTGGGCCTACGTATTCCCTCGTGCAATGGGAAAGTCAGAGTCAGCGTAGTTCGGCTAACTACGGTTGATGGGGGAAAGGTTGCTCGCCAAGACATCGCGTATTGTGCCTACGTACTCTCAATGGGTATGAGAGATTAGAGCGAACGTAGTTCGGGATAAAACGGAACACAGGCTAGTTCACGTGTTTTTTACCCGAGTAAGGTTAAACTACAGTTCCAGCAGTTAGGGACAATGCCTGTTTGCGGTAGAACCGAAGCTTAACAACACTCTTTTCAACTGAAAAGGTTTTCTGAATTAAGACCCCACAGGGCAAAAAGAAGTTTGATGTTTGTTTTTGTCTTTTATCGGAGAAGTGTTTTTTATGAATGTTTGTAATTCATACTGCACTAGAGACTATGACTTAGGAACGAATGCGTCGCATATCGCCCTAAGGACGTATACTAAACACTCTAGGTAATTGAGGAGAAGCCCCCCAATCACCACTTCCTAAGTAGCTTAAGGCTCGTAACGTACGGTACAAATTAGCCTTTATTAAGTGTATTAGTGTGGTTTGAAGATGAGAAGAGAGAAAAGGACTCTATAGGGGAAACTATCAAGCATCCTACTGCTTTCATACAATATGGCCCTAATGTTGAGTTTGAAAGGGAATCTATCCTATATGTTATCATGCATGGATTCATCCTAATGTCTATCATCACCATCCTTGAACAGGGAGGTGAGAGCCCTAAGGGAACATGCAAAGGGAAGCAAAACAAAGCTATCAAACAGATGAAACATAAAGTAACTGGATGCAGATGCAATGCAACAATACAAGCAAGGGAGACAAGCTCAACCTTATATGCAAACATGGGCAATTACAAAAGAGAAAATAATACATAAGCAAGGGAGGATCACCTCAACCTTTAATGCAAACATGACAGGTATGAAAGCAAAGAAACAATCAAGCAAAGAGAGACAAGCTCAACCTTTAATGCAGTCATGCACCTAAGCCTAAGGGTATCTACACATGCAAGTCTATCCTAATGCAACACAGCAAGCAGGCAATGAAATCAACCCATCAGGAGAGAGATAAACTAGATGAGCAACAAGGAAATCATCCCAAGGCTACATCAAGTTTGGATGTGTATCAACACAAGAGTCCATCCCAGGTTCAACCTCTTTATGGAATGCACAGAATTCAACCAATGGAAGAATTAGGCTCTCACAAGAGGGATCCTAAGAATGTAGGACAGATAGGAAATGTGCAAAGAACTTGAGTCCTCAAAGGCTCATCCTCTTATGGAATGCACAAAATTCAACCAAAGGAAGAATTAGGCTCTCACAAGAGGGATCCTAAGAATAGAACTTGGAGAATGAAGGAAGATAGTGTAAACCAAAGGAATACACTACGCCATTGAATGTCCATCCAAGGCTCAACCTCTTATGGAATGCACATAATTCAACCAAATGAAGAATTAGGCTCTCACAAGAGGGATCCTAAGGATAGGACTAGGAGAAGGAAGATAGTGTAAACCAAAGGAATACACTATGCCATTGAATGTCCATCCAAGGCTCAACCTCTTGTGGAATGCACATAATTCAACCAAGGGAGGAATTAGGCTCTCACAAGAGGGATCCTAATGATAGGACTAGGAGAGATTGGAATGACTTGAATTGATCAAGGCAAAGGGGAAGCATAAAGAGGAGAGGAATCAATCACAAAAACTTCTAAAGAAACCTTACAAGCAAGGCTCTAAAGGACATCCACCCTAAGGGAGCTAATGACATTATAAAGACTTGAAAACTACCCTACAAAGGTCTCAACCTATGTACTAAGGGTTCATGTAACGATTGGGTGCTTAAGGTTTGCTAAAAGTTCACTTAAAGGCAAAACTAGGTGGAATACTAAATTGGGAACACCCTAACATCAGTCAGAATTTAAAATCTAGGAAAAATAGTAAAACAAGTCCTAAAATCCTAATAAAATTCCTAAGAGATCCTAAATATGTTAGGAGGCTATGGTCAAAATTTCAGGTCAAGATTCTAAGCCTAGGGGTTCTAACAGAAAGCTAAACCATGATATGTGCTATGGGGGATGCAAATGGGAAAGGTTCTAAAAATCTAACGTAAACCCTAAACAAACAGCTCCTAAAAATTAGGACAAAAATACTAAAATATCAACTAATGTATCTAGAATCAGCATGTAAAAAAATAAGACATTCATTTGAAGTATCTATCAAGAAAGAAAATCAGGAAAACATGGCATGCAATTTCATTTTTCTACAAAAGCATATTAAAAGAAAATGCAATATTAAATGAAAAATGAATTAAAAAGGCAATTAAAAAATATGACAAATTTCTACACATGCCAAGGTACACACCATATTTTTCTCATGATTTATGGAAGTATTTATCATTTTCTAAAGAATTAAAATGCAACAGCAAAATAATATGAAAATAAAAGAAAAGAAAAATAAAATGGAAAATATGTTAGGGTGCAGATAGTAATCCATTTCAGTTGGTTTTATTGGGTTGCTACGCTAGGGGGTACAAAAATCAAATTGAGTCCAATCTACCAGCAGCCTGAAATGCTATGTTTCATTTAAAGGGGTTCAAACAAGATCCCAACCCTTCAATAAGTCTCAGGTCAACGTACCTAGGGGCTTGCATCGTGACACGTAATCAACAAAGTATTAGTACTAGCTGACGTTAAATCCAAGCCATAAGATGAGGTCAAGGGTCCGCTAATCTAGTGATCCATGTGGTGCCACGCAAGCCAGAACTAGGCAATGTAAAATAAGAGTGCATCAAGGCCACACGATGCAGTCTAGGTCAAACACTTAATCAAGATCCTACGGTTATGATTTAAATTGGGATTTAAAGGGGAAATGGAGGGAAAAATTGCAGACGGTGGTGGACGGCTGCCGGATTCATTCCGGTCGTCTTCCTCCTCAAGACGTGAACAGGGGAACTCTCAAAAATGAACCAAAATTCATAATTTTTTAGCCTAAAGTGATCCTCGTCTCACACACATCATGAATCTACCATTTGTTTTCACTTTTCTTTCCTAAATCGCTTAAAACGAAAGCCACTAAGGTTGAAGGTCATATCAATAATCATTGCAAACGGTCATGGAAACTATCCTAAATCCATCTATGAGCCTAGGGGAATGTAAATCTACAACAATGGCGCGTGGTTGTATCAAGAACAGAGGGGAATTGTGAAAAATAATTTACCTATTGGAGCACCTTCAATGGGCCTTCAGATGATGCTCAAACCTGTGGAAAATGTGCAGAATCCTTCCTTGATCATCAATGGAGCTTCTGCAATCCTTGATTTGGCTTGAAATTGGCTTAATCTTCAAAAACGATTTTCCATTTTGCTCCACTTTTTCCTAACTGAATTATGTTATTCTTGGCTCCAAGTTAGTTATTTTCTGTTGTAGATGATCATAGGATTATATACAATGGATCTTGAATGGTTTGCAGCCCAATAGAAGCCCATGAGAGTCCAATTGAAAAATCCAAATTTCCACTTTTGAAGCTTTTGTGATATGGATGAAAACAGAGCTTGAATCCTTCTAATTTTGCTCATTTCACTTGCTTGTAGTGTAAGGAATATGGAGGGCTGAGATTGAAGCCTTGGAATTGCATTAATGGTTGTTTTGAATTATGTTACTTCAAAGTGAAGTAACCTTAAATTTAGCCATGGAAATGAACTCAAACTTGGTTGATAATGTTTCCATTGTATTTAGAACATTCTTTGGACTCAAAAAATGCACCAATATGACATGAATTGGTTTAAATTGAACTTGATCCAAACTAGCCCTTTTCAAGCTTCCTTTCATGAAATTTTCTTCACACATTCTCATTTCCAATCCATATCAATGAATACTTGAGGTCTGGTTGAGAAAATGATCCCATTTTGAGAAACTTTCAAGTTGGAAACATTTTCATTTGAAGTATGCAAAGTGGTGAAATTGACCTATAATGAAAATGACCTATAATCAAAGTTTCCCAAAATACCCTTGCCTTGCAAGCTTCATATCTTGAGTTCTACAAATCCAAATGAGGACTTCTAGTACTCTTTAGAAATATAAGATCATGAGGAACAACTTTCATGTTTGGGTAAATGGCAGGAAAGACACCCTTCTAGGTCAAAAATGGCATGGAAGTTGGTTGACTTTCAAGTACGAAAATCACATTCATCTGATGACTTGTAACTTGTCTGCTTCATAACTTGAGTTCTAGAAATCAGATGAAAGACTTCTAGTACTCAAAAGAAAGCTAAGAACATTCTTTACAAGTCTCATGTTGGTATCAAGATGATATGAAACTTGTATCTTGAGTTATGTGGTCTTGAAGTTAGGGACTGAGATAGGGGATTTTACACTGACAAAGCTTAGAAACCCTAGCTCAATAACTTCTCACACTCTTGAATATTGATGAATTGATCTTGACATGATATCTTAGGCGTCTCAACACAACATTCCATGATCATAGTTGCTTGGAGTTGAGTCTCAATCTCCTCCAATTTCACAGTTGACTGAGGGTTGACCAGGTGAAAACCTAGTTGCACCAACTTTGACTGTGGCCTCTTGCACTTTGAATAATGACATGGATGAGCTCCATAATGATCCTCAAAACATCCCATGAGCTCCTATAATGTTCTACCTTCATATCCATGGACTTGCAATCCTCTGATGATTTTCAATTGATCCTCAAGATAGGAGATACAACCATTTCAACCATCCACTTCTTCAATAAGCTTTGACTTTCTCTGATGACTTGATAGGCTCTTGAACAATTGGAGTACAACCTCTTGATTAGGATGATACCTTTGATAACCTCTTCTTGATAGGCACATTTCTTGATCCCCTGCATAAATGACAATGCAATGCATATGCTAATGCTAGAATGAATGCAATGAAACATAAGCTAGGTAAAGAAATAGGTTGGGAAAATTTTGTGGTGTAACACAAGGGCATTTGTGCAAGCCATTAAGTGCTCATCATCATCATGGAAAAGTTTCAAATCTCCTTGAGAGGAGAGGTTTGTGTGTGGATGTCACCTCTTATCTTGAGGATCATCAGAGGGTCATCAGGGGTTCATGAGGTCATTTACTTGGATAGAACATGGTTTAAAAGCTCATTGTGTACCTTGATGGGTCTTTGTGGAGCTTGTGTAGTCATTCAATTCATATGCAAGAGCTTCAGTCAAAGGATGTGTAGTTAGGGTTTCATCTGGTCACCCAAAGTCAACTGTGGACTTGAGAGGGTTCAAACTTGGTTCTAGGTCATTGAGGCCATAGGAAGTCATATTAAAGCATATAGGATGTCATGTTAAGGTCAAATAAAGGAGATTCAAGAAGTTATTAAATTAGGGTTTCAGATGACTTCAGTGTAAAATCTCTTTCTTTAGTGCCTAACTTCAAGGACAATTTCCCCTGTGATGCAAGCTCAATCTCATTTTCATGAAACCATGAGACTTGTTTAGCATCTTCCAAGCTTTATTTTGAGTACAATAACTCATCCATTGAGTTTGTACATCTCAAGTTATGATGTCAACAAGTTAGGGTCCTCAGATGAAGAGAATTTTGGTCAACTAAAAGTCAACTCACTTCCAAGGCATTTTTGACATGGAATCAAGTTTCTCTTCACTTTCAAGCAAACATGAAAGTTGTTCCTTATGATCTTAGCTTTCCAAAAAAGTCCTAGAAGTCCTCTTTATCATATATACATCTCAAGTTATGAACCTCACAAGGCAAGGGTATTTTGGGAAAGTTCATTATAGGTCATTTTCTTCAATGGTCAATTACATAAACTTTGAAGCCTCAACTTCGATTTTGTGCCACATGAATGTTGTGTTAGATGGGTTCAACTTCCTCATGAGCTTGATTTCCATGAAGATTGGTGGATTATGTGATCATATGGACCATTTTAAAGGTGAAATTTTGACTTTTGGTCATGGCTTAAGTATCTCACATTATAAGTCAATCTTTGACCTCATTTTTCATCTTTTCCACACAAGTACATGACTATAAAGAGTTTTGCTTCATTTGTGCCAACATGAAGAGAGATTACAAGTCACAATTTCAAAATTCATACTTAAAAAGTCATGATTTGAAACTTGGTGTAAAGAGTTGTTGCATAACCAAAACAATGCCATTTATTTTCTACACACTCCAAGTAGTATTGCTGACCCACTAACAAAGGGAAACAAGCTACAATCCGTGTGTGGTGCATAAGTGAATTTTTTGGTCATTTTATGAAATCATGCAATGTAGCCATTATGGGCCTGCATGGGCATTGAAAATCCATCATATTTAACCTCAGAGCTTGCCCTAATTGAAAGGAATCGGTTGCAGTTGCTTGAGAGAGAGAGGAGAGAACTTGAAATTTCCATAAAACTTCATTTCTTCGAATCTGGGTGTACACTGAAAATCAACCCCAATTGTTGCTCATTTCTTCTTCACAAGAGTTTAAGGAGCGAACTGGAAGCATTGGATCAAAGCTTGCATGCATTTTGAAGGATCAACAGAATCTCTCTGTTAGATAAATTTCATTAACTCAAATCCTTCATTCTAGGCATCAAATTAGCTATTAACACCCTGAGTATCTATAGTAATCTATAGGAACCTTTATTTGCATATATTTCTATTGAATTACTTGCTTACTTGAGTTTGTTTTTTGTTTAATAGGGAAAGTTTCTCCTTTGTGAAAACTGAGGAAATGTTTATGTTGTTTTGATGGGTTTATATTGTTTTTGGAAGGTACCTAGACCTAAGGTTTTTGATTAGTGTGCTCGCTAAAATCTCAGAATCTTATTCCTACATATTCTAAAAAAGGAAATTGAGAAATCAGAGCGTTCATAGTTCCTCCTAATCAATGGGAGAAAAAAGTTTGTTTTGTATCTTGTTCAAAGCCCAAGATGATAAAACTAAAAGAGTATTTGAAAGATTTGACAAATTGTCATCTTTAAGGGAGATATCTCAACTATTCACTACAATTATTTGAGTGATATCATGAAGGGATAAAGCTTTAACTTAATATGTTAATCAATGCCACTTTTTCTTTATGATTTCTTTACATGCTAAGAGAATGACTTTAACTTGGATATAGGATCAACAAGTGTGCCACTTACAACATTTAGTTGAAAGAAAAGTTTTTGAACCATGATAAGAGAGGGACTCCAACTTGGATTTTGAATCAACAAGTGTGCCACTTACATAACAAATATGGAAAAAGGTTCTTTAATGTTTGATTTAAATTATAGTGATTAGAAGAGATATCTTCCAACAAAGGTTACTCAAAGTCTTATCTGTGTGGAGAAGGAATTATGTATCTTGATTGAAGGCCAAGCTATAAAGCTGAAAAAGGATTGAAAACTGACTCAACTAGGGAATTTTATCTATCTTGTACAAAGCCAAAGACTAAGGCTGGTTGACTGGAGAAATTATTTGTGTAAAAAAGTCTGAGAGAAGGCTAATAACTGTTGAGGAAATTCGAAGAGACTGATTTAATACTAAATATTTGAGTGACTCTTTTGGGGATTTTTATTTGTATCCTATATGAAGCCTAGGATGAATAACGCTAAAAGATTTTATTTATATCCTGTACAAATCCCAGGATGGTGAGGCCAAAAGATCTAACTTGCACAGGTTACTAAGACTTTACTTATGTTTTTAAGAAGCCTGACGGTCCTTGTAGGAAGCCGAAGAGAAGGCTATGGTGCTTAGATAAAGCCCAAAAGGAGGTTGTAGGGAGCTAAATGAGACTTCCCAAGTCTCCTTGTATGAATCCCAAGAGGAGGCTATCTTGCTAGGGAGATTCTTTGTGTGAAGCCCAAGAGGAGGCAATGATGCTTCTATAAGGCCGAAGAGGAGGCCAAGGAACTAGTTGTTCGAACTGAGTTGTAAACGAAGAGATCCTATTGTTTGACCTATGTCTAAGCTAAGGATGATATAAATGTCAATAGAAACTTAACAAAATATGAACAAACATGGTTGAATATTAACAAGTATAGATATTGATGTGACATGTTTGATGTGTTGAATGTTTCATTTGTGTTTTTTGTTCTATTCACAAAGGTGTTGGGTCTTTCAATCTAAACAGAGGCCCGTGTCTTATTGAAAAGAAAAGAAAATGTGGTGGGTCTTACACTCTAGCAGAGACCCATGATTTATTTTATATACAAAGGTGTTGGGTCTTACACTCTAAGCAAAGGCCCATGTTATTCTGTGTTTTGAAAACAGAAGATAATTTTTGAAAGAGAGGGATGGGACTTATACTCTAGATAGAGGCCCAAGGATTTTGATGATTTGAAAATTAAAAGGGGTTGGGTCTTACACTATAGAAGAGGCCCAAGGAGTTTAAAAAATTTGAAAAAAAGTGAAAAGTGATAGGTCTTAGACTCTAATAGAGGCCTAAAATTGTTTGTATTTTGAAAATGTAAAGTGTATTTCAAAAAGATATCCATTTCATGGTAAGAGTTTATGAAAATACTTCAACATATAAGCAAGGGTACAAGTTGAACATGTTAATAAAAATTGATAACAATCAAACATTCGTGTTAGTGTTGCACCCCAAAATTTGCCCAACCTTTTTCTTAACTTGGTTTATGTTTCGTTTCATTTCTTTCTAGCATTTGCATTGCATAGCATTTTTCATTGAGCATGGGATCAAGACGTTGTGTTTATCAAGAGGAGTCTACTCAGAATGTTGAGCCTAAGCAAGGGGTGTTACTCAAGTTTGAATGGTCATCAGGTCATCTAGAAGTATCAATGTTCTTTGAAAGGATTGATGGATGGATGTGGGTCAGCTTCTAACTTGGAGGCCAGTTAAAGATCATTAGAGGATTATGAATTCATCATTATGGATATGAGATGTTGAGATATTTCATTGAGTACTTTGAGAGCCATGTTGGAGCTTATTCAAGTTGTTGTGTGATGTGAAAGAAGCCACAGTCAAGAATGGTGCAATTAGGGTTTTCATCTGGTTAATCCTTAGTCAATTGTGAAATTAAAGGAGATTAAAACTCAATTCCAAGTCTCTATGGTCATGGGATGTTGTTTTGATATGTCTAATATATCATTTCAAGATCAATTCATCAAGAATCAAGAGTGTGAGAAGTTACTAAATTAGGGTTCTCAGTGTAAAATCCCTTGTTTAGTCCCCAACTTCAAGACCACCTTTCTCAAGATAGAAGTCTCATCTCATCTTGAAATGGTCATGAAACTTGTAGAGCATGTTCTTAGCTTTCTTTTGAGTACTAGAAGTCATTCATCTAATTTCTAGAACTCAAGTTATGATGCTGACAAGTTACAGGTCCTTAGATAAATGTGATTTTGGTCAACAAAAGTCAACCAACTTCCAAGACATTTTTGACCTAGAAGGATGTTTCTGCTCAACTTTTGATGAACATGAAAGTTGTTCCTCATGACCTTAGCTTTCGAAAGAGTACTAGAAGTCTTTCATCTGATTTGTAGAACTCAAGTTATGAGGCTTGCAAGTCAGGGGTATTTTGGGAAAGTGAGATTATAGGTCATAAAATTATATGTCCATTTCACCCACTTGCACACTTCAAATGGATATTTTTCCAACATCAAATGTGCTCCAAATGGTGTCAATTGTTCAACCAAGTGTTAAGAAGTCATGAATTTGGCTTGGAATGGTGAACTCCTAAAGTGATTTTCATGGAAAAGGCCTTAAAATGAGAAAATTGGAATTAATTTATTTTGGATCATTTTTGTGCAAGTGAGTACATATTTTGAGTGTAAAACATATTTCAAACACAATGGCAACTTCAGAATTTGAATTTGAGGTGTTTTGGCATGCCATTTCCAAGCTTACTTCAAGTTTAAGTTACACTTGCATTATCAACCATTGATTACAAACAAGGACTGAATCACAGTCATTCACACTCTTAACATTACCATCAAGTGATTTGAGGCATTTTGGAGGCAAGTAGGAGCAGAATTCGTGCACATGGCTAAGCTCCAAAACTCAAATTTCATGGATTTGCATTTGGCCTTTAGGGACTGAAATTGGGCTCTAAAGTTATCACAATCCATTATATAAAGCATTTCCATCATTCACTAGTGCTCAGAACTCGTTTTGGTGAGGAATTGGAGCAAAAGCAACTTTCAAAAAGTGAAGCAAAATTGAAATTCGAATTCTGAGATCCAAGCAGTTTCAAGGCAAATTGAGGATTGTAAAAGCTTTATTGAGGATTGTGGAACGTTTCTGGACATTTTTCTTTGAGCTTCATCAAGAGTTGAAGGCTCAGTGGAAGTTCTCCACTAGGTATTTACAATTCAACTTATCTCTCTCATTATGCCATGATTCTTTGCCATTTTTGCATATTTGAGACCTAGAAAACATGTAGATCATTAATAACTAAAACGAACTGGCATTTGTGATGGTTGATGTTGTGAGCTCTAAACTGTTTTGACTTGGTTTGATCTGTTCTTGAGCTTTCATGCTCCAATTTTGCTTGATTTGTGATCTATGTAACATGTATATGATTTCTGGACAAAATTGAATGATGTTTGTGAACTTTTGATTTTGTGGATCCAAACTGTTTTGCTTCGATTTGAAGTATGTGTGCATAATTAATGGAAATGGATGCTGGATTTGGATTCCTCATGATTTGTAGATGAATTTGCATATAAATTTCGCATGATTTGGTTCAATGTAGCTAACTGTGGGTTGTTGCGCTACTGTTCACGGTGGCCGGAAGTTTGGAGAAGACGACCGGAGGCATTTTCCGGCCGTCTGGTTTCCCTCCCTATTTTGAAGGTTGAGGATGATTGCGTGGCACGTTCTTGTTCATTGGATTTGATTACTTTTCACACACACGGCCACGATTAAGATGTATGGTGCACACACATTGACTTGTCACACTTAATCACATTTTAATTTCATTGAATGATCTGGCATGCTGTGAACCATTGGATTGTCATACTTTCTGATCATTTGAACCACGTTGATTTCCACCATATGTCATGTTTGACCATGCTACATGTGATTACCAGAGTTTGTTTTGGTTTTTGTCTTATTTGCCCATGGACCTGGGCTAACATTGCTTTTTACGCCCCCTTTTGGGCCCAGTTTGGATTTTGAACGTGTTTTATTTGCTATTCTCACCGCTGCTTTATTATTTTAATTTCTTTTTGTTTTTTAATTTTGTTTTACTTTCTGTTGGAATTTAATTCTTTTAAAATAGTTCCAATGTTCCTAAAATTACACAAAAATATTTTTTAGAGACTTTGAGATGTCCTTTATTTTTAGGATATTTTTATTTTATTTTTTGATTTTATTTTCAATTTAAAAAAGGATTGAACATTGGAACTGTTTTAAGTGGATTAAATTGTGACATTGTTTGTTCTTTGAATTGTTTCTTTCATTTCCCTTTGATCCAATGAATGAAAATTGATCCTCATATTCATGATGAGTTGATCAATTTTAGAGGACCATTTCGCCCCTGGTTGGTTGACTTTAGGGTTGACTTTTGGTGCTTTTCTTTTGACCCTCGATTCTCCCATTTCAAAGTGGTACATCTTGAGTATTATTTTCTTTTGATGGTGCTTTGAGGGGATATTTTCTTTGAGCTTTTGGCCTCTGTTTGCCAACATGTTTAAGTACCTTGTGCATTTTATTTGATCATTTTTGAACCATTTTCCTAATTTTGAGGTAACTTGTAAGTCAAGTTACCTCCAAGGGAGGTTCACACATGCACCTTGACCTAGTTTGACTTGGATATGACATTTTTGGATCCTTTGAACTCTCAATTCCTTTTGTTTCATGTTGCCAACATGTTAAGGATGATGTTTGTTCAATTTTAGGTCATAATATTGTTTCTTCCTTGTTCATTTGTTTGTTTTCTTTTGAGCTTTCAATTAGGGTTTCAATGTGAAGTATGATTGCATTCCTTCATGTTTTTGTTTGCATTTCTTTTTGTTGTGTTTTGCTCTTGCTTTTGAGCTTTCCTCTTCATCTTTACCTTTTGTCCAATGACCTTGGAGTGTCATTTAAGGTGGCTTGGTCCCTCCTTTGGAGGTATTTGAAGCATACCTAGAATGATGAATCCTTAAGGACACTTTTGGTGCTTCTTTGCTTTTGATGGGTGATGCTTATGGTTGAGTGCATGATATGAGGTCCTTGCTGCCCTCATATAGCCTCCCATCCTCACTTTTATGTTGAGCTTCCTTTTCCTTTCATTTGGTTTAGTTCTTATGGTGTGGTTGATGTTGTTTGACTTAGGTCATTTAATCCCACTTTTGGTGCATCTTTGTGTGGTTTGTTTTTGTGCTCTTCGTCTTCTTCTTTTCTTTTATTACATTTCCATATGCATGCTTGGTTGAGATGAGCTTGTGGAGGCTACTGCCCCACACTATTTTCCTCCCACTTTCATTATATTTATGCATCTTATGTTTGCATCTTCATTTGCCTATGCTTTCTTTTCTTCTTCTTCTTTTGCTTTTTCTTTGCCATGTTCCCATAAGTTCTCTAACCTCTTGAGGTTATGATAGACATTAAGTGCCTAACCGTGCATGATAACATTAGATAGCTCCCTTTTAAACTCAACTTTAAGTCCACTTTGCATGACAACTTTTAGGATTGATTAGTCTCCCATTAGTGTCCTTTCTTCACTTCTCATCTTCAAACACTCATAAAACATCTAATAAAGAATGACAAGTGTAGCACGCTACGAGCCTTAAGCTACTTGAGAAATGGTGATTGAGGGGCCCCCTCTCAATGACCTAGAGTGTTTAGTGTACACCCTTTGGGTGATATACGACACATTCGCTCTTAGGTCATAGTCTCTAGTGCGACATGAGTTACAAATCAAATTCAAAACACTTCTTCTCTAAAAAACACTTCAAACCTTTTTCATCCTTCAGGATTCTAATCAGGAAAATATTTTCAGATAAAAGAGTGTCGTTAACTCTTAGTTCCACCGCAAACGGTAACGCCTAAGTCTCCAATGATCGAGCTGCATACGCCAACTGTTAGAACTACTTGTTAACCCTACTCGGGCCTAAAAAACTTTTAAACCAGCCTATGGTACTTTTAGCCCGAACTACGTTTACTCTGATCTTTCGTACCAGATGAAAGTACGTAGGCACAAGACGCGATGTTTTGGCGAGCAACCTTTCCCCCTTCCTCCCGTAGTTAGTCGAACTACGTTGACTCTGACTTTCCCATTGCACGAGGGAGTACGTAGGCACAGACCGACGATGCTCCGCCGAGTCACTTCTCTTTTCTTTTTCTTTTGTCCCTTGGCCTTTAGCTAGATAGTTTTAACACACCCATTTAGATAGACAACAATGCATGGATCCCGTCGAGTACGACGAACGTGAGGGGTGTTAATACCTTCCCCTTGCGTAACCGAATCCCGAATCCAGACATGGTTGCGATGACCTTGTCTTTCCCTTTTCCGTCAGGTTTTTCCGATCACTTCATTTCCCTCTCTTTGGGATAAATAATGAAAGGTGGCGACTATTTTGTTTTTCCGCCGGTTGTTTTTCGCAGTTGCGACAATTAGGTATTAAGCATGGTCTTAAACAAAGTGAGAACACCACAAAGGTTCATATAAACAAACATGTATTCAACGGCACATTAAAGGTAAAATTGAAGTGCTTAAGGACATATAAACATAATAGGATCAACATAAAGGCATATATACACATCGAATTCATGTAAACATGGATGAACATCAACATGTTAACGCAAAGGATCAAGCAATTAGAATAGATATCTTCCAACAGAGGTTACTCAAAGTCTTATCTGTGAGGAGAAGGAATTATGTATCTTGATTGAAGCCCAAGATATGAAGCTGAAAAAGAACTGAAAACTCACTCAACTAGGGAGTTTTACCTGTCTTGTACAAAGCTCAAGATTAAGGCTGATTGACTAGAGAAATTATTTGTGTAAAAAGTTTGAGAGAAAGCTAATGACTGTTGTGGAAATTCGAAGAGACTGATTTAATACTAAATATTTGAGTGACTCTTTTGGGGATTTTTTTTGTATCTTGTACGAAGCCTAGGTTGAATGAGGCTATAAGATTGTATTTATATCCTGCACAAATCCCAGGACAGTGAGGCCAAAAGATCTTACTTGGACAGGTTACTAAGACTTGACTTATGCTTTTAAGAAGCTTGACGGTCCTTGTATGTAGCCCAAGAGGAGGCTATGGTGCTTAGATAAATCCTAAAAGGAAGCTGTTGGGAGCTAAATGAGACTTCCCAAGTCTCCTTGTATGAAGCTCAAGAGGAGGCTATCTTGCTAGGGAGATTCTTTGTATGAAGCCCAAGAGGAGACAATGATGCTTGTATAAGGCCAAAGAGGAGGCCAAGGAACTAGTTGTTTGAACTGAGTTGTGAATGAAGAGATCCTATTATTTAACCTATGTCTAAACTAAGGATGATATAAATGTCAAGAGAAACTTAAAAAAATATGAACAAAAATGGTTGAATATTAACAAATATAGAAATTGATGTTACATGTTTGATGTGTTGAATATTTCATTTGTGTTTTTTGTTCTATTAACATAGGTGTTGAGTCTTTAAATCTAAACAGAGGCCCGTGTCTTATTGAAAAGAAAAGAAAAGGTCGTGGGTCTTACACTCTAGCAGAGGCCCATGATTTATTTTATATAAAAAGTTGTTGGGTCTTACACTCTAAGCAAAGGCCCATGTTATTCTATGTTTTGAAAACAGAAGATGATTTTTGAGAGGGATGGGACTTATACTCTGGATAGAGGCCCAAAGTTTTTGATGATTTGAAAAATAAAAGGGGTTGAGTCTTACACTATAGCAGAGGCCCAAGGAGTTTAAAAAAATTGAAAAATAGTGAAAAGTGATAGGTCTTACACTCTAATAGAGTCCCAAAATTGTTTGTATTTTGAAAATGTAAAGTGCATTTCAAAAAGATATGCATTTCATGGTAAGAGTTTATGAAAATACTTCAACATATAAGCAAGGGTACAAGTTGAACATTTTAATAAATATTGATAACAATCAAACATTCATGTTAGGGACTAAGCATGGTCTTAAACAAAGTGAGAACACCACAAAGGTTCATACAAACGAACATGTATTCAATGGCACATTAAAGGTAAAATTCAAGTGCTTAAGGACATATAAACATAATAGGATCAACATAAAGGCATATATACACATCAAATTCATGTAAACATGGAAGAACATCAACATGTTAATACAAAGGATCAACCAATTATAAGATATATCTTCCAACAGAGGTTACTCAAAGTCTTATCTATGAGGAGAAGGAATTATGTGTCTTGATTGAAGCAAAAGATATGAAGCCCAAAAAGGGTTGAAAAATGACTCAACTAAGGAGTTTTATCTTTCTTGTACAAAGCCTAAGATTGAGGCTGATTGACTAGAGAAATTATTTGTGTAAAAAGTCCGAGAGAAGGCTAATGACTATTGAGGAAATTCGAAGAGACTGATTTAATACTAAATACTTGAGTGACTCTTTTGGGGATTTTTATTTGTATCCTGTACGAAGCCTAGGATGAATGAAGCTAAAAGATTTTATTTATATCCTGTACAAATCCCAGGACGGTTAGGTCAAAAGATCTTACTTGGACAGGTTACTAAGACTTGGCTTATGCTTTTAAGAAGCCTGACGGTCCTTGTATGAAGCCCAAGAGGAGTCTATGGTGCTCAGATAAAGCCTAAAATGAGGCTGTTGGGAGCTAAATGAGACTTCCCAAGTCTCCTTATATGAAGCCCAAGAGGAGGATATTTTGCTAGGGAGATTCTTTGTATGAAGCCTAAGATGAGACAATGATGCTTGTATAAGGCCGAAGAGGAGGCCAAGGAACCAGTTGTGTGAACTGAGTTGTGAATGAAGAGATCCTATTATTTGACCTATGTCTAAACTAAGGATGATATAAATGTCTTGAGAAACTTAAAAAAATATGAACAAGCATGGTTAAATATTAACAAGTATAGACATTGATGTGACATGTTTGATGTGTTGAATGTTTCATTTGTGTTTTTTGTTCTACACTCTAGCACAGGCCCATGATTTCATTTGGGTATTTCAATCTAAATAGGGGCCTGTGTCTTATTGAAAAGAAAATAAAAGGTCGCGGGTCTTACACTCTAGCAGAGGCCCCTAAATTATTTTATATAAAAAGGTGTTGGGTCTTACACTTAAGCAAAGGCCCATGTTATTCTATGTTTTGAAAAAAGAAGATGATTTTGAAAGAGAAGGATGAGACTTATACTCTGGATAGAGACCCAAGGATTTTGATGATTTGAAAATTCAAAAGGGGTTGGGTCTTACACTATAGGAGTGGCCCAAGAAGTTAAAAAAAATTGAAAAAAAGTGAAAAGTGATGAGTCTTACAGTCTAATAGAGGCCCAAAATTGTTTGTATTTTGAAAATGTAAAGTACATTTCAAAATGATATCCTTATCATGGTAAGAGTTTATGAAAATACTTGAACATATAACATTAAAGGTAAAATTCAAGTGCTTAAGGACATATAAACATAATAGGGTCAACATAAAAGTATATATACACATCAAATTCATGTAAACATTTAAGAACATCAACATGTTAATGCAAAGGATCAAGCAATTAGAAGAGATATCTTCCAACAGAGGTTACTCAAAGTCTTATCTGTGAGGAGAAGGGACTATGTAACTTGATTGAAGCCCAAGATATGAAGAATAAAAAGGATTGAAAACTGACTCAACTAGGGAGTTTTATCTGTCTTGTACAAAGCCCAAGATTGAGGCTGATTGACTGGAGAAATTATTTGTGTAAAAGGTCTGAGAGAAGGCTAATGACTGTTGAGGAAATTCGAAGAGACTGATTTAATACTAAATATTTGAGTGACTCTTTTGGGGATTTTTATTTGTATCCTGTACGAAGCCTAGGATGAATGAGGCTAAAAGATTTTATTTATATCCTGTACGAATCCCAGGATGGTGAGGCCAAAAGTTCTTACTTGCATAGGTTACTAAGACTTTACTTATGCTTTTAAGAAGCCTGATGGTCCTTGTATGAAGCCCAAGAGGAGGCTATGGTGCTTAGATAAATCCCAAAAGGAGGTTGTACGGAGCTAAATGAGACTTCCCAGGTCTTCTTGTATGAAGCCCAAGAGGAGGCTATCTTTCTAGGGAGGTTCTTTGTATGAAGCCCAAGTGGAGGCAATGGTGCTTGTATAAGGCCGAAGAGGAGGCGATGGAACTAGTTTTTTGAACTGAGTTGTGAACGAAGAGATCCTATTGTTTGACATATGTCTAAACTAAGGATGATATAAATTTCAAGAGAAACTTAACAAAATATGAACAAACATGGTTGAATATTAACAAGTATAGACATTGATGTGACATGTTTGATGTTTTGAATGTTTCATTTGTATTTTTTGTTCTATTCACAAAGATGTTAGGTCTTTCAAACTAAACAGAGGTCCGTGTCTTATTGAAAAGAAAAGAAAAGGTGGTGGGTCTTACACTCTAGCAGATGCCCATGATTTATTTTATATACAAAGGTGTTGGGTCTTACAGTCTAAGCAAAGGCCCATGTCATTCTATGTTTTGAAAATAGAAGATGATTTTTGAAAGAGAGGGATGGGACTTATACTCTGGATAGGGGCCCAAGGTATTAGATGATTTGAAAATTAAAAGGGGTTGGGTCTTACACTATAGCAGAGGCCCAAGGAGTTAAAACAATTTGAAAAAAAGTGAAAAGTGATGGGTCTTACACTCTAATAGAGGCCCTAAATTGTTTGTATTTTGAAAAGTTAAAGTGCATTTCTAAATGATTTCCTTATCATGGTAAGAGTTTATGAAAATACTTGAAAATGTAAGCAAGGGTACAAGTTGAACATGTTAATGCAAATTGATAACAATCAAACATTCATGTTAGGGCTTAATCATGGTCTTAAACAAAGTGCGAACACCACAAAGGTTCATACAAACAAACATGTACTAAATGGCACATTAAAGGTAAAATTCAAGTGCTTAAGGACATATAAACATAATAGGGTCAACATAAAAGCATATATACACATCAAATTCATGTAAACATTGAAGAACATCAACATGTTAATGCAAAGGATCAAGCAATTAGAAGAGATATCTTCCAACAGAGGTTACTCAAAGTCTTATCTGCGAGGAGAAGGAATTATGTAACTTCATTGAAGCCCAAGATATGAAGATTAAAAAGGATTGAAAACTGACTCAACTAGGGAGTTTTATCTATTTTGTACAAAGCACAAGATTAAGGCTGATTGACTAGAGAAGTTATTTGTGTAAAAGGTCTGAGGGAAGGCTAATGAATGTTGAGGAAATTCGAAGAGACTAATTTAATACTAAATATCTGAGTGACTCTTTTGGGGATTTTTATTTGTATCTTGTACGAAGCCTATGATGAATGAGGCTAAAAGATTTTATTTATATCCTGTACAAATCCCAGGATGGTGAGGCCAAAAGATCTTAATTGAACAGGTTACTAAGACTTTACTTATGCTTTTAAGAAGCCTGACGGTCCTTGTAGGAAGCCAAAGAGGAGGCTATGGTGCTTAGATAAAGCCCAAATGGAGGTTGTAGGTAGTTAAATGAGTCTTCCCAAGTATCCTTGTATGAAGCCTAAGAGGAGGCTATCTTGCTAGCGAGATTCTTTGTATAAAGCCAAAGAGGAGGCAATGATGCTTCTATAAGGCCGAAGAGGAGGCCAAGGAACTAGTTGTTTGAACTGAGTTGTGAACGAAGAGATCATATTGTTTGACCTATGTCTAAGCTAAGGATGATATAAATGTCAATAGAAACTTAACAAAAAATGAACAAACATGGTTGAATATTAACAAGTATAGATATTGATGTGACATGTTTGATGTGTTGAATGTTTCATTTGTGTTTCTTATTCTATTCACAAAGGTGTTAGGTCTTTCAATCTTAACAGAGGCTCATGTATTATTGAAAAGAAAAGAAAATGTGGTGGGTCTTACACTCTAGCAGAGGCCCATGATTTAGTTTATATACAAAGTTGTTGGGTCTTACACTCTAAGTAAAGGCCCATCTTATTCTATATTTTGAAAACAGAAGATGATTTTTGAAAGAGAGGGATGGGACTTATACTCTGGATAGAGACCCAGCGATTTTGATGATTTGAAAATTAAAATGGGTTGGGTCTTACACTATAGAAGAGGCCCAAGGAGTTAAAACAATTTGAAAAAAAGTGAAAAGTGATGAGTCTTACACTCTAATAGAGGCTCAAAATTGTTCGTATTTTGAAAATTTAAAGTGAATTTCAAAAAGATATCCATTTCACGGTAAGAGTTTATGAAAATACTTCAACATATAAGCAAGGGTACAAGTTGAACATGTTAACAAAAATTGATAACAATCAAACATTCATGTTAGGGCTTAATCATGGTCTTAAACAAAGTGAGAACACCACAAAGGTTCATAGAAACAAACATGTATTCAATGACACCTTAAAGGTAAAATTCAAGTGCTTAAGGACATATAAATATAATAGGGTCAACATAAAAGTATATATACACATCAAATTCATGTAAACATTAAAGAACATCAACATGTTAATGTAAAGGATCAAGAAATTAGAAGAGATATCTTCCAACAGAGGTTACTCAAAGTCTTATCTGTGAGGAGAAGGAATTATGTAACTTGATTGAAGCCCAAGATATAAAGATTAAAAAGGGTTGAAAACAGAGTCAACTAGGGAGTTTTATCTGTCTTGTACAAAGCCCAAGATTGAGGCTGATTGACTGGAGAAATTATTTGTGTAAAAGGTCTGAGAGAAGGCTAATGACTGTTGAGGAAATTCGAAGAGACTGATTTAATACTAAATATCTGAGTGACTCTTTTGGGGATTTGTATTTGTATCTTGTACGAAACCTAGGATGAATGAGGCTAAAAGATTTTATTTATATCCTATACAAATCCCAGGATGGTGAGTCCAAAAGATCTTACTTGCACAGGTTACTAAGACTTTACTTATGCTTTTAAGAAGCCTGACGGTCCTTGTAGGAAGCCCAAGAGGAGGCTATGGTGCTTATATAAAGCCCAAAAGGAGGTCGTAGGGAGTTAAATGAGACTTCCCAAGTTTCCTTGTATGAAGCCCAAGAGGAGGCTATCTTGCTAGCGAGATTCTTTGTATGAAGCCCAAGAGGAGGCAATGATGCTTGTATAAGGCCGAAGAGGAGGCCATGGAACTAGTTGTTTGAACTGAGTTGTGAACGAAGAGATCCTATTGTTTGACATATGTCTAAACTAAGGATGATATAAATGTCAAGAGATACTTAACAAAATATGAACAAACATGGTTGAATATTAACAAGTATAGACATTGATGTGACATGTTTGATGTGTTGAATGTTTCATTTGTGTTTCTTGTTCTATACACAAAGGTGTTGGGTCTTTCAATCTAAACAGAGGTCTGTGTCCTATTGAAAAGAAAAGAAAATGTGTTGGGTCTTACACTCTCGCAGAGCCCCATGATTTATTTTATATACAAAGTTGTTGGGTATTACACTCTAAGCAAAGGCCCATGTTATTCTATGTTTTGAAAACAGAAGATGATTTTTGAAAGAGATGGATGTGACTTATACTCTAGATAGAGGCCCAAGGATTTCGATGATTTGAAAATTAAAAGGGGTTGGGTCTTACACTATAGGAGAGGCCCAAGGAGTTAAAACAATTTGAAAAAAAGTGAAAAGTGATGGGTCTTACACTCTAATAGAGGCCCTAAATCGTTTGTATTTTGAAAATTTAAAGTGCATTTCGAAAAGATATCCATTTCATGGTAAGATTTTATGAAAATAATTCAATATATAAGCAAGGGTACAAGTTGAACATGTTAATAAAAATTGATAACAATCAAACATTCATGTTAGGGAATAATCATGGTCTTAAACCAAGTGAGAACACCACAAAGGTTCATAAAACAAACATGTATTCAATGACACATTAAAGGTAAAATTCAAGTGCTTAAGGACATATACACATAATAGGATCAACATAAAGGCATATAGACACATGAAATTCATGTAAACATGGAAGAACATCAACATGTTAATGCAAAGGATCAAGCAATTAGAAGAGATATCTTCCAACAGAGGTTACTCAAAGTCTTATCTGTGAGGAGAAGGAATTATGTATCTTGATTGAAGCCCAAGATATGAAGCCCAAAACAGATAGAAAAATGACTCAACTAGGGAGTCTTATCTTTCTTTTACAAAGCCCAAGATTGAGGCTGACTGACTGGAGAAATTATTTGTGTAAAAAGTCTAAGAGAAGGCTAATGATTGTTGAAGAAATTCTAAGAGACATATTTAATACTAAATATTTGAGTGAATCTTTTGGGGATTTTTATTTGTATCTTATAAGAAGCCTAGGATGAATGAGGCTAAAAGATTTTATTTATATCATGTACAAATCCCAGGATGGTGAGACCAAAAGATCTTACTTGCAGAGGTTACTAAGACTTGACTTATGCTTTTAAGAAGCCTGGCGGTCCTTGTAGGAAGCCCAATAGGAGGCTATGGTGCTTAGATAAAGCCCAAAATAAGGTTGTATGGACCTAAATGAGACTTACCAAGTCTCCTTGTATGAAGCCTGAGAGGAGGCTATCTTGCTAGGGAGATTCTTTGGATGAATCCCCAGAGGAGGAAATGGTGCTTCTATAAGGCCGAAGAGGAGGCCAAGGAACTAGTTGTTTGAACTGAGTTGTGAACGAAGAGATCCTATTGTCTTACCTATGTCTAAACTAAGGATGATATAAATGTGAAGAGAGACTTAACAATATATGAACAAACTTGTTTGAATATTAACAAGTATAGATATTGATGTGTTGAATGTTTTATTTGTGTTTTTTGTTCAATTCACAAAGGTGTTGGGTCTTTCAGTCTAAATAGAGGCATGTGTCTTAATTAAAAGAAAATAAAATGTGGTGGGTCGTACACTCTAGCAGAGGCCCATGATTTATTTTATATAAAAAGGTGTTGGATCTTACACTCTAAGCAAAGGCCCATGTTATTCTATGTTTTGAAAACAGAAGATGATTTTTGAAAGAGAGGGATGAGACTTATACTCTGGATAGAGGCCCAAGGATTTTGATGATTTGAAAATTAAAAGGGGTTGGGTCTTACACTATAGCAGAGGCCCAAGGAGTTAAAATAATTTGAAAAAAAGTGAAAAGTCATGGGTCTTACACTCTAATAGAGGCCCAAAATTGTTTGTATTTTGAAAATGTAAAGTGCATTTCAAAAAGATATCCTTATCATGGTAAGAGTTTATGAAAATACTTGAACATATAAGCAAGGGTACAAGTTTAACATGTTAATACAAATTGATAACAATCAAACATTTATGTTAGGGCTTAATCACGGTCTTAAACAAAGTGAGAACACCACAAAGGTTCATACAAACAAACATGTATTCAATGGCACATTAAAGGTAAAATTAAAGTTCTTAAGGACATATAAACATAATAGGATCAACATAAAGGCATATATACACATCAAATTCATGTAAGCATGGAAGAACATCAACATGTTAACGCAAAGGATCAAGCAAAACGTTCATGGCATGATTGAAAGTTCAACATTTACTTACATGTAAGATATACTTAAAAAAAAATTTTAAAATCAAGTGAGGTCAAGGATTCACAAATTCAAAACATCATTTATTGTTTATACAAGATGTCTATGAGTTACATATATCATTGTAAGCAAGGAAAGGCAAGAAACCAATCAAAAGAAAGGCATATATACACACATCAAATTCATGTAAGCATGGAAGAACATCAACATGTTAACGCAAAGGATCAAGCAAAACGTTCATGGCATGATTGAAAGTTCAACATTTACTTACATGTAAGATATACTTAAAAAAATTTAAAATCAAGTGAGGTCAAGGATTCACAAATTCAAAACATCATTTATTGTTTATACAAGATGTCTATGAGTTACATATATCATTGTAAGTAAGGAAAGGCAAGAAACCAATCAAAAGAATCAAAGAAGTTCTTTAATCAACCCTAAAAATAACACACACTTTGGACATTAAAAAATGTATTAAAAATATTTTTTTTGGAATTTTATTTTTACAAATAAAAATAGATATTATCAAAAACAATTTGCAAAAAGAATGGGTTCCAAATGTAAAGTGCATTTCAAAAAGATATCCTTATCATGGTAAGAGTTTATGAAAATACTTGAACATATAAGCAAGGGTACAAGTTTAACATGTTAATACAAATTGATAACAATCAAACATTTATGTTAGGGCTTAATCACGGTCTTAAACAAAGTGAGAACACCACAAAGGTTCATACAAACAAACATGTATTCAATGGCACATTAAAGGTAAAATTAAAGTTCTTAAGGACATATAAACATAATAGGATCAACATAAAGGCATATATTACACATCAAATTCATGTAAGCATGGAAGAACATCAACATGTTAACGCAAAGGATCAAGCAAAACGTTCATGGCATGATTGAAAGTTCAACATTTACTTACATGTAAGATATACTTAAAAAAAATTTTAAAATCAAGTGAGGTCAAGGATTCACAAATTCAAAACATCATTTATTGTTTATACAAGATGTCTATGAGTTACATATATCATTGTAAGCAAGGAAAGGCAAGAAACCAATCAAAAGAAAGGCATATATACACATCAAATTCATGTAAGCATGTAAGTTAATAAGTTAACAGCTCCCTACCTAGAATTCACTAAGCATATCTGGCCAGATGATTAACCTTCCAAGGACAGGAGATGAAAGGACTGCTCTATGAAGCCAGACCCCCCCAGATAGCGTCCTGTTTACACAACTAGACATAGGACTATGGTTTATAAGTTAACAGCTCCCTCCCTAGAAGTGTTAGGGTCATGGATGTCTGAACCATGTTCCACCACCCTAATACCCCCACTTGGGTTACAAGCTGGAGTCACCCAACTCGGCAAGCTGACTCATCTGTCAGAAGCTTATAAACAGTTAATTCTTTTGTTTTCTAGTCGATGTGGGACATAGTGCTATGAGTTTGTTAAACATTACAGAAATTATTCAAATACAGTGATGGTAAAACTTGTGCATGAGGCCACCATGGAAGACTAGCACATATAGTAATTTTTGCTTGTTTATCTACACAAAGAAATGGCAAAGAAATGTTACAATGACGTGATTCATTTTCTTTCAGCTATGAAGCATATTTCGCATGGTTGTAAAGGATTTTCAGCAAAATTTTCTACAATCAAGACTGACAGAGAATACTTTTTTACAATGCCAACTAAACAAGTCTAACAGTAAAGCATCACTCTCTTAATGGCTTCACACCACATTCTCCAGCTGCTCTTGTTGTTCCCTTGGAACTATGACTAGGATTGCCACCATCAGCTGTAGAGCCATTCTCTGGTTCCATATAGAATCGTGCTCTAAGGGCGGCTAAATGTGTATAGTATGCTGGAGGAACTACACAGAAAAGAATTCTGCAGACAGTTAAAGTTTCAACTGTCCAAAACATGTTAAAAACTTAAGAAAAAAATCCCTTTAATGGAAAATAGGCTTACCAATGGATATAGATTGTGTGCACCTAGCATACGTATAAAAAAGATTGTTTGTCAAAGATTGAATTCCATCTGCGGTGAAATTGTTTTTCATCCCATGGAACATGATAATGAGCTAGCCGAGTAGTATCCTACGTACTGAAACAGAATCCAGAAGGAGGAGCACATTACCCAAGGGGCGGGAAGAATTCGTGCTTCAACCGACTGTAAAATTTCATATTCCCGGTCACGAGGTCTCTGCAAGTAACTTTCAAAAGAGAAGTAATTTGTTTCTCGTTTAATCTTTTTGTATAACGTTGACCTTCGACAATTTTACATGCTTGGTGAACCGGAAACATATAAGAATAAAGAAAAACACTACATATTAGTTACTTGAATTACAAGGTATTTTTCAAACCTCCATAGGTAAGTAATTAGCCTTCTTTTGGATGCCTACTTGAAGGAAAGGAAGATGAGTATATTGAATAGTGAAATCATACATTAAAAAGAAATAAATCATCATTAAAAATTGATCAGATATAAAATCGTTATATATTATTTGATTATTAAGAAAAACCACTTACACAAGTTCTCTTGTTGGCTGAGAAGTTAACCCCAAAACTCGGTATTTTCTTCTTACACTTCCTTTGTGTTACTTCAACTTTAACGCCTCTAAGACCTTTCTTAACCTGTTAGACATAAAAAGGAATATATCTGTAAAAAGTATCAACATTGATAACATAATACATGAACTTCCCTTGCTCTATCCATATCACTACGTACTTTGATGCGATCGGCATCCGACAATGGCTTTGATAGCACGTCCTTTCCTAATAGGTGCCCAACAAATTCTACAACTGGAAAAGTTCAATTGTACTCCTCTAGACTTCAATATAAGAAGAAAGCTAAACATACTTCGTAGACTAAATATATCTACTTTTGGCTTATATATACATCCAAAGAGAGTAGTTTAGATATTAAACTACCTATGTTAACTGTCAATGTTAGTAATATACCTATATTGAGGGAAAGGCCCATCTGAGTAGGCCTTATGCTCTGGTAAAATACACACCATGACTCTAAAAAGTGGCTCTTATATCTCAATTCAAATTACATCGCGAAATGTCTCAAATGCCCTTCGAAATAGGTCTGACCGCAAAAAATCAGAAAATATAACAATTTAACTCTCAGTGGCCACAACACGGGCCGTGTTGTGCAACACGGGTGGCCGTGTTGGGCTGCTGACTCCTTCAGGGCGCGTTTCCATCTCCAAGGCTGCAACACGGGCCGTGTTGCATGACACGGGCACCCGTGTTGTACGTCTGATTCCCCTTTTCTTCTGCTTTGGTCTACCCGTGTCTGCCAACTGTGTCCTCCATGACACGGGCCGTGTTGTGCAACACGGGTACCCGTGTTGTAGCTCTGACTTCCCTTTTCCGACTTTTCTTTGCCTCCGAAAGCGGTGCGACTGTCATGCTATCTATTCTTGCCAAAAACACACTAAAAGAAACCGAATCAAACGCACCAGCGGCAAAAGTAATACAAACTTAAAAATAAGACTTGAAGACAAACACCTACGAGTAATTCAGATAATAATAACTAAAGCTTCGAAAACAGATAAAAACGTTGCGAAATTAACAACAAACAGCGTTTGAAAACACAAGTGAAATCCACCGATCAAACTCCCCCGAACTTGAACTTTTGCTTGTCCTCAAGAGAAAAGTTTGCCAAACCGAACTTAATATCTTTTTCATAACGGAACCGTCCATAGAATTGTGAGTTACGGTGATGATACTCATACTTGAACTTCTCATTCCAAGTCCCACTAGGATTAATCTTGGCTTTTCCCTCAAAACAGGTAACATGCAAACACTAGACTGCAGTAAACCACAGACCTCAGTCTCCCTATGGGTAACCTCTCCGACTATGCTTTGTACTTAAGTCTTCTTTTTCGATTTTCCTCCCTTTCATTCGGACAATCACTATACGGCTTTTATGATTTTCCTCGTGTGCACAAGATTCATCAACGACATTTTTCTTTTTTTGGCACTGTTATTCTTTTTTTGAATGGCTTTCAGGTTCGACCGCCGTTGGGTTGAATAACCGGGTGAGGGTTACCCAACTTAGAAGGATTAGTCGCCTAATTGCCCCTTTCTGTTTGTTTGTTTTTTTTTCTTTCTCTGTGCCTTAGCTCAATATTTTTCGTTAACCTTGCACACACGATTCTTATTGATGAAACCTGATTGCCAAAATAAACTACTCAGAGGTACTTCTCAGATCAAAGCACTATGGTACAAATCTACACGTCGAACTCGTTCCTATTCGGGAAACCCAGGGTGTTCGCCTTTTACCTATCTCTCAAGATTGTTCGATTTCATCCTCACAGTTCTTTTCTGAGTATTCTATATACTTTCTCATCACCTCACTCAACATCTTCACTAAAAGTTCCCCAACCAACAATGTTATTAATTTTATTTGCTCAATGTCAGGGGTTTTCCTATGGACTTGCTATCATGTTTTCAAACTAACACTGAAAATTAAATAACCAAATAACTAAGACAGAAATGAAAACACACAAATAACATAAACAAATAACATAAAAACACAAATAAAATACCCCCACACTAGGATTCAACAGTGTCCTCACTGTTGGAACACTAGTATCAGAGGACTCACAGAGTTCATGGTTGCGGAGGTTGGTCGCGCAGCATCATCTGCCGCATCCATTCGTGCATCTCACCGATCAACCTGCCTTGTCGGATTTGTTCGTTCCCTTGTCTTGTCTGCTCCTCGCCTTGCCTTGTTTGCTCACTTCGGAGATGACACATCTCACTCTCCATCCACTCCCATTCTTTTTTAGATAAGCTCCAAGAGCCGGAGCCGGACTCCTGATGGGGTGAGACTCGAGTAGGCGGTATCGATGCTTCTTCTACCTGATCTCCTTCATGCTCAAAGAATTATGTACCTGTACCATCATAAAATTGGTCTTTTTCATCCTGCATTGTGCTCTCATATAGCCAGTTATTCACATTTTGAATACTAATAAAGTCAGGGGCAGGTAAAGCGAGGAGATGACTGTTTCGGCTTACCAAGGAGTAGTAATTATCAAAGACACGAATCATACCTTGGGCCGTCAGTGTGGCAAGATCTATCTTTGTCTTACCTAGTCTTTGACGAACCTTCTTTCTATTTCTCATGGCGTGATGGTGGAGATTGACTGCGATCAATGCTTCTAGAAAGATTTTCCAGCTCTAGTTCCCTTTGTTTTCTTTTTTCAATAATCATTTTCTATTCAAGTTTATCATTTCCTTCACGAGACAACCTATGTGGATATACATGTCTAGTTCTATTCTCTTTTCCTTTTTTGCTCTTAGCCAATAAATTAGAAGCGGTGCGAGACTTTACAAAATTTTCCTAAACTTTCTTATCAATATATGAATACTTCACGTATGGAGGCACTTCATTATCTTTTGGATGATTAATATATTCAAATGTGAGTTGTGTTTTAAAGTTCATCCAATGCTCACCAACATATGCAAGTCATTTCTTTTTCAGCATATTATCTTCTGAAACAATAAACAAGTCCTATATTTATATGATAAAGTTGATATTAGTATTAAATCAAAAAGTTTAATGATTATATATACTTGTAAACCAAATCATAAAATTCATAATAAATATAATAATATCGGTCCATATGCTATCTTTTAAATCATCATTAACGTCGTACCAATTATCTATTAAAACACTCATTTTTCTTCTACCTTGTAATGTCACGTAACCCTTAAAATCATCACCACTTTCATAATAAGTCTTACCGGTTCTTAGATCAAAATTAATCGGGGAGCAAACACCGCTTTCGTGGGCTTTTTAAACCTTGGTAAACATCATGACATCTCTAGTTTTTCTTTTACTTTTGTATTAACAGAGGTTGCAGCAGATGTTGTATGAGAGGTACTTATCGAATCACCCATGTCTGTATAAATTAAGAAAAATAGTAACATATAACAGAGATACCAATATGAACTTCAAAGGCACATCACACAACACTTCACCTAAAATGATTCATAATATAGAAACATACTAAGTAGAAATATGCAGTAGAGAGAGACTGTAGTACCATACTAACTAGAAACATACACAACACTTAAGTAATAACACAATGTTTATTTCTAACACAAATTTAAACACAATGTTACTATTTCTAACACATCGCATAAACATGATTAAATATTAAAAAAAAAGAAAAACTTACGATGAAATATTTCAAGAAAAACAACATATATGGAAGAGTTACGTACATTTTAATGGTATTACTATTTCTATGAACATTTCTAAAACTAACACATAATGTGTAACAACATTTCTATGAACATTTTAATGGTGAGTTATGAATCTCAAACGTGACGACAAAACTTCAACGAGTTTTGAAAAGAGATGATGTTCAAGTTGACGTTGGAAGAATTGACGCTGAAAAGTGATGATGTTCAAGTTGATTTTGGAAGAGTTTTGATGAAAATTGCCTAGGATTTTTGTGAAGAGAATGACGATGAAGTTAGAGTGTTTGTTGATAGGTAAATGAAAAGTTAGAGTCTAGTTTTTCGAAGTATTCATGCAATAGAATAAACACGTCAATTTTTAGGTAAAATCGAAGGAATATATTAATTAAAAATTAAAAAGATAGAAAAGTTCATAGCGCCATATTCTAGAAATTCATTTAAAATAACTATCATGTTGGTTTTTAGACAAAACCCATGTAATAGGTTAATTAATAATTAAAAATAATATACAAAAAGCATTTGAAAATGTTGATGTAAAAGATATTACCCCTAAGTTCTCCAATATAACCGAGGGTAGTCTATTATAATATATTAAATCTAAAGCGACATATTATATTACGACACGTCAAATGTCATTTAGCTATATATATTGCCACATCAATTATAATCTTATGTGTCACACTTAAGATTGAATCTAACAACAAATTTGCATAATTTCACTCCAACTTCTATCCAAAACTCGTAGGTTACAACAACCTTATTATCTCCCCCACAAAAGTTACTCATAATTAAACACAATTATCACCAACATTAAATTCCTAATTTACTTTTTATAATTTTTTATTCTCTCTCAATTGTTTTATTAAAGTTTCTCACATTCCCTCATAACTTTATTACATATTCTTTATTTGTTTTTTTTATAGAGTTTAATATATAAACAACATAACACTATTTTGATATAAATCAAAAAATACTTAGCACAAAAATAAATCGACGATTCAAAAATAAAATAAAATAACTAATTAATGACTAACAAGAAAATTATATTAAAAATATGTAAAACTCTTTTAAAATTTAATAACAACAATAATAAATATTTTAAATTAAGCAAACATTACTGATTAATAAAAAATTTAAGAAAAAAAAAAGAATAAATCATCTTAAATTATAAGAGGTTATCTCTATGGACAAATATAAAATTTATATTTACACCTTATTTATTTGCACTATCCCTAAAAGCTATAATAACAAATGTGTTTTAGATTTAAAAAAATACATTAACTAACTAGATAATTATAATTAAAAATAATAATACAATAGAAATAAAATGATTTATATCTAATTACATAGATTTATCCATAATTACATATAATTATTTCTATCATATAATGTATGCATATAATCTATTTTTGGCACATCAATTAAAATTATCCGTGTCACTCTTAAATTTAAATCTAATAACAAATTTGCACAATTGCTCTTCATAATAATCATAAAATCTAAAACTATTCCGTCTCATTCTTTATTTAGTTTCATACCATAAACTTATATTATCAACTATAATTATGAAATTTAAGAATTATGTTCTTTGTATAATATAATTTCATATATACTATTTTAACATGTGTACTCTCAAATCATCTCAATAATATGATATATATTTCAAGTTATTTGATTGTGCATAATTTTTTTTATACACTTATGCATATATCCTCAAAAAATTTCTAATAAATCATCTTAATGACATTACATAAATTCACATAGAAAAAATTAAATGTATTTGAAACTATGCGGATAAAAATAGAAGGGATTTATTTTTCAAATTTTTAACATATTTATGTTTAGTTTACTTGATTATCCTGAATGTATAGTTTGAAACAAAATATTATAAATATAAGTTGAAAATCATAATTATCAAAATAAAAATATATTAACTACAATTAAAATTTCAACACAAAAAACAAATTAATGCACACTCACGCATCACGCGGGTTCTTATCCGGTACAAATAAAAAGTAAATCAAAAAAAGGGAAAAGAGAATAGTGAAAGGCGCCATGTGACTCTAAACCAATTAAAAATAAAAATAAAACATAAAATACCGTAACTGTGATTCAAAGCAATCTCCCTGGTAGTTATATTCCCTCAGATTTGGTGATAACCAAGGGTATATGTTGTATATATTTTTTAAAAAATTAACGAGTGTGCTCCAAAGACATATACCTCGGTTATTGGTCAGTCGGGGTGAAGGATTTGTTATGAAATGTATTATTTATAGTAGTGAATTCTTGAAGTTAGTTGAAAAAGTAGTGGGAAATCAACGCATTAAATGCATTTGTTCATTGAAACGTTTCGCTGCTTCCTTCTGACATGTGGGCTGACGTGGTTAACTAAGGTATGATGCTGCTTATTGTGCACTCGAGTACACTTGATTTTGCATGCCTTCCCAAGGAGAAATATAGTTGTGTTAGCCTTGAAATTCTAGCTGGTGAAAAGTCAACGAAGAATGGTAATAGTTACGTTGAGAATGCTAAGCGTCAAGATCTTGGACCAAAGTTTAGACATACTAACTATGTCGACTGAGATGATTTGACTAACCTATCAGTTGATTTGAGGAAAAAAATGGCTTGGAGGAGTCTCATGAACAAATCCATAAGATTAGAATCACTATCTCTTCCAAGCATGTACAAAATCTTAGGATATTTTCAAGTCTAAAGACTATGTGATATGAAGATATCTCAGCATCATGGAGATTGGTTAAGGGCTCTCATCAGAGAAAGTTAAGGTGTTCAAAAGCAATTATTAGCACAATTATCACCACAAAGTTGGGTTTTTAGCAGTTTTATTTTTAAAGACACATGAATACAAGTTAGAGAAAAGTTTCCTAAGTAGTGGGATACATATCATATCTTCAAGATCTATCTGTTATTGACGATTACTATTATATTAATATTTAAGATAGACTAAGTGTATTGAGTTAGAAGTCACATTTTTCACTAATTCTCTTTAGAACTAAACTATCCAAGTCATAGAGAGAAACAATTTGTGAGAACTATGAGTTTGCATCCACTCTTTATACTTTATGCAAATCCATTGTATTTGAAGCATTTGCTTTAATGTCATTTATTCTATTTACTGTTTGTTATCATTTTCTAAAGCATATTACTTGCGTCCAGTTTATCATTATTCAAGCATTTAAATCTAAGTCGCACACGTTTTTCTTTGCGTTATTCTCTTGCATAAATTGTCCTTGAGATTTTTTGAGTTAATCTCTTAAGCAAAATAAACTCGTGATTGTTTACTAAAAACATCATTAAACAAATTGACACACGCAGCGAGACCCTTTTGTGCAAGATTTTTAAAACTTTTGAAGAAAAATGTCGTGTCTTCTATATAGTTTATTTGTATTTTCATATGAAATTTCATTTGTTGATTGTTTATGCTTTTGAGGAGTGATAAAAAAAACTTTCAGAAATGACTCGTCCAATTAAGAACTCAATACCCCATCAGAGCAATGTGCCCAACATAAAATAACAATCAATAAATTTGATGGTTGTCAATGCAGGGACTTCAACCACAGTTGGTGAAAACCCTACGATTATAAGCCAGATAACAACGTCGATTGCATCACCAGAAATGGTGGTATCCTTACCACAAGTAACAAGTGTGCCCACCACCCCTAGGGCTACACAAAGTATGGTGGGATACTAAAGACCTCATTTACCCTTGAATTTTACATTACCCCTAAGTGGTATAGAACAACCTTATAGTATGTCAACTACGATGATGGTAGACGTACACCCCACTGCACCTACGAATGCAGATAATGAAATGACTATTGCATCCCCTATTAACCCATACTTAGCATTAGGGACTGTTGTTAATAACCCTGGTCAAATGGCACAACTACCAGAAAGATCATGACACATTTCTCAAAGTATGTCATCCTTAACCAATAATGCTATCCAGTCTGTAAGATAACAAATAGATGAGAGTAATCACAAATTAGTTAACATGCTTACACATCAAATATGTACAATGTCCAATCCTCCGATTCAGAACACTAATCACAATTACCATCAATTGACACAACAAATAGGTCGAATTGCTGACTTCTTTGGTGCTCATCCAACGCTTGTTCAGCAGATGCCAAACAAAAAAATACCACAACAGGCAATACTCGTCGAACCACCCATACCTCTGGTAGTCGAAGACAATGCATGCCAAAATGGCTATGGGGTGGTAATGGTGCATAGAGACCAAGATGTTGACAAATTAGTTAGAAATGTCCAAAAAGTAACTTGGGGGGAGGGGTGTGACAAAACAATATAACTAATGTGGTCGAACAAATATTGGTCCAGAATGGTTTGAATGTTGGTCTCCACATACCAAATTGTGTGTCAGAGCTGTTTGAATATATGATGCAGAATGAGTTACTAAGGGATTGGAAAATCCTAAAGTTTACTAAGTTTGTAGGAGATACCAACGAATCCATAGTCGAGCACGTTGCTCGATATCATTCGGAGGCAGAGGACTTAGCCAATGACGAAAATTTGAAAATAAAATATTTTCTCAATTTGTTGGCCAAGAATGCCTTCACATGATTCACCACCCTTCCATCACACTTCATACATAACTAGAGTTAGTTAGAAAGGGCGTTCGATGAACAGTTTTACATGAATCAGTCAAAGATTAGTCTAAAGAAATTAGACATTGTAAGGCGAAAGATGGTTGAATCAATAGTTAACTATCTCAATAGAAATTAACCTCTGTGTTTGACTCAATCAATTATTAAAGAGCTTCCAATTAAATGAATAAGTGCTTGACAGATTTGGAGAAAGTTCGTAAAAAAATGTTGAAAATAAAATAGTAAGACAAATGAAGTATTTATAGAGCAAATAAAAGAGATTCCAAAATTTGAATTTTAATAATAAAAATTTGAATCAACATATAATTTTTTTTAAGGAATTTGACTCGTGTAGTTGAAAAAGGATTAAAAAAGATTATAGTATAATTCAATGTTTAAAAAATTGGGTCAGACTGATTGAACGGGAGAGATAATCGATTTAATTGTTAGATCAATTATGTTATTGAGCCGATGAAAATTGGTAAAAACCAATGTAACCGATGAGAATCGATAAAAAAGTTAAAAAAAAAAAAAACGGATAGTTTCTTCCTTTTGATTATTTAAAAAAAACTAAAGTAAAAATATAAAAGAAAATGAGGGTTGTGTTGTGGGAGAAGTGGTTATTGTCTTACCTAAAAAGCTTAATCCAAAAATCATAGAAACCATTAGTAATTAGATGTGGGTGTGTTAAGAGTTGATACTTGATTTTGTATATAAGCATATGAAACTGAAAGGACGTGGTAATTTCTTTAATTTAATTAATCTAATAGCTTGGTTAATTCAAATTAAATTTCATGATTATGTCTCTAATGGTGTTTGAATAAAAAATTAAAAGTATTATTGAGAAAATACAATACATTTAAACTTACAAAAAATTTATAGATTGTTTAGTGTTAACTGTTATCTTCAAGATGAGATTAAGTTTCAACATGTATGTAGATATAGGAAAATAAAAGCTGAAAATAAGTTCAATGATAGTAATTGATTTTGGCTGAAGTGACCATTATCAAGTTGTTAATTATTGAGAATACTTAAAGATGTCAACATATTATTAAATGAAATAAAACAGTCAAAACTCAAAGAAAAATGATAGCATCTTTGTATAGTATCCATTCCACATCTTGAAATTTGACTTTAGTATACAATCACAACCAAAGAAGTCAGGAAAATAAAAGCTGAAAATAAGTTCAATGATAGTAATTGATTTTGGCTGAAGTGACCATTATCAAGTTGTTAATTATTGAGAATACTTAAAGATGTCAACATATTATTAAATGAAATAAAACAGTCAAAACTCAAAGAAAAATGATAGCATCTTTGTATAGTATCCATTCCACATCTTGAAATTTGACTTTAGTATACAATCACAACCAAAGAAGTCTCTTCAGCTCACAGTTTAGTTCAGAAAATGTTTAGGGAAAAGACTAATATAGCTCGGTCACATGAGAACAACAAGAAATTAAAAAGTGGTGGTTCAGTAACTCAGAATTCACTAAGCATATCCGGCCAGATGATTAACCTTCCAAGGACAGGAGGAGATGGACTATGGTTTATAAGTTAATAAGTTAACAGCCCCCTCCCTAGAATTCAGGAAGCATTTCTGGCCAGATGATTAACCTTCCAAGGACAGGAGATGAAAGGACTGCTCTATGAAGCCAGACCCCCCCAGATAGCGTCCTGTTTACAGGACTACACATAGGACTATGGTTTATAAGTTAACAGCTCCCTCCCTAGAAGTGTTAGGGTCATGGATGTCTGAACCATGTTCCACCACCCTAATACCTGTTAAACTTAAAGTATTAACAAGTGTGAGTAGGATGGATAATAGTCCCACATTGGATAGAAATGTGGTGACTTGAGCATTTATAAATAAGAGAACCCACACACCTATCACCTTAAGGTTTTGGGTGAGTATGTAGTGTGTCTCTCACAAAGGTTGCTCTAGAAAAAAGTCCCACTATGTTCAATGCTCCCTAGTTGAAAGTCCAACTCTGGTATCAGAATTACTTGTATCGAAAGTATTCCCACAGGTTGTGTCAACGGCGGTACAAGGGATTTTTTTCTTCAGTTTTCAACATGTTTTGGACAGTTGAAACTTTAACTGTCTGCAGAATTCTTTTCTGTGCAGTTCCTCCAGCATACTATACACATTTAGCCGCCCTTAGAGCACGATTCTATATGGAACCAGAGAATGGCTCTACAGCTGATGGTGGCAATCCTAGCCATAGTTCCAAGGGAACAACAAGAGCAGCTGGAGAATGTGGTGTGAAGCCATTAAGAGAGTGATGCTTTACTGTTAGACTTGTTTAGTTGGCATTGTAAAAAAGTATTCTCTGTCAATCTTGATTGTAGAAAATTTTGCTGAAAATCCTTTACAACCATGCGAAATATGCTTCATAGCTGAAAGAAAATGAATCACGTCATTGTAACATTTCTTTGCCATTTCTTTGTGTAGATAAACAAGCAAAAATTACTATATGTGCTAGTCTTCCATGGTGGCCTCATGCACAAGTTTTACCATCACTGTTATTTGAATAATTTCTGTAATGTTTAGCAAACTCATAGCACTATGTCCCACATCGACTAGAAAACAAAATAATTAACTGTTTATAAGCTTCTGACACACCACATACTCACCCAAAGAAGTCCCACTCATAGCACTATGTCCCACATCGACTAGAAAACAAAATAATTAACTGTTTATAAGCTTCTGACACACCACATACTCACCCAAAGAAGTCCCACTGTGTTCAATGCTCCCTAGTTGAAAGTCCAACAATACCCCCACTTGGGTTACAAGCTGGTAAAACTTGTGCATGAGGCCACCATGGAAGACTAGCACATATAGTAATTTTTGCTTGTTTATCTACACAAAGAAATGGCAAAGAAATGTTACAATGACGTGATTCATTTTCTTTCAGCTATGAAGCATATTTCGCATGGTTGTAAAGGATTTTCAGCAAAATTTTCTACAATCAAGATTGACAGAGAATACTTTTTTACAATGCCAACTAAACAAGTCTAACAGTAAAGCATCACTCTCTTAATGGCTTCACACCACATTCTCCAGCTGCTCTTGTTGTTCCCTTGGAACTATGGCTAGGATTGCCACCATCAGCTGTAGAGCCATTCTCTGGTTCCATATAGAATCGTGCTCTAAGGGCGGCTAAATGTGTATAGTATGCTGGAGGAACTGCACAGAAAAGAATTCTGCAGACAGTTAAAGTTTCAACTGTCCAAAACATGTTGAAAACTGAAGAAAAAAATCCCTTTAATGGAAAATAGGCTTACCAATGGATACAGATTGTGTGTACCTAGCATACGTATAAAAAAGATTGTTTGTCAAAGATTGAATTCCATCTGCGGTGAAATTGTTTTTCATCCCATGGAACATGATAATGAGCTAGCCGAGTAGTATCCTATGTACTGAAACAGAATCCAGAAGGAGGAGCACATTACCCAAGGGGCGGGAAGAATTCGTGCTTCAACCGTCTGTAAAATTTCATATTCCCGGTCACGAGGTCTCTGCAAGTAACTTTCAAAAGAGAAGTAATTTGTTTCTCGTTTAATCTTTTTGTATAACGTTGACCTTCGACAATTTTACATGCTTGGTGAACCGGAAACATATAAGAATAAAGAAAAACACTACATATTAGTTACTTGAATTACAAGGTATTTTTCAAACCTCCATAGGTAAGTAATTAGCCTTCTTTTGGATGCCTACTTGAAGGAAAGGAAGATGAGTATATTGAATAGTGAAATCATACATTAAAAAGAAATAAATCATCATTAAAAATTGATCAGATATAAAATCGTTATATCTTATTTGATTATTGAGAAAAACCACTTACACAAGTTCTCTTGTTGGCTGAGAAGTTAACCCCGAAACTCGGTATTTTCTTCTTACACTTCCTTTGTGTTACTTCAACTTTAACGCCTCTAAGACCTTTCTTAACCTGTTAGACATAAAAAGGAATATATCTGTAAAAAGTATCAACATTGATAACATAATACATGAACTTCCCTTGCTCTATCCATATCACTACGTACTTTGATGCGATCGGCATCCGACAATGGCTTTGATAGCACGTCCTTTCCTAATAGGTGCCCAACAAATTCTACAACTGGAAAAGTTCAATTGTACTCCTCTAGACTTCAATATAAGAAGAAAGCTAAACATACTTCGTAGACTAAATATATCTACTTTTGGCTTATATATACATCCAAAGAGAGTAGTTTAGATATTAAACTACCTATGTTAACTGTCAATGTTAGTAATATACCTATATTGAGGGAAAGGCCCATCTGAGTAGGCCTTATGCTCTGGTAAAATACACACCATGACTCTAACCCCTCCCCGAGATGTTGTAGTTTTCTTATATTTGGTGAAAAGAATGACCTCCCGATGGGACAATACCTTTAAAAAAATGCAGTCTTTGTAAGATAAACTAGAACTTAAGCTTCATATTTAAACTCCTCATTTTTTGAAGTTCAAAAATTTCAGTCACATGAAAGACTAGTACTACGTCTTAGTTGATAGCTCCCTTAGTACAATGTCAAGAATATGAAGTGCCTCCTGTGGCGCATCGGCATGCTTACCGGCTAGAAACTTTCCCAAATGATGCAAATTTGCTTTAGCAACAAACTTAATGACCACCCTGTACCCTTCTAAAAATATTTACCAAAATGTGTCGGCCGAAATTGCATGTATATTTAAACATATCAAAACAATATTTTTTTTCCGGAAAATGCTATGTTGTGTGCCACTGATCAAAAGAAATCATAAGCTGGAAGCCTCATCCCTAAGTCAGAGTCTTTATACAATCTCACAAGCTCAGCTATAATGGATCTGTTTACTGTTCTTGAAGACATCTCAGGAGTAATAGTAACCTTCAATACAAAACCAACACATAATAATGATGACACTACATTAAAAGCAAAAGCAACAATAGGAACAAAAGGCTCAGACCAAATTTAAGTTTCATAAATAGCACAACCAAACAGAGGACTGCAAATTCAGTACCTCTCCCCTATAAGTAGAAAACCACAGGAAGAACTTAAATACTATTTAATTGCTTTTCTTCAGTTTTGTGATAAATAAATACAAAGGAAAAAGATCTTACATCATATTGGTTTAAATCCTTGTCTGGTAACTCTGCAAAGAAGTGATTAGCCTTCAAAATGCATTTTGTCCCAACTGTTCCAAATCCAGGTCGTAAAGCAAAGTTCAAAGAATTGCTTGAAGTAGGAAAACCAACATTTCCATTGGAAGAACTACTTGTTGTTGTTACAGTACATGGTCTTGAACTTGAGCCTACAATCGGTGCTTAAACAATTTCTATCACGTGCAATTAATTATCTCCAGCCTAATTGTAACCTTCAAGAACCTTTGTATTTCTCTCATTCAATGATCAAAGAGATTTCAATTAAATGAATGAGTGTTTGGAAGATTTAGAGAAAATTTGTAAAAAGTGTTCAAAATAAAAGTGAGAAAAAGAAAGTATTTATAGAGAAAGTGAAAGAGACTCCAAAAATTAAGTTTTAATAATAAAATTTGAATTAACATACAAAAATATTTGAAGGAATTTGACTTGAAAAAAGATTGAAAAATTCGCATGTGAACTCCTATTAATCTTTATGAACTATAACTTGTCCTATTTAACTACATCAACTTCTGTATAATCATATTCTATTGTTTGAATTTACAAATAATAACTAGGGCGGAATCAAACAACTAGAAGTTAAAAAGTGGTGGTTATCCTTATCCTTCCAAGGACGAGATCTGAAAGGACTGCTCTGTGAAGCCAGCCCCCCCTCTAGTGTCCTCTATATCTATACACAGGACTGTATATAAGTTAACAACACCCGCCTTAGAAGGGTCACCAACCCAACAAACGTGATGTCTGAACCATGTTCCACCACCCTAATACCCCCACTTGGGTTACAAGCTGGAGTCACCCAACTCGGCAAGCTGACTCATCTGTCAGAAGCTTATAAACAGTAAATTCTTTTGTTTTCTAGTCAATGTGGGACATAGTGATATGAGTTTGTTAAACATTAGAGAAATGAATCAAAAAACAGTGATGGATAAACTTGTGCAGGAAGCCACCATGTTACACTAGCACATATAATAATTTTTGGTTGTTTATTTACACAGAGAAATGTAGAAATGTTACAATTACTTGATTCATTTTCTTTCAGCTATGGTGCAGAATAAGCATGATTGTTGGCTTATGTAAAGGCTTTTGAGCAAAATTTTCTACAATGGAGTCTAACAGTAAAACATTACTCTCTTAACATTATCTTACAAAGCTGGTAATGGCTTCACACCACATTCTCCAGCTGCTCTAGTTGTTCCCTTGGAACTATGGTTAGAATTGACACCATCAGCTATAAAGCCATTCTCTTGCATCTCAGGTTCCATATAGAATCATGCTCTAAAGGCGGATAAATGTTCATAGTATGTTGGAGGAACTGCACAAAAGTTGAAAAACTGTCCAAAACATGTTGAAAAAATGAAAAAAAAAACTTCACTTTAATGGAAAATAGGCTTACCAATGGATACGGATCGTGTGCACCTAGCGTACGTATAACAAAGATTGTTTGTCAAAGATTGAATTCCATCTGCTGTGAAATTGTTTTTATCCCATAGAACATGATAGTGAGCTGGGTGACTAGTACCCTACAGATTGAAACAGAATCCATAGTTAAGGATAATAACAAGTTTATATTTGTGTGTTAAACATCAAATAGGAATAGTATCTACCTGGATGCTGGCGTGGCTGCAGAGATAAAAATCAAATTCTGTCGGATGGCAAATTTTAGTGTCAACAACAGTCCCAGAAAGACAAATTTATATTAAGAAAAAAAAAATTCAATTTAATATATTTGACAAAACATTTTTAAAACAAACTTATGCACAAATGCACTTTAGGAATGTTGAGCTTACCAAGCAATATATTTCCACTCTTATCTGTGCTACTCCTGTCCCTATGCTTATATCAGAACATATAAATGTACGATAAGAGAAAGCAATTGATGATATTGACCTTCTGGATTGCATACAACTCATAAAGTAAAACTTGGTAAAATTGTCCTTCACTTACACCATCCCTGTTTAAATTTCATTGTTAGCACACCGATTAACTAAAATTGTCCTTCACTTACATCATAAATAGCTTTGTTTAACTTGCACACAAGAGTCTTATCAGATGCTTCAAACCCAGGGGGTTGTCGCATGTAAACTTCCTCCTCAAGATTGCCATTAAGAAAAGCATTGTTCACATCTATTTGCTGACTGATCCACACATGAGTAACAGCAAGAGTGAGAACAGTCCTGACTGTAACAGGCTTGATAACTGGAGAAAATTTTTCCTGAAAATCACTACCAACTTGTTGGTGAAAGCCTTTGGCCACAAGCCTGGCTTTGTATTTGTTTATGGAGCCATCAGAATTTTCCTTGACCCGAAATACCCATTTGCAACCAACGGGCTTCCTTGAGTCAGATGGAGACACCAGAGTCCATGTCTGATTTTTCAAAAGAGCCTGAAATTCATCTTTCATTGCCTGAAACCAGTGTGGAACAGCCAAGGCCTGTCTGACAGAAGTTGGTTCCACGTGTGTAAGTAAAAGGGTAGGGTTAAGTCTTGGTTGAGTAATGCCACTTTTGGCTATTGGTTGCATTACATGAGTCCTGAGAGGGTGAATAAAAGGCTGAGAGGGGTTAGAAGGGATGACAATAGGACTGGCAGGAGATGCTGCAGTAGAGGAAGAGGGAGATATGGTGCTTAGTTCAGCTATGTCAGAACTAATGAGGCCAGGAGAAGATGAGGCTATAGGGGTATTAGGTGAGCTAACAGCAGCAGAATTTGGAAGAGGACTGAGAGGAGAAGAGACAACATCCTAGGTAGGGCTGACTAAGGACATGGGAGTGGGAGGAAGAGAGGGTGGAGGACTAGAAGAGTTGAGGGAACTAGGAGTAGGAGCAGCTGCTGTTGCCATAAACCAGGAAGAAGCAGTAGAGGTAGGGGAAGTAGTGGGAAGAGAAGTAGAAGATGGAAATAAAAAGGAATAAGGAAATCTTGTTTCATGAAAAAGGCAATAAATTCTTACTTTCGGGCAATTATGTCCATCCTCTTCATCTGCAAGCTTAACCATAAAATCTTTCCATGAAAAGGGAAGTTGGCCTGCAGTATACAGACTTTTTCTGCCATCACAGGTAGCCTGGCTTCAAAACTTTTGATTCTAGCTTTTGATTATTATATCTGCCAAATAGTACCAATTGTTTCATGTATAAAATAAAAACAGAACAAAAAAACATGTAACAATTCTTGTACAATGATGAGAATAATCAATAATTTGATAAGAAAAGTTAGGTGTGGAAAATGGTATGAATGTAACTTACAAACACAAGGGTTACCATTTTTTTCCAAAACTGAAATCAACCTTTTTACCCTTAATTCTGGAAGAGAAATCAAAAAAAAAAAAAACAGTGAATTTTGACATCAACTTCAGTAGTAAGTAGTAAATGAACCCCAATGCAAAACATTAAGTTGAGGAAATAGAAACAACTTAATCTTTATGAACTCCTATTAGTCTTCATGAACTATAACTTGTCCTATTTAACTACATCAACTTCTGTATAATCATATTCTATTGTTTGAATTTACAAATAATAACTAGGGCGGAATGAAACACAATTGAATCCATTCATACTAGGCACATTGAGCAGATGATTTGCTCAGCGACCTTGGTTATTCTTATCCTTCCAAGGACAAGATCTGAAAGGACTGCTCTGTGAAGCCAGCCCCCCCTCTAGTGTCCTCTACATCTATACACAGGACTGTATAAGTAACAACACCCGCCTTAGAAGGGTCAGGCTCATGATAGTGCATTTGCAGTCACCAACTCATCAAACCCAGTGATGTCTGAACCATGTTCCATGACCCTAATACCCCCACTTGGGTTACAAGGTGGAGTCACCCAACTCGGCAAGCTGACTCATGTGTCAGAAGCTTATAAACAGTTAATTCTTTTGCTTTCTAGTCAATGTGGGACATAATGCTATGAGTTTGTTAAACATAAGAGAAATGAATCAAATAACAGTAATGGGTAAACTTGTGCAGGAAGCCACCATGGTACACTAGCACATATAATAATTTTTGGTTGTTTATTTACAGAGAGAAATGACATAGAAATGTTACAAATACTCGATTCATTTTCTTTCAGCTATGGTGAAGATTAAGCATGGTTGCAAAGGCTTTTGAACAAAATTTTATACAATGCCAAATAAAGAACTCTAACAGTAAAACATCACTCTCTTAACATTATCTTTCAAAGCTGGTAATGGCTTCACACCACATTCTCCAGCTGCTCTTCTTGTTGTTCCATATAAAATCTTGCTCTCATTGTGTGTAATATGCTGGAGGAACTGCATCAAAAGGAATTGCAGACAGTTAAAGCTTTTGAAAAACTGAAAATAACTTCACTTAAATGGAAACAGATCGTGTGCACCGCATACGTATAACAAAGATTGAATTCCATCTGCCTAGATACCAACCAAGCTATAACAATATTCAAAACTAACAGTGAAATTCTTATTCTAGCATATTTTGTCACTTCAGGCAAATACTGGGACGCTACAACCAATATAGATTTGGACGCATGTATCAGTTGCAAAAAACAAATATAGATAAAAACAGCTGCTATTGAAGGGCTAGTGTCTTCTTCGCTCTCAGGGTGCGTAACAGCATCTAAAAGAACAGTGTTTCTACCTCCCATCTGCACCGAGAAGGAAATTATGCATTTTGATGTGATCGAGAGAGCTAACAAACCTTCACATTTATCTTAAGAGAGATGTTAGCCAAATACGGTTTGCTGATTAGGATCAATAAGCGATGATTAGGTTTAATAATAATATATAAATTGTAATGATTGCATTTATTGTGTACAGCCCATATGCATATAAATATACATATCCATAGAGACTCCAATTTTACAAATGCCTTTTTAAACAGAAAGTTTATATGGACCGGCTCTCAATTTTTACTATTTTTGACAATTTTAAATTTGTTTGTTGGTTTCGTCGTTCTCTTTTTGGATTGAAGCATTCCCCACGTACTTGGCTTGGTCGTTTCAGCTCTGACTTGATACAGTTTGATATGACTAAATGTGAAGATGATTGGTCTGTTTACTTTCTTCATTCTCCATCGGTCGACGTATCTTTTTTGTGGTCTATGTTGATGACATTGTTATCATTGGAGATGACCCAAATGGTATCCTGTGACTCAATTTATTTTTTCAAAAACTTTCAGACAAAAGATTTAGGTCTACTCATATACTTACATATTAAAGTTGCTCAGTCCCTATCAGACATTGCAATCAACCAACACAAGTATGCATTAGACATCCTAAGTGAAACTGGTATGCTTGATTGTCATTTTTTTGATACTCCTATTGATCCCAACGTCAATTTCTTTCCGGGTCAGGAGGAGTCAATGAAAGACACGGGAAGATATCAACGACTTATACCTCAATTATCTTACAGTCACCAGACTAGATATTACATTTACAATGAGCATCGTGAGCCAATTTCTGAATGCTTCTTATGATATTCATTGGGATGCAGTCATTCGAATTCTTAGATATATAAAGAATGCATAAGGAATATGACTTTTATATGAAGATAAGAGTGATGTTAAAATCACTTGTTAATTAGATGTCGACTGGGGAGGATCACCGTCTGGTAAGAGATCCACTTCTGGATATTGTGTTCTTATTGAAGGTAATATGATCTCATGGAGAAATAAGAAATAAAATACAGTTGCACTATCTAATGCTGAAACCGAATACTATGTTATGGCAGTAGCATCAAAGGAGTTTGCATAACTTAAAAATTTCCTCTCAAAGCTTAGATTGGGAGCTATCTAGGCCACAAAACTCATATGAGACAATCAAGCAACACTCCACATTGTATCCAACCTAGTTTTTCATTAACGAATCAAGCACATAGAAATAGATTATCATTATGTAAGAGATGAGATACTTTCAAGAGAAATAATTGTTGGTTGCTGATCTGAAACCATTAAGGCACAGATATTCAGCCATTAATAAGGGACAGCAACGCAGATTTTATAGATGTATTATATGAATACATTTATACTTATTTACACAGCCATATAGAATATTTCCATTCTTGTATATAGGGATTAATTTGAGTTAATTAGGAGTTAATTAGTTTCTTTAGTTACTTGTACTCCCTAGGTTATATATATCATATTCTATTATGTACAAACTCAATAAGAAATACAGAATTTCTACATGGTATCAGAGCTACAGTTCTGATCCGGAAAAAAAAAATTGGATTTTCCCATGGAGGAAAAAACAAACCGCTCAAGCATCTCAAATGTTGATCCAAAGGCAGCGACTAGAAACACCACCAGTCATAATGAGACAATTCTCATTACTTGTTACAAGCTCAACGAACAAAATTATACACACACACTGGTCTAGATCTATCCGACTCTTCCTCCAAGGACAGGGAAACCTTGGTTATCACTATCCTTCCAAGGACAAGATCTGAAAGGACTGCTCTGGGAAGCCAGCCCCCCCTCTAGTGTCCTCTACATCTATACACAGGACTGTATAAGTTAACAACACTCCCCTTAGAAGGGTCAGGCTCATGATAGTGCATTTGCAGTCACCAACCCAACAAACCCAGTGATGTCTGAACCATGTTCCACCACCCTAATACCCCCACTTGGGTTACAAGCTGGAGTCACCCAACTCGGCAAGCTGACTCATCTGTCAGAAGCTTATAAACAGTAAATTCTTTTGTTTTCTAGTCAATGTGGGACATAGTGCTGTGAGTTTGTTAAACATTAGAGAAATTAATCAAAAACCAGTGATGGATAAACTTGTGCAGGAAGCCACCATGTTACACTAGCACATATAATAATTTTTGGTTGTTTATTTACACAGAGAAATGTCAAAGAAATGTTACAATTACTTGATTCATTTTCTTTCATCTATGGTGCAGAATAAGCATGATTGTTGGCTTATGTAAAGGCTTCTGAGCAAAATTTTCTATAATGAAGTCTAACAGTAAAACATTACTCTCTTAACATTATCTTTCAAAGCTGGTAACGGCTTCACACCACATTCTCCAGCTGCTCTAGTTGTTCCCTTGGAACTATGGTTAGACATATTAAAACACTATTTTGTTTTGGCAAATGCTATGTTGTGCGCCACTGATGAAAATAAATCAAAAAAGAGAGAAAACATTTATTAAAAAGTTCACTTTTTAAGTTATCAATCAATGCATCAAAAAGGGTATTCTCTTAGATTTGGAGTGCATGTAGTCAATCACAAATCTCACGCATTCACGCACTCAACTCCGCAATCTCTCAACGTGTGCAGAAATTGTTAAAGTGTTAATAGGCAACATCACGTTAAGCCGAATTAGTTGATAGTTGTGCAGAGACATCTAATATTCCACTTATTCACATTTAAGGGTTGAAATTTCGGCCATTAGGTTAGTAGACAAAAGGCAATAAATTCTTACTTGGGGCAATTAAGTCCATCCTCTTGATCTGCAAGCTTAATCATAAAATCTTTCCATGAAAAGGGAAGTTGGCCTGCAGTATACAGACTCTTTCTGCCATCACAGGTATCCTGGCTCCAAAACTTTTGATTCTAGCTTTTGATTATTATATCTGCCAAATAGTACCAATTGTTTCATGTATAAAATAAAAACAGAACAAAAAAACATGTAACAATTCTTGTACAATGGTGAGAATAATCAATAATTTGACAAGAAAAGTTAGGTGCGGAAAATGGTATGAACGTAACTTAAAAACACAAGCGTTACCATTTTTTTCCAAAACTGAAATTAACCTTTTTACCCTTATTTCTGGAAAAGAAATCCAAAAAAAAAAACAGTGAATTTTGACATCAACTTGAGTAGTAAGTAGTAAATGAACCCCAATGCAAAACATTAAGTTGAGGAAATCGAAACAACTTAATGTTTTGTTACAGTACATGGTCTCATCAAAAAGACACAATTGAATTAATTCATACGAGAACAACAAAAAGTTAAAAAGTGGTGGTTCATTATAGCTCAGAACTCACCAAGCACATTGGACTAGATGATTTGCTAAGCAAACTGAAGACTGCTCTGTGAAGCCAGCCCCCCCACTAGTGTCCTCTAGAATTATACACAGGACTGTGTCACACAACCAAGATACAATCCCGACCCTGGCCCGTATAAGTTTACAACACCCGCCTTAGAAGGGTCAGGCTCATGATTGTGCATTTGCAGTCACCAACCCAACAAACCCAGTGATGTTTGTCTGAACCATGTTCCACCACCCTAATACCCCCACTTGGGTTACAAGCTGGAGTCACCCAACTCGGCAAGCTGACTCATCTGTCAGAAGCTTATAAACAGTTAATTCTTTTGCTTTCTAGTCAATGTGGGACATAATGCTATGTGTTTGTTGAACATAAGAGAAATGAATCAAATAACAGTGATGGATAAACTTGCGCGGGAAGCCACCATTGTACACTAGCACATATAATAATTTTTGGTTGTTTATTTACATAGAGAAATGATTTAGAAATGTTACAAATACTTGATTCATTTTCTTTCAGCTATGGTGAAGATTAAGCATGGTTGCAAAGGCTTTTGTACAAAATTTTATAGAATGCCAAATAAAGAACTCTAACAGTAAAACATCACTCTCTTAACATTATCTTTCAAAGCTGGTAATGGCTTCACACCACATTCTCCAGCTGCTCTTCTTGTTGTTCCATATGAAATCTTGCTCTCATTGTGCGTAATACGCTGGAGGAACTGCATCGAAAAGAATTGCAGACAGTTAAAGTTTTTGAAAAACTGAAAATAACTTCCCTTAAATGGAAAATAGGCTTACCAATGGATACAGATCGTGTGCACCTAGCATACGTATAACAAAGATTGTTTGTCAAAGATTGAATTCCATCTGGCTAGATACCAACCAAGCTATAACAATATTCAAAACTAACAGTGAAATTCTTATTCTAGCATATTTTGTCACTTCAGGCAAATATTGGGAAGCTACAACCAATATAGATTTGGACGCATGTATCAGTTGCAAAAAACAAAAAGAAAATTCTAATTAATAGCATTGCAATGATATTAAAAAACATGATAAAAAGATTAGATAAATACAGCTGCTATTGAAGGGCTAGCGTCTTCTCGGTTTTAAGGGTGCGTAACAGCGTCTAAAAGAACAGTGTTTCTACCTCCCATCCACACCGAGAAGGAAATTATGCATTTTGATGTGATCGAGAGAGCTAACAAACCTTCACATTTATCTTAAGAGACACGTTTGCCAAATACTGTTTGCTGATTTTGAACTAATGCTTTGTTAGGCAGCATTGTGAAATTGAGGTCACCTCTTAACAAAAGAAGATTAATTTAAAGTTTGCATTTTTAAATCAGTGACTAATACCTATAACTTAACGGATCAATTAAGCATTGATTAGGATCAATAAGCGATGATTAGGTTTAATAATAATATATAAATTGTAATGATTGCATTTATTGTGTACAGCCCATATGCATATAAATATACATATCCATAGAGACTCCAGTTTTACAAATGCCTTTTTAAACAGGAAGTTTATATGGACCGGCTTCCAATTTTTACTATTTTTGACAATTTTAAATTTGTTTGTCGGTTTCGTCGTTCTCTTTATGGATTAAAGCATTCCCCACGTACTTGGCTTGGTCGTTTCAGCTCTGACTTGATACAGTTTGATATGGCTAAATGTGAAGATGATTGGTCTGTTTACTTTCTTCATTCTCCATCGGTCGACGTATCTTTTTGTGGTCTATGTTGATGACATTGTTATCATTGGAGATGATCCAAATGGTATCCAGTGACTCAACTTACTTTTTAAAAATATTTCAGACAAAAGATTTAGGTCTACTCATAAGACAAAAAATACTTAAACATTAAAGTTGCTCAGTCCCCATCAGACATTGCAATCAACCAACACATGTATACATCATAAGTGAAACTGGTATGCTTGATTGTCATCTTTTTGATACTCCTATTGATCCCAACATCAATTTCGTTCCGGGTCAGGGGGAGTCAATGAAAGACACGAGAAGATATCAACGACTTATACCTCAATTACCTTACAGTCACGAGACTAGATATTACATTTACAATGAGCATCGTGAGCCAATTTCTGAACGCTTCACCAGACTAGATATTACATTTACAATGAGCATCGTGAGCCAATTTCTGAACGCTTCTTGTGATATTCATTGGGATGCAGTCATTCGAATTCTTAGATATATAAAGAATGCATAAGGAATATGACTTTTATATGAAGATAAGAGTGATGCTAAAATCACTTGTTAATTAGATGTCGACTGGGGAGGATCACTGTCTGATAAGAGATCCACTTCTGGATATTGTGTTCTTATTAAAGGTAATATAATCTCATGGAGAAATAAGAAATAAAATACAGTTGCACTATCTAATGCTAAAGCTGAATACTATGTTATGGCAGTAGCATGAAAAGAGTTTGCATAACTTAAAAATTTCCTCTCAAAGCTTAGATTGGGAGCTATCTAGGCCACAAAACTCATATGAGACAATCAAGCAACACTCCATATTGTATCCAACCTAGTTTTCCATTAACGAATCAAGCACATAGAAATAGACTATCATTATGTAAGAGATGAGATACTTTCAGGAGAAATAACCACATATTCGTTAAGTCTGTGAAGACCAATTGGCTGATGTATTCACTAAGTCTCTCAAGGGTTCTCGAGTGGATTATATTTGTAACAAGCTTGAATAATATGACATCTATGATCCGGTTTGAGGGAGAGTGTTAAGAATTCGTTGTTAGAATAAAATTGGTTTGTACCATATCTCTAAGGTTTTGATATTAACAAAGTATTTAAATAACAATAGAGTATACTAACAAATGTTCATGTATGAAAGACCATAGACTAAAATTTCTGAAGAGAACCTAGTACTGATACTGAGAATGAGCATTTAAAGAGAATCTAAAAATCCAAAATTTGAAAGATCAGAACCTGAAGATCAGACTCTGAAGACTCAGACTCTAAATGACGTCATCCTCTAAAGATCCAAACTCTGAAGTGTCAATCTATGGAGATTCAGACTCTGAAGATCCAGTCAACGCAGAGATCGAGGTGATTTTGATAGGTCACTATCAGACTCTGAGGACATTTTGTCTTTTATTGATCACGTGAAGACTTAATCAAAAATCTTTAGAAGACAGGTGGGATGCAACATATAACTCTTTTGTATCAAAGAAATTTCAAATGAACTTTCAAATATATTAACCATATCAAGAAACATCTCAATCTCTCTTAATCATACTTCTCAAAGACTCTCTTGCGCAAACTCTTTAACAACTCTTTTTTTTATCTCTATACAAGAAGCTTCAGACTTGAAGGAAAATAACTAACAAGTGACATTCAAAAGAGTAGTTACTCTGTCAAATAAAAAACTGGAAAAAAAAACTTCACTTTAATGGAAAATAGGCTTACCAATAAATACCGATATTGTGTACCTAGCATACGTATAAAAAAAATTATTTGTCAAAGATTGAATTCCATCTGCTGTGATTTTTTTTTTCATCCCATAGAACATGATAATGAGCTGGCAGACTAGTACCCTACGTATCGAAACAGAATCCAGAAGGAGGAGCACATTACCTAAGGGACGGGAAGAATTCGTGCTTCAACAGACGCTAGCTTCTCACTGATGTTAATTCCAAATTCCTTTGCATAAGGATCTTGGTCATAAGCATTATATTGAACAGTGTAAAATGTCATTTTCTCGGTCGCGAGGTCTCTGGCAAGTAACTTTCAAAAAAGAAGTAATTTGTTTCTCGTTTAATCTTTTTGTATAACGTTGACCTTCGACAATTTTACATGTCTGGTGAACCGGAACGCATAAGAATAAACAAAAACACTACGTATTAGTTACTTGAATTACAAGGTACTTTTCAAACCTCCATAGGTAAGTAGTTAGCCTTCTTTTGGATGCCTACTTGAAGGCAAGGAAGATGAGTATATTGAATAGTGAAATCATACATCTCTTGAAAGTACTCAACTACTGACTTCATAGTTGAATTCTCATCAACAGGAAACCAAAAGAAATAAATCATCATTAAAATCATTATAAATTACTTAATTACTGAGAAAAAACACTTACACAAGTTTTCTTGTTGGATGAGAAGTTAACCCCGAACTCGGTATTTTCTTCTTAGACTTCCTCTATGTGTTACTTCAACTTTAACTCTTCTAAGACCATTCTTAACCTGTTAGACATAAAAAGGAATATTTCTGTAAAATGTATCAACATTGATAACATAATAGATGAACTTCCCTTGATCTCTTCATATCACTACGTACTTTGATGCGAACGGCATCCGACAATGGCTTTGATAGCACATCCTTTCCTAATAGCTGCCCAAAAAATTCTACAACTGAAAAAATTAAATTGTACTCCTCTAGACTTCAATATAAGAAGAAAGTTACATGTATTTCGTAGACCAAATATATAAACTTTTTGCTTATATTTACATTCAAAGGGAGTAATTTTGATGTTAAACTACCTCTGTTATACAGTCAATTTTAGTAATATACCTATATTGACGGAAAGGTGCATCTGAGTAGGCCTTATGCTCTGGTGAAATCCACACCATGACTCCAACCCCTCTCCGAGCCTCTGGTTTTCTTATATCGGGTGAAAAGAATGACCTCCCAATGGGACAATACCTTTAAAAGAAATGCAGTCTTTGTAAGTTAAACAAGAACTTAAGCTTCATATTTAAATTCACCATTTTTTGAAGTTCAAAATTTCAGTCACATGAAAGACTAGTATTACCTCTTAGTTGATAACTCCCTTAGTACAATATCAAGAATTTGAAGTGCCTCCTGTGGCACATCGGCACGCTTACCGGCTAGAAACTTTCCTAAATTATGCAAATTTGCTTTAGCACCAAACTTAATGACCACCCAGTACCCTTCTAAAAATATTTACCAAAATGTGTCGACCGAAATTGCACGTATATTTAAACATATCAAAACACTAATTTGTTTCGGCAAATGCTATGTTGTGTGCCACTGATCAAAAGAAATCATAAGCTGGAAGCCTCATCCCTAAGTCAGACTCTTTATACAATCTCACAAGCTCAGCTATAATGGATCTGTTTACTGTTCATGAAGACATCTCAGGAGTAATAGTAACCTTCAATACAAAACCAACACATAATAATGACGACACTACATTAAAAGCAAAAGCAACAATAGGAACAAACGGCTCAGACCAAATTTAAGTTTCATAAATAGCACAACCAAAAAGAGGACTGCAAAATCAGAACCTCTCCCCTATAAGTAGAAAATCACAGGAAGAACTTAAATACTATTTAATTGCTTTTCTTCAGTTTTGTGATAAATAAATACAAAGGAAAAAGATCTTACATCATATTGGTTTAAGTCCTTGTCTGGTAATTCTGCGAAGAAGTGATTAGCCTTCACAATGCATTTTGTCCCAACTGTTCCAAATCCAGGACGTAAAGCAAAGTTCAAAGACTTGCTTGAAGTAGGAAAACCAACATTTCCATTGGAAGAACTACTTGTTGTTGTTACAGTACATGGTCTTGAACTTGAGCCTACAGTCGGTGCTTAAATAATTTCTATCACGTGCAATTAATTATCTCCAGCCTAATTGTAACCTTCAAGAACCTTTGTATTTCTCTCATTCAATGATCAAAGAGATTTCAATTAAATGAATGAGGGTTTGAAAAATTTGTAAAGAGTGTTCAAAATAAAAGTGAAAAAAAAGAAAGTATTTATAGAGAAAGTGAAAGAAACTCCAAAAGATAAATTTTAATAATAAAATTTGAATTAACATACAAAAATATTTGAAGGAATTTGACTTGAAAAAAGATTGAAAAATTCGCATGTGAACTCCTATTAGTCTTTATGAACTATAACTTGTCCTATTTAACTACATCAACTTCTAAATAATCATATTCTATTGTTTGAATTTACAAATAATAATTAGGGTGGAATGAAACATAATTGAATCCATTCATACGAGAACAACAACTAGAAGTTAAAAAGTGGTGGTTCAGTAGCTCAGAACTCACTAGGCACATTGGGCCGATGATTTACTCGGCGACCTTGGTTATCCTTAACCTTCCAAGGACAAGATCTGAAAGACTGCTCTGTGAAGCCAGCCCCCACACACTAGTGTCCTCTACATCTATACACAGGACTGTATAAGTTATTTACTCGCGTCTTACCTTGTGGGCAAAATTTATTTACTTGGCATCATGGGTGCTTTATCCCCATTTGCATTTTTCTCCCCGAGGTCGTGTTTTACCCGCGTATTACCTCGTGGACGAATTTATTTACTTGGCATCATGGGTGCTTTGTCCCCATTTGCATTTTTCTCCCCGAGGTCGTGTTTTATCCGCGTCTTACCTTGTGGACGAATTTAGTTACTTGGCAGCATGGGTGTTTTATCCCCATTTGCATTTTTCTCCCCGAGGTCGTGTTTTATCCGCGTCTTACCTTGTGGACAAAGTCCAGTTTACTTGGCACCCATCGACTATTTTGTGTCATGTCTATCTGACGTTCTTCCAGATACGACGAGTCTTAAATTAAAAAAACTCTAATCATAAGTTTTTTTTTTAAAAGAAGAAGTTTACATAAAAAAAAAGGTTCGTTAGTCTTACTTTAAAAGAATGTTAGTTTTAAAATTTTAAAGAAAGTTTTAGAAAAAAGTTTTAACCCTTTCTAACATGTTTTAATTTTTAATCTTTAAAACTTAAAAAAATGTTAATTTTAATACTTAAAAAAAAGTTTTAATTTTAGGACTGGGTTAATTTTAAGTTAGTAAAAATGTTTTCACTTAATTATAAAAGTGTTTTAAACACTGTTTATTTATTAAAAAAAATTATTAGTGGTTAGTGTTTTAATTAAGAAAAAGTTTTAAGTTTTTTACTTACTGTAATTATAATCAAAAACTGGTTTTAGTTATAATTCACAAAAAGGGTTTTTAGTTAGAAAAAAAGAAAAGGTTTAAAAAATGAAATGAGAGTTTAATTATTTGGAAGAGGTTTTAATTGGGATAACATAAAAGCTTACATTTCAGTTGCCGGTTGGTGATGCTTTCGCTTGTTCTTCGCCGGCGGCAATGGTTCTCGACGAACTTCTTTGGATCTCTTTTCCTCTTTCTCAAATGGAGGTGATGATGATGAGCTTCGAAACTCTTCTGAACCTCCGGATCTTGACGACCGCCGTTTTTCTTTTTGTCTCCTTTTCTGATGACCTGTTCTTGATTTTCTGATGTCAATGAAGTTTCCTCCCATCACTTATGTTTATATAGGTAACAAATTAGGGTTAGCTCTAACCTAATTCCCACTTTAAAGCCCAACTTAAAGAATTAGTCAAAACTAAATTAAAACAAACTTAAAACAACTTAAAACTCTATTTATTTACTAAATATAATAAAATATTTTCTAATATTTTTAATTTTTTGATTTTTTGATGTTTTTTTATGAATAATATGGAAAAAAGTGAAAAATAATATTTTTTTTAAAAAATAATTTAAATAAAATACGAAAATAATAATTAAATAATTAAAAAACTATTTTTGTTATTTTTTTTTATGAAAAATAGAAAAGTTAGAACAAAAATAAAAGAAAAACAAAAAGTGAAGAAGGTGGGATTTGAACTCTCGACATCTCACACTCACAACTCCTTACACACGGTCTCTTGCCAATTGTGCCATTTTATTCATTCAAAATAAAGTGGCACTAGAAACTATGTAAAGGTAGGACAAATTTGGGGTGCAACAGATGCCCCTATTTAAATAGCTTCACCGGATGATTTGAGCAGCGGAGACTCGAGAAATCGCGGTGAAAGGGATTTAAATATAGATAACCGAAAATTTGGCCTCTAGATGCAGTGATATGCAATGATATGGACAAAATAACACGAACTATAATGCTGACAATGCCATGAATCTAATATGATGCGTATGATGGAATGATGAATGCAAGGATGCAGACGACACGATGTCATAGGGGACAGCGCAACAAAGAATTGCACTGGGGAAGTAGACATGCGGTGGTGACAAGGTAACATAGGATCCACACGGAGACAGGACCAGGTAAACGACAAACGCTAGAGTTTTCGGGACATTCCTTGAAGAGATCGAGCGGGATCTTCAGGACTCACCGGAAAACATATAGGGAGAGACAAACATCAGAACATTTCGGAAGAACGTCGAAAAGGAGACACGTCGTATCTGGAAGAACGTCAGATAGACATGACACAAAATAGTCGATGGGTGCCAAGTAAACTGGACTTTGTCCACAAGGTAAGACGCGGATAAAACACGACCTCGGGGAGAAAAATGCAAATGGGGATAAAACACCCATGCTGCCAAGTAACTAAATTCGTCCACAAGGTAAGACGCGGATAAAACACGACCTCGGGGAGCAAAATGCAAATGGGGATAAAACACCCATGCTGCCAAGTAACTAAATTCGTCCACAAGGTAAGACGCGGGTAAAACACGACCTCGGGAGAAGAAGCAAATGGGGATAAAACACCCATGATGCCAAGTAAATAAATTTTGCCCACAAGGTAAGACGCGAGTAAAACACGACCTCAGGGAAAAAAAAAGTAAATAGGGGTAAAACACCATGATGTTAGGTAAACCCAGGAATATCTGGTAAACGGGGAATAAAACACCCGGGATAAAGGTACATGGGGGATAAAACACCCAAGGATAGAAGGTAAGTGGGGAGTAACTTAACTTCTAACTTCTAAATAATCATATTCTATTAGTCTTTATGAACTCCTATTAGTCTTTATGAACTATAACTTGTCCTATTTAACTACATCAACTTCTAAATAATCATATTCTATTGTTTGAATTTACAAATAATAATTAGGGTGGAATGAAACATAATTGAATCCATTCATACGAGAACAACAACTAGAAGTTAAAAAGTGGTGGTTCAGTAGCTCAGAACTCACTAGGCACATTGGGCCGATGATTTACTCGGCGACCTTGGTTATCCTTAACCTTCCAAGGACAAGATCTGAAAGACTGCTCTGTGAAGCCAGCCCCCACACACTAGTGTCCTCTACATCTATACACAGGACTGTATAAGTTATCAGCACCCACCTTGGAAGTGTCAGGCTCATGATAGTGCATTTGCAGTCACCAACCCAACTAACCCAAGTAATGTCTAAACCATGTTCCACCACCCTAATACCCCTACTTGGGTTACAAGCTGGAGTCACCCAGCTCGGCAAACTGACCCATCTGTCAGAAGCTTATAAACAGTAAATTCTTTTGTTTTCTAGTCAATGTGGGACATAGTGCTGTGAGTTTGTTAAACATTAGAGAAATTAATCAAAAAACAGTGATGGATAAACTTGTGCAGGAAGCCACCATGGTGCACTAGCACATATAATAATTTTTGGTTGTTTATTTACACAGAGAAATGTCAAAGAAATGTAACAATTACTTGATTCATTTTCTTTCAGCTGTGGTGCAGAATAAGCATGATTGTTGGCTTATGTAAAGGCTTTTGAGCAAAATTTTCTACAATGAAGTCTAACAGTAAAACATTACTCTCTTAACATTATCTTTCAAAGCTGGTAATGGCTTCACACCACATTCTCCAGCTGCTCTAGTTGTTCCCTTGGAACTATGGTTAGAATTGACACCATCGGCTGTAGAGCCATTCTCTTGCATCTCAGGTTCCATATAGAATCATGCTCTAAAGGCGGCTAAATGTTCATAGTATGTTGGAGGAACTGCACAAAAGTTGAAAAACTGTCCAAAACATGTTGAAAAAATGAAAAAAAAAAACTTCACTTTAATGGAAAATAGGCTTACCAATGGATACGGATCTTGTGCACCTAGCGTACGTATAACAAAGATTGTTTGTCAAAGATTGAATTCCATCTGCTGTGAAATTGTTTTTATCCCATAGAACATGATAGTGAGCTGGGTGACTAGTACCCTACAGATTGAAACAGAATCCATAGTTAAGGATAATAACAAGTTTATATTTGTGAGCTAAAAATTTGGGTGACTGCAGAGATAAAAATCAAATTCTGTCGGATGGTAAATTTTAGTGTAAACAACAGTCCCAGAAAGACAAATTTATATATAAAAAAAAAAAATCAATTTAATATATTTGACAATACATTTTTAAAACAAACTTATGCACAAATGCACTTTAGGAATGTTGAGCTTACCAAACAATATATTTCCACTCTTATCTGTGCTACTCCTGTCTCTATGCTTACATCAGAACATATAAATGTACGATAAGAGAAAGCAATTGACGACATTGACCTTCTGGATTGCATACAACTCATAAAGTAAAACTTGGTAAAATTGTCCTTCACTTACACCATCCCGGTTTAAATTTCATTGTTAGCACGCCGATTAACTAAAACTTACATCAACATGCATTATGATACTGCAACATATATTAAACGTAAGGACATGTAAAATATAATTCGTAGAGGCTTTTGCCCGTTGCTTTTCTGTAGGAAATCAGTAAATCTTTGCACAAGAAAAAGGTTAACCAACCAAGCTATGACAGTATTCAAAACTAACAAAATGAAATTCATATTCTTATTACCTTATCATGCCGCCACTAACAGGGCCGCGAACAGGATCATGCTATTTATGTGTCATTTTCCCGATCATGAGGTCTCTGGCAGGTAACTTTCAAAAGAGAAGTAATTTGTTTCTCGTTTAATCTTTTTGTATAATGTTGACCTTCAACAATTTTGCATGCCTGGGGAACCGGAAGCACAAAGAATAAACAAAAACAGTATGCAATAGTTACTTCAGTTACAAGTTACTTGTCAAACCTCCATAGGTAACAACTTAATAACTACCCTGTACTCTTTTACCCTTCTAAAAATATTTACCAAAATGTGTCAGCCGAAATTGCACTTATGTTTTTTTTTTTTGAATAAAATTATATTGATTCAAAAACAACGACAGAACAGATCTAGGTGATCCAGGGGGATCCAACCGGCAAAAACGGACTAAAAGTTACATCATAAAATTAACAAGATGTTTCCTAATCCTAGTGTTGTTCCACCCACGATAGATCACACAGTCAATGATGTTAGTTACCGTGGTTGTATTATCTACAGTGTTGCCAAAAGTTTTGTCATTCCTATATCCCCAGATGTTGTATATGGTTTCAGCCGCCAACATCCTCAAAACTTCAGCTTTCCAGCCCTTTCCCTTTGTTAACTTGGTGAGCCAAATCATCTCAGCATCCCACGGCTGAGGATCATGAGAGATGTTAAACCAATCGAGCACTTCCTTCCATATGTGACTGGTCACTGGACAGGAGAAAAAAAGATGATTCATCGTTTCTTCCTCGGCATGACATAAGTTACAGCTGCTGTCCTTAAGCATCCCAAAGTGTTTCAACCTGTCTTTGGTCGCAAGCTTTCCGTGGCAAGCCTGCCATAAACAAAAAACTGCACGCGGTCGCCCTTTGTTGAACTGCACCAGATTACGCCACTGAACCCTTGTGCCGTCATCAATCATCCCCTGATAAAGAACCGAGACTTTAAACTGCTGTGCACTTATGTTTAAACATATTAAAACACTATTTTGTTTTGGCAAATGCTATGTTGTGCGCCACTGATGAAAATAAATCAAAAAAGAGAAAACATTTATTAAAAAGTTCACAGGTTATCAATCAATGCATCAAAAAGGGTATTCTCTTAGATTTGGAGTGCATGTAGTCAATCACAAATCTCACGCATTCACGCACTCAACTCCGCAATCTCTCAACGTGTGCAGAAATTGTTAAAGTGTTAATAGGCAACATCACGTTAAGCCGAATTAGTTGATAGTTGTGCAGAGACATCTAATATTCCACTTATTCACATTTAAGGGTTGAAATTTCGGCCATTAGGTTAGTAGACAAAAGGCAATAAATTCTTACTTGGGGCAATTAAGTCCATCCTCTTGATCTGCAAGCTTAATCATAAAATCTTTCCATGAAAAGGGAAGTTGGCCTGCAGTATACAGACTCTTTCTGCCATCACAGGTATCCTGGCTTCAAAACTTTTGATTCTAGCTTTTGATTATTATATCTGCCAAATAGTACCAATTGTTTCATGTATAAAATAAAAACAGAACAAAAAAACTATTCTTGTACAATGGTGAGAATAATCAATAATTTGATAAGAAAAGTTAGGTGTGGAAAATGGTATGAATGTAACTTAAAAACACAAGCGTTACCATTTTTTTCCAAAACTGAAATTAACCTTTTTACCCTTATTTCTGGAAAAGAAATCCAAAAAAAAAACATCAACTTGAGTAGTAAGTAGTAAATGAACCCAATGCAAAACATTAAGTTGAGGAAATCGAAACAACTTAATGTTTTGTTACAGTACATGGTCTTTAACTTGGTCTCATCAGAAAGACACAATTGAATCAATTCATACGAGAACAACAAAAAGTTAAAAAGTGGTGGTTCATTAGCTCAGAACTCACCAAGCACATTGGACTAGAAGATTTGCTCAGCGAGTTGTTATCCTTATCCTTCCACACCGAAAAGGAAATTATGCATTTTGATGTGATCGAGAGAGCTAACAAACCTTCACATTTATCTTAAGAGACACGTTAGCCTTAGCCAAATACGGTTTGCTGGGTTTAATAATAATATATAAATTATTGGGTTAAATATATTTTTGGTACTATAAATATCTTGCATTTCATTTTTAGTCTCTATAAAAAAAAAGGACATATTTTGGTCTATACAAAATTTTACGCATACAATTTTAGTCCGTACTATTTTTAAAAATTTTAAAAACTATTTAATTATTTCTAAACTTTTAAATTTTTGAATAATTTTTTTTATATGTGTTCAAATTACTATATAATATTTTTTTTATCAAATTATATAATTTTTTAAAATGAGAAGAATTAAATATAAATTTTTTAAATTTCAGAAGATAATGATAAAAATAATGAAAATCTTGTCTTATAAATTAAATTTTGAGTTCTTCTTTTTAGGAACTTTTTATAGCGTTCTAAACATATCTGCAAAATAATCATTCAAAAATATAAATTGGTTTAAGAGTAGGGACTAAAACAACGTGCATAATTATTTTGTAAGGAGTAAAACACGCTATTTTTTAATAGGGATCAAAAACAAAATTTAGTATTGTATAGGAAACAAAAATATATTTAACCCTAAATTGTAATGATTGCATTTATTATTTACAACCCATATACATATAAATATACATATGCATAGAGACTTCAGATTCACAAATGTGCTTTTAAATAAAATTAGAGGAGGAAGTTTGTATGGATCGGCCTCCAATTTTTACTATTTTTTATGATTCTTGTTTGTCGGTTTCGTCGGTTTCTTTATGGATTGAAGCATTTCTCACGTATTTGGTTTGATCGCTTCATCTCTACTTTGATACAATTTGATATGACTAAATCTGAAGATGATCGGTTTGATTACTTCCTTCATTCCTTCATCGGTCGACGTATCTTTTTTGTGGTCTATGTTGATGACATTGTCATCATTGGAGATGACCCAGATGGTATCTAGCGACTCAACTTATTTTTTAAAAAAAATTCAGACAAATGATTTAGGTCTACTCATATACTTCTTACGCATTGAAGTTACTCAGTCCCCATCAGACATTGTAATCAACCAATACAAGTATGCATTAGACATTCTAAGTGAAATTAGTATGCTTGATTGTCATCTTTTTTATACTTCTATGAATCTCAACGTCAATTTCCTTACGGGTCAGGGGGAGTCATTGAAAGACACGTGAAGATACCAACGACTTATGGGTAGACTCAATTATCTTATAGTCACCAGACTAGATATTACATTTGCAATGAGCATCGTGAGCCAATTTTTGAACGATTCTTGTGATATTCATTGGGATGCAGCCATTTGAATTCCTAGATATATAAAGAATGCATAGGGAATATGACTTTTATATGAAGATACTAGTAGAAGACACATGCGTCCGCATGGATAAGTTGATTCCTGATCAGTGGTTTTTATAATTTCTTTTACCGTTAATTTTAATTAATCTTGTTATATGTTTAGTCGCTTTATTTCTCTTTTTCACGTGTTCTGCTTTGGTTATGTCTCTTTAATGTTTTTAGATTCAGATAAGCATTTAGAAAGAACTCGGTGCGAGAAAGAGGAAAAATACGGAGTTACAGTGGAATTTTGCCCATCCTACAAGGAGCCAACACGGGCCGTTTCAGCATATAGGGAGACAATGAGAATTGAAGAGGACAACATTTTTTTTATGCTTCATATCTTTAGCTTGGTCTGTATTAACTCTGTCCTTTATTCAAGTAGTTTTTTCTTGGGGAAATTACCTGAAGCTTATGCTTTTTTGACTCTCGTTCTCTAAAACAATTAGAAAAGAGCCTATTCAATTCTTTTACTATAGATTACCCCAAAGAAAGAGTTTTATTTTTCTTAGAATGGAAATGGAATAGAAATATATTTCTAATATAGACTCATGATTCTATTTTTTTTTAAAGTTAATTAAGAAAGTTGTATTTGGTGAAGTTTTCAAATAAAAATGTTGGACTGGAATACTATGAATTAGCTCTATTCAAAGAGTATTGTTTAATAGTAATTTTATACTAATTAATACTATTATGGAAGAGTAAACATCTATTTAGAATATATTAAATATTATTCTAGAATATATTCTATATTCTAATCATAATAGATACCTTTTCAACATAGGTCATCGAAAGGATCTCAAAGACCCACCAAAGCACGAAAGCGGGCAAAGAAGAAGAAAAAAAATTAAAAAAGAAAATTCATTTATTAGCTTTATTAACAATGAATAATAATGAAAGGACTTCTTTTTTTCGGGAGAGGACATATTCACATCGAAGAAATCGAAATGTCAAAAGCATAATACGTCTGTTTCTTGATAGTAAACATTTTGGTACTAAACACATTCCTTTTTTTTATCCTCATGAATCTGACAATACTATGATCTTTTCTATGCTTGTATTAGTACTATTTACTTTCTTTGTCGGGTCCATTGGAATTTCTTTCAGCCAAGAAGGAATAGATTTGGATCTATTATCTAAATTGTTAATTCCGTCTATGGATCTTTTCCATCAAAATTCAAAGAATTCTGTGGATTGGTATGAATTTTTTAGAAATGCAACTTTTTCGGTATAATTATAGCAACTGAAATAAAAAAATAAAATTATTAGTTGTAAAGCAATAAGAATATACAGATAAATGAAGGGGTGAAAGAAAGCTAGAAAAAGGATATTAATGATATAGAATTCTACTATGTAAAGGTCTATTGGCCATCTCATAAAAAGTAGTGTAATAAAGCATCAATATTCAAAATTCATCCATATATGGATGAATATTAGAATAAACGAATAAAGAGCCACGAATCAAGAAAACTGAGAGGGTTGATTCAACAAAAAAGAATTAAAAAAAACAAAATCTTATTAATCTTATTAAAGCAGCTCCATTGTAGAATTTAGACCTAACCATAAAACGAAAAGCGATGGGAACGACGGAACCTGTGAATACAACTCTGCACAAATCGAATTGATATAGAAAGTATCAATTAGAATAAAAAAATGCGGATATAGTTGAATGGTATAATTTCTCTTTGCCAAGGAGAAGACGCGGGTTCAATTCCCGCTATCCGCCGTTACTTCTGTATTGAATAGTATATTTCTTTATATTATCAAATATATATATATATAAGTGAATTTCCATTTTTATCCAAAATGAAGTTCGAAGCACTACCGCGTAATAGTGCACCTACACGTCTTCATCGACGTTGTTTTGCGACTGGAAGATCACGAGGTAATTATCGACACTTTGGATTATCTAGACACGCACTTCGTGAAATGGTTCACCAATGTTTGTTGCCCGGTGCAACAAGATCGAGTTGGTAAGAATAAAAAATTCTCTTCATTTTTTTATTCTTTTTGATGATCTGCGATCATAGGACGGTCCCTTGACCATTCCGTATAAATGGTTTATTCTATTTGTACAAATATGGTGGAGGGGCGGCAGGCAAATTCAATCTCTGTTTTTCATTAATTGTCAATTATTCTTCTTATGGCATGGCGGAGTGGAGCAACTTGGTAGCTTGCAAGGCTCATAACCTTGAGGTTACGGGTTCAAATCCTGTCTCTCGTTGATACGACATGCTGCTTTTTCCATTCATTCCTTTCTGGATCAGTCGTGGTCTTACAAACCCTACCGATGTAACAACCCGAATTTCATTAAATAATTAATTATAGTAATTAATTGATTTAGTGGGATTTTTTATTAATGTAGAAATTAATTTTTATTAATTGGAATTAATAGAGAATTGAGAAGGAAAATTGGAAGGAAGGAAAATAAAGGAAATATATAATAGAGAAGGAAAAGAAAAGAAAGTTAGAGAGAAACATTTGGAAAGAAAGAAGAGAAAGAGGGAAGAAGAAGAGAAAGAGAAGAGAAGAAGAGGAAAGTGGAAAATCATCAAGAACCAACATCAAAGCTCCAATTAATCGAGGTAAGAGTGAGAAACATTGCTATTTGATCAGTGTATACTATTATGTATGTTGGGTTTGGATTGTGGGGTAGTTTCCATCCTTTTCCATTTAGGGCAAAAGTTGGAATAATCGGTAGAACTGTGATTTAATCGGTTAAAATCTGAAATAGATGATGTAGAATAGTCTAGAAATGTTAGACTAAGAGTATTGAAATTGGATTGGTAAGATTGGAGTTTTTGGAGTTGGTTGAGTTGGATAACAGTAAGTGAAAAACAAAATACGCAGACATTCGCTAGCGACTCGCTAGGCGAGCAGGTAGCAAATGCTCGCTAGGGGTTCGCTCAGCGAACAGATAGCGAATGGTCTCAGACTTGGACAGAATGGATTTTGGTGTGTTCGCTGGTAGCGAAAGTGTAGCGAACAGATGGCGAAATGGTTCGCTGGGAAACTCGCTGCAGCGAGCAGGTAGCGAAGCCTTCCAGTAGCTTCTGTTGGGGTTCGCGAGCTTGTTCGCTAGGCGAACAGTTTTTGGAGTTGGTTGAGTTGGATAACAGTAAGTGAAAAACAAAATACGCAGACATTCGCTAGCGACTCGCTAGGCGAGCAGGTAGCAAATGCTCGCTAGGGGTTCGCTCAGCGAACAGATAGCGAATGGTCTCAGACTTGGACAGAATGGATTTTGGTGTGTTCGCTGGTAGCGAAAGTGTAGCGAACAGATGGCGAAATGGTTCGCTGGGAAACTCGCTGCAGCGAGCAGGTAGCGAAGCCTTCCAGTAGCTTCTGTTGGGGTTCGCGAGCTTGTTCGCTAGGCGAACAGGTAGCGAGCGTTCTCCAGGTGCCCGCCTAGCGAGGTGGTGGCGAACATGACAGGATTTTGTTTTTCTATGATTTCATTCTATGTTGTGTTGTGGTTCGATCGGGTTCGATCCTTAATGGAATGAAATGTTATATACTGTATGTGTGTGTGATGTGGGTAGCCTTTGGGCGTGAATCATAGATTGCGATATGTATAATGTTTGCATCGATTAGAAAATACACGAGAACATAGTAATGATTATGTGTGTATTATTCGATGAATTATGACTGTATGTTGTTGTATGTAAATGTGAGAGGTGCATGGGAACATATCGTGGATATGTGTGCATCGTTAATAATCGTGAGGGATGCATGGGAACATATCGTGGATATGTGTGCATCGTTAATAATCGTGAGAGATGCATGGGAACATATCGTGGATATGTGTGCATCGTTAATAATCGTGAGGGATGCATGGGAACATATCGTGGATATGTGTGCATCGTTAATAATCGTGAGAGATGCATGGGAACATATCGTGGATATGTGTGCATCGTTAATAATCGTGAGGGATGCATGGGAACATATCATGGATATGTGTGCATCGTTAATAATGTATGAGATGCATGGGAACATATCGTGGATATGTGTGCATCGTTGATAATCGTGAGGGATGCATGGGAACATATCGTGGATATGTGTGCATCGTTAATAATCGTGAGAGATGCATGGGAACATATCGTGGATATGTGTGCATCGTTAATAATCATGAGGGATGCATGGGAACATATCGTGGATATGTGTGCATCGTTAATAATCGTGAGAGATGCATGGGAACATGTCGTGGATATGTGTGCATCGTTAATAATCGTGAGGGATGCATGGGAACATATCGTGGATATGTGTGCATCGTTAATAATCGTGAGGGATGCATGGGAACATATCGTGGATATGTGTGCATCGTTAATAAATGTATGAGATGCATGGGAACATATCGTGGATATGTGTGCATCGTTAATAATGTATGAGATGCATGGGAACATATCATGGATATGTGTGCATCGTTGATAATCGTGAGAGATGCATGGGAACATATCGTGGATATTTGTGCATCGTTAATAATTGTGAGAAATGCATGGGAATATATCGTGGATATATGTGCATTGTTTGAAGATGTGGTAATAGCATAAATGTCATGGATATATGAAGTATGCTCATGAATATGATGGGTTTTGGATGATTGGGAAATATGTATGAAGGGATATGTTTGGGTATGTTCATATTTGTTTATATTTACAACATGATAAATATGACTATGAATTGAATTGTGGTGAGAAATGTAGAATGTAATTATGTGATACCTGTATATATACATATAATCTTATGCATTGATTATTATGGTAATATTTCTCACCCTTCTGCTGTTTTATAATGCTCTATGAGGCATTGCAGATTAGGATGCTGGAGTTTTTTTGTGAAGTTATCTTCATTCTTTTGAGTCGGTTGCTCTGATATGTAACACCGGGTAGTTAGACTAGTATAGTTATTCTTTTGTGATACATTGCGATGTATCAGCTGATGTGGTTTTGTAATTACCTGACATGATGTATCAATCTGGATATCTTATCTGTATGTGAATTAATATTTTGGAAATGATTAGATGATTTTATCTTCCGCTTAAATTTAAATGTTGAAATGTGATTTCTAAACCATGAAAATGTTACATATCTTATGGAGCAAATGTTAAAGTGTTTCATTGGTGAAATTGTGACATTCTTCCTTTATACCTTATTCTAAAATTTTCACTCTGATAAATCTGTATATGCATTTATTTGGAGGTATAGAAGGGGGTGTTACAATAGTGGTATCAGAGCAGGTCGGTCCGTCCGGCCAAGTTGTTAGAGTGTTTTCCCTGTGTGTTATTGATATGCGTGTGTTGTATTATCAATATTGGTTGTTCTTACGTGGTTCTGTTGTTGGAATTAGTAAGATGGTTGCAGGGAGGAACGATGAAGCGATCGCAGAAGCTTTGAAAAGGTTGGCGGGAGCGATTGGGCAGAATCCTCCGGCCAATGTGAATACGAGGAATGTTGTTGAAGATGGATTTCAAGCTTTGGGGAGGTTTCAAAGGAACAATCCCCCGATTTTCAAGGGAACCCATGAGCCTGACAAAGCACATATTTGGTTGAAAGTTGTGGAGAAGATTTTTCAGGTTATGAATTGCTCAGATGCACAAAAGGTGCAGTTTGGGACTCACATGCTCGAAGAAGAAGCTGAAGATTGGTGGGGTAATACTCGCCAAAGATTTGAGGAAGAGGATATTGTGATCACTTGGGATCTGTTCAGAGAGACTTTTCTGGAGAAGTATTTTCCAGAGGATGTGAGAGGAAAGAAAGAGATTGAATTTCTTGAGTTAAAGCAAGGTAATTCGACGGTAGCGGAGTATGCGGCAAGATTTGAAGAGTTGATCAAATTTTGTCCTCATTACAATACTACTAATGCTGAGAGATCTAAGTGTCTCAAATTTGTGAATGGCTTGAGACCTGAGATCAAGCAAGCTGTTGGGTATCAGGAAATCAGGCGGTTTTCTGAATTGGTGAACAAGAGTAGGATTTATGATGAGGATAGTAGGGCTCGGTCTAGCCACTACAAGAGTTTAAGTGATAAGAAAGGAAAAGGTCAATCCAGAGGAAAACCTTATGTGACTCCTGCGGACAAAGGGAAACAAAGAATGAGTTACAGCAAGAAGCCAAATGGGGGAGTTTCTACTCCGATGAAGTGTTATAGGTGCGGTGAAGAGGGACACCGTGCTTCGGAATGCAAGAGTGTTGAGAAGGCGTGTTTTAAGTGTGGCAAGCCAGGCCACAAAGCCCTTGAATGCAGAAGCGGTGCAAATGTGACTTGCTACAACTGTGGCGAGCAAGGACACATTAGTACCAAATTTGATAAGCCGAAGAAGAATCAAGGAAGCGGAAAAGTGTTCGCTCTATCTGGATCTGAGACTGCTAGTGACGATCGCTTGATTAGAGGTACGTGTTTTATTAATGGTATACCTTTGATCGCTATAATTGATACCGGAGCTACGCATTCTCTTATTTCTTTGGATTGTGTTAGAAGGTTGAATCTTGAGTTGTCTGTGATTGGTGGCGGTATGGTTATTGATACTCCTGCTATGGGTTCGGTAACTACACCGTATGTTTGTTTGAATTGTCCGTTGAGTATCTTCGGTAAAGATTTTGGGATCGATTTAGTGTGTCTTCACCTAGACCAACTCGATGTCATCCTTGGGATGAATTGGTTGGAATTCAACCGGGTATATATTAACTGTTTTGACAAGACGGTTATTTTTCCGGAATCGGACGTTGTAAGAGATTTGTTTATGACAGCGAGACAAGTGAAAGAATCAGTGCAAGATGGAGCTAAGGCATTTATGCTTATGGCAACTTTGAGAATTGGTGGAAGTGAAGAGATTGGTGCTTTACCAATTGTTAGAGATTTTCCGAAAGTTTTTCCTGAAGAGATAAAGGATTTACCACCGGAGCGAGAAGTGGAGTTTTCAATAGATTTGATTCCTGGAACTAGTCCGATATCGATGACTCCTTATCGTATGCCGGCATAAGAATTGAAAGAGTTGAAGAGTATCCTTGAGGAAGGACATCGTAGCGGATTGAGTATTCATCCGGGTGCTACTAAGATGTATCAGGATTTGAGGAAAGTGTTTTGGTGGCCTAGTATGAAGAAGGATATTGCAGAATTTATGTATTCTTGTTTGACTTGCCAGAAGTCAAAGATTGAGCATCAGAAACCATCAGGTTTGATGAAGCCGTTGTTTATTCCTGAGTGGAAATGGGATAGTATCTCCATGGATTTTGTATCGGGTTTGCCGAGGACGCCGAGTAATTTTGAGGCTATTTGGGTTATTGTGGATAGATTGACTAAATCTGCTCACTTTATCCCTATGCGTGTGGATTACCCGTTGGAGAAGTTGGCTAAATTGTATATTGAGAGGATTGTGTGTTTGCATGGTATTCCTTCGAGTATTGTTTCGGATAGAGATCCGAGGTTCACTTCGAGATTTTGGAAGAGCTTGCAGAGTGCTTTGGGTACTAAGTTGCGTTTGAGTTCAGCTTATCATCCTCAGACAGATGGTCAGACGGAGAGGACGATTCAATCTCTTGAAGATCTTTTGAGAGCTTGTGTATTGGAAAAAGGAGGAGCTTGGGATAGCTACTTGCCTTTGATTGAGTTTACCTACAACAACAGTTTTCATTCGAGTATCGGTATGGCACCATTTGAGGCGCTGTATGGTAGGCGGTGTAGGACACCATTGTGTTGGTTTGAGTCCGGAGAGAGTTCTGTTGTTGGACCCGAGTTAGTTCAACAGACTACTGATAAGATCAAGATGATTCAAGAGAAGATGAGAGTAGCTCAGAGTCGTCAGAAGAGTTATTATGACAAGAGGAGGAAGGCACTTGAATTTTAAGAGGGGGATCATGTGTTTCTTCGAGTCACTCCGATGACTGGTGTTGGTAGGGCATTGAATTCGCGTAAGCTAACGCCGCGTTTCATTGGTCCTTATCAGATTTCACAGAGGATAGGAGAAGTGGCCTATCGTGTGGCTTTACCGCCGTCGCTTGCTAATCTTCATGACGTATTCCATGTATCTCAGTTGAGGAAATACATTGCAGATCCGTCTCATGTAGTCCAATTAGATGATGTGCAGGTGAGAGATAACCTGACTGTTGAGACATCACCTATGCAGATAGAGGATCGGAAATTGAAGCAGCTTCGAGGTAAAGAGATTGCTTTAGTGAAGGTCGCTTGGGGAGGACCGGCTGGTGAAAATGTTACTTGGGAGCTTGAGAGCCAGATGAGGGAGTCTTATCCAGAACTGTTTGAACCAGGTAACATTTTCGAGGACGAAAATTCCTAAAGTGGGGGAGGGTTGTAACAGCCCGAATTTCATTAAATAATTAATTATAGTAATTAATTGATTTAGTGAGATTTTTTATTAATGTGGAAATTAATTTGTATTAATTGGAATTAATAGAGAATTGAGAAGGAAAATTGGAAGGAAGGAAAATAAAGGAAATATATAATAGAGAAGGAAAAGAAAAGAAAGTTAGAGAGAAACATTTGGAAAGAAAGAAGAGAAAGAGGGAAGAAAAAGAGAAAGAGAGGAGAAGAAGAGCAAAGTGGAAAATCATCAAGAACCAACATCAAAGCTCCAATTAATCGAGGTAAGGGTGAGAAACATTGCTATTTGATCATTGTATACTATTATGTATGTTGGGTTTGGATTGTGGGGTAGTTTCCATCCTTTTCCATTTAGGGCAAAAGTTGGAATAATCGGTAGAACTGTGATTTAATCGGTTAAAATCTGAAATAGATGATGTAGAATAGTCTAGAAATGTTAGACTAAAAGTATTGGAATTGGATTGGTAAGATTGGAGTTTTTGGAGTTGGTTGAGTTGGATAACAGTAAGTGAAAAACAAAATACGCAGACATTCGCTAGCGACTTGCTAGGCGAGCAGGTAGCGAATGCTCGCTAGGGGTTCGCTCAGCGAACAGATAGCGAATGGTCCCAGACTTGGACAGAATGGATTTTGGTATGTTCGCTGGTAGCGAAAGTGTAGCGAATAGATGGCGAAATGGTTCGCTGGGAAACTCGCTGCAGCGAGCAGGTAGCGAAGCCTTCCAGTAGCTTCTGTTGGGGTTCGCGAGCATGTTCGCTAGGCGAACAGGTAGCGAGCGTTCGCCAGGTGCCCGCCTAGCGAGGTGGTGGCGAACATGACAGGATTTTGTTTTTCTGTGATTTCATTCTATGTTGTGTTGTGGTTCGATCAGGTTCGATCCTTAATGGAATGAAATGTTATATATTGTATGTGTGTGTGCTGTGGGTAGCCTTTGGGCGTGAATCATAGATTGCGATATGTATAATGTTTGCATCGATTAGAAAATACACGAGAACATAGTAATGATTATGTGTGTATTATTCGATGAATTATGAGTGTAGGTTGTTGTATTTAAATGTGAGAGGTGCATGGGAACATATCGTGGATATGTGTGCATCGTTAATAATCGTGAGGGATGCATGGGAACATATCATGGATATGTGTGCATCGTTAATAATCGTGAGAGATGCATGGGAACATATTGTCGCTACTGCGAAAATCGGCGCCGGCTTGACAGGAGAGTCGCCACCGTGCGTTATTTATCCCTCGGAGCGGGAAAGGAAACGCTCGAAGTAAACCTCGCAAAAACGGGGAAAAGGTATGGTCATCACAACCATAGCCTGGGTTCGGGAGTCGGTTACGCAAGGGGAAGGTATTAGCACCCCTCACGTCCGTCGTACTCGACGGGATCCACGCTTGATGTTTATAGGGAAAAGGATGTATTATCTATCTACGCTAATGGTTGGTCTGAAAAGAAAATAAAAGGACAGGACTCGACAGAACATACGGTGTTCTGGGCCTACGTATTCCCTCGTGCAATGGGAAAGTCAGAGTCAACGTAGTTCGACTGCCTACGTCTAAACGGGGGAAAGGTTGCTCGCCAGGACATCGCGTCCTGTGCCTACGTACTTTCATCTGGTATGAAAGATCAGAGCAAACGTAGTTCGACTAACTACGGGTAAACTGGCGCTCTCACACAGCAGTGAGAAAACAAACTGGTCCTAAAGGTTCGGGAACCTACAAATACGATATGGTCTCAAATGCACTCGGGCAAGAGAAAGGGATGACAATTAGTCGTTAGCGGGAAAGCCTCGATCGCACAGCCGCGAGAGAACAAAGGTTAGTCATTAGTGAGCTCGCTAGGATATCGCATCCTATGCCTACATATCTTCGTCTGGTACGAAGAATCAGAGCAGCTGTAGTTCAGCCAACTACGGATCAAGCTACTCAAAAGCTCCTACTGAAAGGAAAGGGAAACCCTAGAACTATAGCTGAGAAACAGGGGAATCTACCTACTGCTATCATGCCTGGTTGACCATCCTAACTTCTATCATAACAACTCCGCAGCGGAGAAGTCAGAGCTCCTAAGGGATCATGGCAACAGGACTAAACTACAAACAAAAAACTGCAAAGTACTGAAAATATGCATGAATGCAACAACTAGACAAACAAGGCGCAAAGGCCGCAAACCACAAAGGCAAGGGAGCTCAGCTCTACCAAATACCAACAAGCAAAGCCACTCAATAACAAACAAGCGGAAGGAGGACCACCTCAACTTCTCATGCACACAAAGCCTACTTCTAGGATGCACCTACTCAAAACTATCTAGATGAACACCTAAGTCTAATGCAACATAACATCACACAAGTCAAACAATACAAAGAGAAGGCTAGCTACCCTGACAAGCCTCTATCTACTAAACAAGAAACTACTCCTGGGCGAGGCCCCTAACAAACCTAAAACAAGCCTCTAATCTATCTCTAAACAAAACTCTATACAATACCCTAAGCAAAGATCTAAGCAAACAATCTACTCAAAACCCTAAGCAAGAGGAACCAATCCCAGTCTCCAAGCTGTAGAACAAGCTTACCAGAGAAAGGGAGCTAAGCAGACAAACTCATAGTGCCTTCCTCAGGAAAGTACCAGGAGATTACTACTCAGGAGTCATATCCTATGCGGCTCGACAACTGTGATCAGTTTACATTCCTCCTCAGGAGAAATTAAACTCACATGAAGGCTCCGACATCACTGGATGCTTGAGAAAAACCTATATGCACTAAGGGAACTAAGTGAGCAGACCCATAGGACCTTCCTCAGGAAAGTGCTAGGAGGCTGACACTTAGGAATCGTATCCTACGTGGCTCAACAACTGTGACCAGTTTACATTCCTCCTCAGGAGAAACTAAACTCACAAGTTGGCTCCAACATCACTGGATACTTGAGAAATCCTAGATAAACTAATGGAACTAAGTGAATAGACCCATAGGACCTTCCTCAGGAAAGTACTAGGGGGCTTCCACTTAGGAATCGTATCCCATGTGGCTCAACAACATGTGATCAGTTTACATTCCTCCTCAGGAGAAATTAAACTCACAAGTTGGCTCCAACATCATTGGATACTTGAGAAAGAGGTGAGAAGAAAGAATGAAAGTCATTCATAGTGCCTTCCTCAGGAAAGTACCATAAACTCCCTTCAAACTTCAGGATCTCGAACCTCGCAAACAGAGAACAAGCTCCTAGACTAGGCCTCAATCCACTGCATCCTTGCAAGCTCCAGCAGGACCTCAATCAGCTCCCATCTTCAAGAAGAACCCACAGGTCCTCAAACCACAAGAAACTACCTCTGAAGTTCAACCACAGTTGAACTTCAAAGTCAGAAGTCATCAAGACTTCTCCTATCCTCAAGCTCAGACAAATCATATCAGAACATCCTACAAAAATCTATCAAAAATCTAATGGGAGACCTACATGGCTCTATGACAACAAACTGAAAAATCAGAACAAAATTCAATACCAGATGAAAGAACTAAAATCAGCAACACAGACATATCCACAAACCAATTATTCAATATCAAAACAATACAAAAAATGCAATTAAACTGAAAATGCATGATTAAGCTAATGTTTTTGCACTATAGAATTCTATATTGAATTACGAGTCTACAGAAAAAAGAACGGAATTATTTGACTAAATCTACTATTTTTTATGAATTTTCTAACAACATGTATGCACTAAAGAATATTAAAAAAAATCAATTGAATGGAAAATATACAAAAAATAACAAACAAAAATAAAATAACATTTTTATTTTTATACAATTTTCTAGACATTATGATGAAATGGTAGAAAAAAAGAAGAGTTAAAAAATCAATTATTTTTATTTTCTTGTGAATTGTTTACAAACATGAAAATATAAAAGAAAAACAAAAATAAAAGAGATGGAATAAAATGGGGGGAGGGGGTTCAAACAACAAGGTTTCTAAGCTATTCTGGCTGGGCCCAAGCAACGGGGGGTGCACACAGCAAATGGGCGCAGGGCCCAGTATGGATCAGAAATTATCAAAAAATAAAAACGCAGGGGGGGGGGGGGGTACAGTCAGTGAATTCTCCAGTTATTTTTCATTGGGCTTATGCCCAGGGGGTGCAGCTAGCATGAGGGCCTAAGGCCCAAACCAATTCACTCTGGTTTCTCACACAGGGGGAGGGGGTAAACGAGCGAACGGGGGGTTGCCTCAGCACGCGCAATTGGGCTTAAGCCCAAACCTAACCCTAATCTGAACCCCAAAACCAATTCCCCTTCTACAAACCCTAAACACTGTTCACGCATGGAACCCTAGCCGTCGTCTTCCCTCATTCTCTCTGAGTTCTCTCAACCTCAGCTTCCACTCTCACACCATTCCCAAAAAAGAAAGAACCCCAAACAAAACTTCACACACCTCACAACACTCAAACGAATCAACACAATAATCTCAACCTCAGCATCCTCTCACATTCAAGCACAAATCAAACATGACCCTAACCCGATCGTTATTCATAGTAAAGCAATGTAAACTGAAGCTGAGTCATCAACATAGAAGAACATGCAGTGATGCGTACCTGGATGAAGCAAGAACGGGCTGAAGGCGTTCTTGAATCTCGTTGAAGGGAAACGTTTGAAGATCGTGATAGATCTTGCATAAACCTGAAGAATCTGAGGGGGAAGCTGACGGAGAAGCGACCTCGCTGGGAAGACGATGAATGCTTAGATGTTCTTGACCAGGAAACGCAGATGATGAATGTCCGTGAAGATCAACGTGGTTCTGGGGAAATCTGGAAGGATTGGTGGAGTTCTTAGTGATGATGATGAACGGAGACGTTTCTGGAAATCCTTTGGATGAAGATGAAGGCTCAATGACGTTCTGGAAGGGTTCTTGATGCTTGGATGATTTTCTGGGCGCAAGCTATGAGTCTTCCGGCGACGGTAGCTGTCTCCGGCGAGGGGATGATGAATGATGGACGGAGGAGCAAGATGAAGATCGGAGGTGCTTGGAAGATTCTGCAATTTTTGCAGATTCCGGCGAGGGCGGTGGTGTTAAGGGCGGCCGGACGGAGTTTGCATGCCGGCCGGTGGCTTCTCCGGCGTTGCGTGTGGTGATGACAGGTGGTAGAGGGAATGGTGCCGGTGCAACGCGTGGCACGCATGCACAGAGAGAGAGGGAGTGGGGACCAGCTGGACGGAGACGTGGCGTGAGGAGAGGGCTTCTGAGTGTGTGGTGTCGTGATCAATGCGAAACGCGTGGGGCCAACCTTCTTGCCACACGTGGCGCGCTGTATTTAAGGCCTGAGAACTTCTGCACGCTTCTGGAAGAATCTGGAGGATACTGGGAAAATCTTGGGACTTTTCTGGATTATTGGACCTAAGTTCTGGACAAAAAACTGATAACTAGGCCTGCGAATGACTCTGGGCCCACTACGAAAAAAAATGGCAAAAACTTAAAACTGACTAAAAAATGAAAAAACTTTAAATCTGATTATATTAAGACTAATCCTAATTAATCCTAACAAATTCAAATTAAACTCTAAACAAAGGATTAACCTAATTAAATCTAAAAAAAAGATTAAAACTCTAATTAACTCTATATCAACCTAATTAGATCTAAAAATGATTAAGAACCTAATTAACTCTAAATTTCTACTAATTTCTATTAAAGTTCTACCATTATTTAATATCTATTAAAATCTATTATTAATAAAAGAAAAAGTATATTATTTTCTATATTATCTAAAAACAATCTATATGATCCTATTTAAAAAGATAAATTCTAAAAAAGAGAGAATGCTATTTAAAAATATCTAAAATGATCAAAAAATCTATTTAAAACTATTAAAAAAAATCTTATTAATATCCTAGGAAATGATTTAAAAGCTATTAAAATCTATAAAATTCTATATTATTCTAAAAATGATAAAACTATTAAATCTATTTAAAAACCTATATAAAATTCTAAAAATCTATTTAAAAAATTCTATAAAATTCTAAAAAGAGATTTAAGCTATTTAAAAATACAAAAACCCTCTTTAAAATCCAGAAAAATCTATAAAGCCTATTAAAAATCCGCAAAAGTCTATTAAAATCCTAAAAATGCAGATGAATGCAAATGACCTCCATAAAAGAGCGCACGAGACCAGATCGAATCGAACAGAGATCCCCGGGCATCAGAATATCCCCAAAATTACTGTGCAAGCTGAAAATCACTGAGGAGCGCACAATTTCCCCAAAAATAAAACCCCGATAATCTGGACTGGATCTGCCATATCTGATGGATGAAAATCAAGCTGCAAACTCTGATATCCCCTGTTTGCACAAAAATCATATGTCTGAGTTGCGAATATGAATTTAAACCACGAGTCAGATAGGAGAATCGGTTGGTCAAATTTTAGGGTGCAACAGCTGCCCCTATTCAAGCGACTTGGACCTGAAGGGTTTGAAGAGCGCTCAGCCTTCAAACATTCAGAGGTACGAGACGGTTGAATACAAATAAAACCCGAAAATTTGCCAACCGCGGGAATATACTGTGAACCGCTTGGGGAATAAAGTCCAGAAAACCGAGTCCAGTCATTACGGCAATAACTGATTAATCATCTGATAAAGAACTCCTGATTTGAATGCCCATTACCTGTGATACCCTATGTAACAAAACCCGAGGGCTGCAACAAAATGCCTGATCCTTTCACATTGCCTACTGATAGACAGGAAGAGAAATATACTCACATCGTCCAACGATGGACGGGAAGACACCATAATCTCCAAACTCGCATCGTCTAAGGGTAGACGGGATCATCCTGATTGATGGCACAAAACAATTCACATCGTCTAAGGGTAGACGGGATCATCCTGATTGATGACACAAATCGATATTCACATCGTCTAAGGGTAGACGGGATCATCCTGATTGATGACACAAATCGATATTCACATCGTCTAAGGGTAGACGGGATCATCCTGATTGATGACACAAATCGATATTCACATCGTCTAAGGGTAGACGGGATCATCCTGATTGATGAAACAAAACAATTCACATCGTCTAAGGGTAGACGGAAAGAAATTCTTAATCTCCATACTCACATCGTCTAAAGATAGACGGAAAGACACCATTGATCTCCAAATTCGCATCGTCTAAGGGTAGACGGGATCATCCTGATTGATGACACAAAACAATTCACATCGTCTAAGGGTAGACGGAAAGAAATTCTTAATCTCCATACTCACATCGTCTAAAGATAGACGGAAAGACACCATAACGCAATTCAACACCATCCTTTGAATTTCAGAATCCTTCTGTCTACGGGAATTGATGGAAAGATCAACATCCTTGAAGGGGCCACATCGTCAGTATGGACTGACGGGAAGAAAACCACCTTTTAAGGAACCATGTCGTCAATAAGAATCGACAATCACGAAAACTGAACATTCTTCGAAGAGCCTCGACATCAATAAGGATTGACGGTCAGAAAAGTCCCTCTTAAACGTCATCATATCCAATAACCAGAAAGAAAACCAATATCCAAAATCGTTTTGAAACCCCTCAACACCCAAGGATAGCCGGAGAAGACTCGCTGGGGAAACACCTCATCATACGTATGATCTGGCAATAAGAAACCCGCTGAACAATAACTCGAAACTTCACATCGTCTGCTAACAGACGGAAAGGAAAGCCACTTGCTATAGAAACTCTATTTTGAACCCCATTGAAAATCAACCAACACTTCACATCTGTCATACCCCAAATTTTTACCCCTTAGATCCTCATTATCATTTTTAGAAGCATGATCATGCATTATCTAACCCTAAATCAGTGCAAGTTTATTATTGTCAAGTTACAGATGAATCAGGGTTCTCGCACCGACAAATTCAAAACAATCAAGGAATGATCAACCAATGATTTGGGCCAATTCAATCATGGAATGAAATCAAAGACAATATCAAAGTCAAATGGGAAGTCAATTTGAAGAAATCGTTTCAGAATCAAGAACAGTGCAGTCAGGAGGCCCCGATTAGGGTTTTTAACTAGTGGAAAGTCAACTGTGGTTTGACTTTGATGTTGGGAAAGGTTTTAATGGTGGGAGTGAGGTCCATGAAGTTAATATAGGCTATTAAAGACTATTCAAGAAGTGTCAAAGTCCCAGGATGTCCAGAATATCAACAGGCGACTCGATCGGCACCGATCGATCGTACGGTTGACCGAAAAGTCAACTCCTCGAATTTTGAGAATTGGAATCCAAGTTGTGAATCAAAGTTGTTCCTTATGTCATAATGGACTTGCATATCAATTTTCATGATCATTGGATCGAAGATGAGAGAGTAATCGAGAAATCGGGAAATTAGGGTTTTGAAAAGGGCTAAACCGTATCTCCTTAACCGCACATCCAATTGAGTTGGTTCTAGTCTCATTTGAAAGCTCTTGACAAGTCCTACAAAAGTCCCAAACTAGTCCACAACCAGAAAATGCATACTTTTTGAGATATAAGCAAAAACATTCCTAGAAGGGAAAATAACTTAGAAAATTTCTAAGTCATTTTCACTTTAGAAGCTAAAATCAGCCAACTTCAAGGGGGTTTTTCACCTAGTTTCAAATGGAATCAAGATTTCTGGCCAACATGAAAGTTGTAGTACTATGTGAGGGCTTTCTAAAAAGTACAAGTACATCTCAAGGGGATTTATGAGCTGAGAGATACATGTGTTCAAAGTTGGCAATTTGTCACTTTTGTCCCACATTGATGAATTTTGCAAAAGCACCTCTATCACTCAAGTGGATCAATTTCAATGTTCTAAACTCCTTCTATCTGATATATTAATCATCTCAAGCAGGTTGAATCAAAGAAATAGCAAGGAGATAGCATGGAATCAAGAATTGGAAGTTCATTGCCTAAGTTGAAAAGATTGACTTTTCCAAGCATGAGGTGTAAAGGGATTTCTGCTCCAGCCACTCTACCAAGCCTCTAGGCTGTGTTTTCTCTGTAACATCATCATTCTAACTTGCCAATTGAGTTAAGGGAACAGCTAGAGATCAGAAAAGCAAAGCAAGTTGTCATTTGGAAGAAAAAATCTAAGATTTCTTCATGGTGAAGCAAAGTCACCTAGCAAGCTCCTCACTCATTTTTTCTATAAATAGGGACTTCAAACTCCTCATTTAGGACAGGAAATTCATTCTAAAAACCTTCTAAACCAAGTTCCCTCATCACATCTCTCACTTACTTACATTTTGCAAAATCACCAAAATAGCCAAAAATTGCCAAAATTCAGCATTTGCAACTTTGCTACCATATCAAGTTCTTCATGTTCCAGCACTCAAACTATCATCCACACACCCTCTAAATCACATATAGAAGGTGTACCAACCATTGAATCACCAAAAAATTCAAAGAATGCAAAAGTCAACTTTTCATGAAACTTACTTTGACCAAAGTCCATAAAAACCTCCAAATCTTGCTCCAAACACTTTCTTGAGGTTTTGATCCTTTGGACACCTCAAATATCATATATACCAACTGTCCAAACCTCCATCCTTCATCAAGAACTCAGAAATCTCATTTTGGCGTCTCAAGTGACTTGTTTCTTAAGTTTCAAGTAAAAGCACAAATACAAAGCTTGGATTTCATCACCTCTGGTTTTCTCAACATTCTTGGCTTGCTAAATAAGATCACCAACAGGTATGTAATTTGTAAAACCTTGCTCTTTCATTATTCTCCATATCTTGCATATTTAGGTTTTTGATAAAATGAAGTATAAAGCATGAATGAGAGGTGTGTTCATGATCTTCCACACATAAACCACCAAAAGACCAACTTTGCACCAAACTGGTTTTCTCTTAAATTCACTCCACATACACTTTATAACACTCAAATATGACATGTTGGTATGCTCATCTTACACTAGAAACCAATGAATCAAAGTTCACATCTTCATGTGCATCAATGTTTGGATGACTTGCATATGCTATGCCATTTTTCATGACAGGTGGTCTCCTTGGAATTTCAATGTTTAGATCATCTCATTATCATCCACATGTGTTGTACAAATGATTAAATTGTTTAAATTTGCTTTGGAACTTCATCTGTGCATCATCATGCATGATTGTTCATCATTTTGCAAAATGTCTCATTCTCACATGTCAATTTGGAAATGCTTGTGTATTCTTGCTATCTCATTGTTTCTACAGCTTCATATGACCATATGTGTTGTGTTTGAATGAGCCAAAACATTGAAAACAACCTGCACAATGATTTGTTTCACATTATGCTTCACACACACATAAGTGCTTCAATTTGCAATTTGAATGCTATATGCTTACACATGTGTTCCAGTTGAAATGTTTTCATCTACACACACTTCATATGATATATTTAAGGTGTTAGAACAGTTGGAATCACACAAAACACTCAAGAACCAAAAATCACTTTTGTCATGCATGTTCATGTTATGTGATTTGCAACTTATGCACAACAGTCACAATTACTCATGCTTTGGCTCAATTTGTGCTTGCTATCTGTTATATATGACATATATGATGTGTATGTGCCTTTACTTGACTTATAGCATGTGTATATCAAGCTGACCATTTCAATTTGCAAGCCAAAACCATGAAACTTGCACCCTATCGGTTTTTGAGTAGGGAAAAGAATTTGAGAAAACCAACACCACCATCATCTTCCTCTCATTTTTCTACCCGATTTACATATAAAATTTGTCTCGATCCGATGAGCGGTTAGTGAGATACGGTATAAAACGTATTTGGTTTCGATTATGTTTCCATGCATTCAAAACACACACACACACCAGTCAGCGTTTTTTTCACTAGGTGAACAATTTGGAAAAACTAACATCACCATCCTCTTCCTCTCATTTTTCTACCCAAGATCCATATAAAATTTGCCTCGATCCGATGAGCGGTTAGTGAGATACGGTATAAAACGTATTTGGTGTTGATTATGTATTTTGCCCAGCCATGATTCAAAACGAGCCTTGTATACATATTGTTTCCATTTGATTAATGGATGTAACAGCCGCCCCAGCGGTAAGAACATGCGCGCAATTATACCTTTCACCATCATGACCAGGGTTCGATCCGGGTGGAGGTCGAACCCTTTTATTATTTTTCCTATTTTGTACATAAACTTCAAAAATTCGTAACTCTCTCATTTTTTATCGTTTTTCACCCGTTCTTTTTTCATTGTGTTTATTTTAATGTGTACTTTCATGTCATAATTTTATTTTCCATGTTTGATTATTTTTTCACCACGTTTTATGGTGCGCAATCCGCGCGTCAACGGTACTAACCCTATTTGGTTGCAAATGAAATTTAGAAGGTTTCCTCTTGTGTTTTCTCAGGAAAATTGATTGTTATCATATCTATATATGTTTGTCAACATGTTAGAATTTTTACCTTGAATTATTTTTATATTTATCTCATCTGTCTGTTAACGGTATTCCAGGTGCGAACTGTCGTCACGGTTCTCGTACCAAAACAATTGCTCTGATTGTCATCATTGCTTTCCATCTTTAATCTTTGTATTTAGTTGTCACCATGAATGTTTGAATGATGTTTTTATTTTATTTTATCCCTAAGCGACGGAGCTCGTTAGCTTTCGTCCAGTTGCCGACAATACTGTCCTCCAAAGGAAGGTCTGTCCTGTTGACAGTCAATGTCTTGGACCAATCTCTGCTACCCTTTGACTTTGTCAAGTCACTTTAACCCTAATTTCATAACCTTTAGACTTTGCTTGAAGTCTAAGAAACCTACCCATACTAGGAGTGTTCTTCACCTAGAACCCTAGGACAGAGTTCGTCAACTCTGTGTAAGAATCATCGTCATGATTTCTTACTCCCCTCCAATGTAGCTTAGGGAGTTTTGTCAAACTCCACACAAACATTGTCATGTTTGTTCCCCCTTGAACCTTGATCGTCATCAAGTGTTCTTTCCCTTGTGAGGTGAACTACGATTGCTCTGATTCTATCCTAGTCAGGATACGTAGGCAAAAAGTGCGACGCCTTTGCGAGCAAACTTAGAAAACCACTTAGGCCTTTATTTTGTTTTATCCCAATTCCCAAATCAAACCATAATGCATGTTTCACACCTTAGCAAGTAATTGAACAAAAGGCTCCTGTAGAGTACTACAGATATTTAGGGTGCTAATACCTTCCCTAGATATAATCAACCCCCGAATCCCCGAATCTCTAAAGCGTTGTTGTCACATCGCGCAAAAAGGTTCTTTATTTCTTTAGACCTATCCTTTGGATAAATTAAAGTCCGGTTGTAAAAGAAATAAGGTTCAAGTTAATTAATAGCTTGATATCAAATTTTCACCGCAACAGAAATGGCGACTTCACTGGGGAGCTTTGCTTTTGCTTTTATTTTGAGGGTTCAACCTATTTTGTTTAACTAATTGCTATCTGTGAATACTTGTATATATTTGTGCTCTGATGGTTTGGGAAACTTGAAATGGTGAGACGGCACTACACCCGTGCTTGAGCGTACTTATGATAGGAAGGTGGTATATTCAAGGAGGTTTATAGGGAGTTGATTCCCGACTAAGCCAACTTGAAAATCACCACTCAGTAGAGGCCCTTTTTGAGAGTTAGTATTGTTGATCGAGTATTCGTGAAAACAATGCTACTTTCTACATAGGTGCCCATGACACTGAGGACCTTTAGATACCTTTTCCCCCACTATGGCTTTACTAGGATGTAGTGCGGTGACTATAAGGAAGTAATTCCAAAGTAGTTGATACGCGATACTACACTCGGACAAGACTCTCTTGAGAATATTATCGACCCCCGAGTTATTTGGGCAGTTGATAATATCCGAAAGATGGGTTGAGGACTCTGGGAACTTTTTAGAACCTTGTTCTACAGGTGATGAAAATCTCCAGTACACTCCTTATTGGGAAGGGTAGACCTTGGCTCCATACTTGAATTCCCCTAAACCAAAATCTGTTGTTTGCTTATCTATGTGTATATGTGAATACTTGTGTTTGTTGCATTCATGCATTCATAGCATCATAACATAAAAGGTTTATGGAACTCAGACTCTTATTTTAAAACTTTAGGAAATATCATGGATCAAGGAAAAAAGAAAACAATCAAGTACACATACAAGAGTCCTAAGCTGGATGACATTGAAAGGTTGAGCACTCTTATCACAGATGTAGAAGGGTTCAAGAGCAGGTACGGTAATTTGTTGTCACTACTGAGGATGAAGAAGAGAATGGATCTAGGACTCCTTTCTACTTTGCTACAGTTCTACGACCCACTCTATCACTGCTTCACATTTCCAGATTATCAGCTTGTACCTACACTTGAAGAATATTCCTGTCTGATCGGTTTGCCTATCCTTGAAGATTCTCCTTTTCCATTCACGGAGAAGGACCCTAAGAAAGAAGAGATCGCCAGAGCAATACAATTGGGAGTAAAAGATATACAAGAGAATATGACCACCAAAGGAGGAATTTCTGGTTTACCTGCTGGGTTCTTGATTAAGAAAGCGCAGTATTATGCCGATCACCTGAGTATGGATACTTTTGAGGCAATCCTAGCCTTGCTCATCTATGGCATCTTCCTGTTTCCCAACATTGATAATTTTGTGGACCTCAATGCTATCAAGATTTTCTTGAAGAAAAATCCGGTACCAACCCTGCTGGGTAATACTCATCATTCCATTCATCTCAGAAATCTTCACAAGGGAGGAATGATCGTCTGTTGTGTCCCATTGTTGTACAAGTGGTTCCATTCTCATATGCCCAAAGCCCAAGTCTTCTGGAGGAAAGGATGGTGGTCTGAAAAGATTATGGCCTTATCTCATTCCGATATTGAATGGTACAGTCGAGTTTATGATGGGATAAAGATTATAGACAGTTGTGGAAACTTCGGCAACGTACCTCTCCTTGCTATAGATGGGGGAATCAGCTACAGTCCGGTTCTCGCCCGACGACAGCTCGGGTATCCGTTAAAAGACAGACCCAACAGTGCTTGTGTAGAAAGTATGTTCTTTGTGGGAGAATCTGAGTTGAAGGAGGAGTTCTTGGAAGCTTGGAAACATGTCCACAAGAGAGGAAAAGAAAGTCTGGGAAAGCCTAACTGTGTCTCTTTTGATCCTTATCTCCAATGGGTTCGGAAGAGAGCTATCCAACTGAAGATGCCTTATGCCTTGCAAGAACCTATGGTCCTGAAAGAAGAACGCCCATTGATCTTCTTTTCTGAGGAGGGAAAGTTGAGGATTGCCTTGAGAAAGTCACAGCAGACTGAGGTGTCCTGGAGGTATAAGTATCAGGTGGTAATGGAAGAGAACGAAACGCTCCGCAAGCAGCTCCAAGAGAGAGATGAAGAGATAAGGGCATCCAAGAAGAGAAAGACCCAAGAGAACCTGTTCTACTTCAGCAACCAATCTACTCCATGGAAGACAATGGTGGAAAAGCTCATGAAAGAGAAAATTGAAGTAGAGGAAAAGCTGAAGAAAGCAGAAGCAACAGTAGAGTTTCTGTCAGAAGACCTTATCTAGCATTGTTTCCTTTTTCTTGTAATGTGTACTATTTTGTAATGCAACGTCGAAAAATTAAATGAAATCCTTGATGTTTTGAATCTCGAGGTCTGAGTTCCATAAAACTTTGCGCATTTTTGCATTTACATCCGCATTTTATTTTAAACATTCAAGGGGTTTAAACTCATTTCACAGATATTAAAAAAATGGATCCAAGGAGAAGATCAACTGCAGAGTTCAAATTCCGACAACCAGATCTGGAGAATCTAAAGATGTTGGGAAGAATGGTAGAAGATCCTGAGGCATTCAAAGCCAAACATGGAAACGTGTTATCCTTACTTGAGATTCAGGTAGATGAGGGAATATTATCCGCGCTCGTAAAGTTCTACGATTCAACATATCACTGTTTCACTTTCCCAGATTTCCAGTTGTTACCAACCTTGGAGGAATATTCAGTATTAATGGGATTAAATGTTGCTCCCAGACCATTTTCTGGAAGGGAAGGGTTTCCCAACGAAGGAACAATCGCCGAAGCTATTCATCTTGAAGTAACTGAAGTACGAGCCATGATGATCGCTCAAGGACACCCATACGGGCTACCTACCAGATTCTTGTTTGAAAAAGCGCAGTTTCACGCCGAAGCTAAGAACTTGGAAGTTTTTGAAGCCTTGTTAGTGTTGCTGATCTACGGACTCTTCCTGTTCCCATCCTACGACAACTTCATCAACAAAGACGCAATCAACTTGTTCCTGCTCAGAAACCCTGTGCCTACTCTCCTAGCCGACACCTACTATGCAATTCATCGCCGACATCTGTATGAAGCTGGACCTATTGAGTGTTGCTCCACTCTCCTTTACAAGTGGTTCCTTTCACGCTTACCAAGATTACCAGCACTTTGGGATGTCCAAAACAACAATCCATGGACTGATAGGCTACTGCTGCTCAAGCAGACTAATATTCAATGGTACGACCCTGTTTACGGAGGGGTCCCCATGATTCAAAGTTGTGGAGATTTTCCAAACGTGCCGCTCATCGGTACCAAAGGGTGCATCAGCTATAACCCTGTCCTTGCTCGCAGACAATTGGGGCATCCAATGAGGGGTGAACCAGATTTCAACTTGATGAGGAGTTTCTGCATCGAAGACGGAAGAGACCGAGAATTCAAAGCTAGAATCATCTACGCTTGGCGCCGTATCAACGTCAGGGGCATGACTGCTTTAGATTACCCTGACACGGCAGTTTCAGACTCCTACCTAGCATGGATAAAAGAAGCTGCTTTGAAGATGTTCTATACCAGTTTCGAACCTGATTCAACAGAGTCCACACTTGAGAAAGAATTGCAGACTGCTTTGGTAAAAGCAGAGAAGGAGGGAAAAGCTTGGAGGAACAAGTACTTCTTGGCCATGCAAGAGAAAGAAGCTCTCCAGGGTTTGGGTCGTCAAGGTAGAAGAAGGAATCAACCAGAAGAAGGGGGATCTTCGAGTTAGATAGTTCAGGATCTTTTGAGCTATTTTGTAATCTTTATTTTAAAAGTTGTATTTCAATTTCCAACTGTTGTAAAACTCCCCGGTAGAGGGATGCAAGAAGTGTCTGTAATGTTTTCCCGTTCTTAAAATCTATGAATGACGTTCTAAGACCCCTTGAATGTTCGAAATATTGCATCCGCATAAGCATATCATAAACATAGCATAAGTGTCGTCTCCTGTGTCGTGTCTCATCCCGTTGTCTGATCCTTCAACAGAGGGGAGCACACTGAATCCAACACACAAGTACAATACAAGAGCTCGAGCTCGCCAGGTCATGGAGGCCCAGAACCTAGAAATTGAAAGGATTGATGATGAACTTGGAGATCTCTGAGGTGGAATCAAACAGATTATGGAAGCTTTGCAGGTAATAAGAGCGAAGATGGATACTCAGGCTACCGTGGTTTCTGAAGTTACTAATGCAGCTATCGATCCAATTCCAACAGCTGTCACCATCGCCAACAATCCACCATATGGCTTACCTCCGGATTTTCTGCATCCACCGCCGATAAATCAGCAAAATGTCCCTTTAAGAGGAGAAATACCCCAGGCAATCCCTACTTATACTCAGGCAACCATGCAAGCGCAGGTGCGCCCAATGTTCCGTAATTATCAGCCAGCGGTCGAAGATCAGGAAGAGTACGAAGGAGAAAATGAAGAACACGAGAGATTAAAAGAAAGTGTGGAAACGATGGGAAGAAAGTTAAAGGCTATGGAGGGCAATGATATATTTGGGGCAGACACCCGGGACATGTGTTTGGTCTCTGGGTTAGTAATTCCACCAAAGTTTAAAATCCCCAATTTTGACCAATACTTAGGGGCTTCCTGCCCACGAACGCATCTTCTCATGTATTGCCGTAGAATGGCAGCTTACGTTGAAAATGACAAGTTAATGATACACTGTTTCCAGGACAGTTTGAAAGGGGCTCCGGCAAAATGGTATTTGGGTCTAGATCAGTCCAAAATTCTCAGCTTTCAAGATCTAGCCAATGCTTTTGTCAAACACTATAAGTATAACATGGATTTGGCTCCAGACCGAAGGCAACTGCTAAGCATGTCCCAAAAGAGTTCTGAATCTTTCAAGGAATATGCACAGCGATGGAGAGAAATAGCTTCACAAGTGGAACCTCCACTAAGTGAAAAGGAATTGACTGATTGGTTTGTTGACACTGTGCGACCAGAATTCTATGAGAAAATGATCAGTAGCGTATCCGCTAGCTTCTCGGACATTGTAGCCGTGGGAGTCCGAGTAGAGCTAGGGCTGAAGAATGGAAGGGTAACGGGTAGTTCCAGTAGCTCAAGCGGCCAGGTCAAGAAAGCCAGTAATCCGTTCCACAAGAAAAAGGAGGGAGAAACTAACGCCATCACCAGTAGAAAAGGGGTACGTACACAAAAACAGCCATACCAACAACAACCCTATCTGAACTACAATCAACCGCCGCCGCCAGGTTACATTCAACAGAGTTACCCCGGAGCAATATACCCACCGCAGTATGCTGCACAACCATATGTGGCAGCTGTAACTCCTGCTTTCACTCAACCAAACTACCAGACACCACAGCCTGTTCCCAGTTATCAGCCGTTTCAGCAAAGACAACAAAAAGCGCCCAATGCTCCGTCATTTCCTCAACAACAACAACAACAACCTCGAGCTCCAGCACCCCGCTAGAGTTTCCAAAATAGAAGACCAACGAACAAGCCGAACTTCCCGCAGATCCCGATGACTTACACGGAATTATACCCTTCATTGGTCCAGGAAGGTTTAGTGACTACAAGGCCGCTGAACCCTGATACAACATCACCATTTTACAATCCAAGCGCCCACTGCGCATTCCACGAAGGAGCCGCTGGCCACGATCTGGAGGGTTGCTTTGCTTTAAAACATTTGGTAAGGGAATTGATCGAGAAAAAGATCCTGTCCTTCAAAGATATTCCACCCAACGTCAAGAGTAACCCGCTACCAAACCATGGAGGGGTTAACGCTGTAGATAATTCTTCCACTGAAAAGTTAATTACTGAAGTATCAGAGATCAAGACGCCGTTAAAAATGCTGCATGAGAAACTGGTGAAAGCAGGTTATATCCAGAACAATCACGCCAACTGTGGGAAGTGTTCCGACAATGCCGCAAGTTGTGGTACGGTACAAGGAGACATCCAAAGTTTAATTGATGAAGGATTGTTGCAAGTCTGCGGTAAGATCCAAAGTGAAAATGTTGCAGTAATAAAGCCTACTTTTGATCAACCAAACAAAGATAAGTGGACTCGGGCGCCTAGAAATACAGAACCCGTGTTCGACAGGTCGGTAATCAACCAACCCCGATCAGTCGTGATCCAAAGGCCGAAGCCGTTTCCCTACAATAATACAAAAGCAGTCCCCTGGAGGTATGACTTGACAGTGTCCAAGAGAACATACCAGAATAAAGAGATAAAGAAAGAACAAGATGATGTTACAAACATCGTGGGTACTAGCAAAATGACCCGCAGCGGTCGAATCTACCAGCCCAAGATTACCATAGTTACTCCAAAAGACACCACCCCGGCGGAAACTCGGAACAAAGAAGCGCCCAGACCTGAAGGTGAAGATGAGGAATTTTTAAGAATTATTCGGAAGAGTGATTACAAGGTGGTAGACCAGCTCCACCAAACGCCGGCTAAAATCTCCGTCCTTTCTCTATTGATGAATTCTCCCGCCCATCGGGAGGCTCTGCAAAAAGTACTTCAACAAGCCCACGTAACTAAGGACATCACGCTGGGGCAATTTGACTCAGTAATAGCCAATATCACAGCATGTAACACGTTGAGCTTCAGCGACGCCGAGTTGCCGAAAGAGGGTCGCCATCACAACAAAGCATTACACATATCCATCAAATGCCAAGAAGACACATTGGCACGAGTCCTGGTTGATAATGGGTCTTCTTTGAATGTCTTGCCTGCAAGGTCACTTGCAAGGTTGGCCTATACAGGAGCAGAGATGAAGCCCACTCCTTTGATCGTGAAGGCTTTCGACGGGTCCCGAAGGGCTGTTATTGGAGAAGTAGAATTACCCGTCATGGTTGGACCACATGTATTTGATATAACGTTCCAGGTGATGGACATTAACCCGGCATTCAGCTGTTTGTTGGGACGACCGTGGATACATGAAGCCGGGGCGGTAACATCAACTCTGCATCAGCGATTGAAGTATGTGGTGAATGACCAGCTAATAATTGTGCATGGGGAGGAAGACTTTATGGTAAGCAATCTGTCATCCTTCAGATACATCGAAGCAGAAGAAGGTGCGCTGGAAACCTCATTTCAAGCTCTGGAAATAGCCCATGCAGTAACAGTAGAAGAAACGGTAGCCAAAGGTAGTCCATCGTTCGCTTCCGCTCAAAGTATCAGAGCAGCGCTCGCAGAAGGCACTCCCGCAGGATGGGGAGAAATTATTGAAGTACAGCCGAAGATGGATCGACAGGGGTTGGGTTACAAACCAACTCCTGCTGAAGACACTACACTAGACCAGAGGCGTCCCAGGACAATACAAGAAATATTCATCAGCGGCGGGTCCCAAGTCAACGCCGTAGGAGACGAAGAAGAAAGTGAATACATCGGGCATCTAGTGTATCGGTGCAAATCTCCCTTGAGCAACTGGGAGGCCATTGATGTTCCTGTAGTTTGTCACGAGTTAAAGTAATTTGCTTTGTGTCTTTTTCTTGTTTTGTTGTTTTAAAACTCCATGACCGTGCCCAAGGTCATAGGAATGTTTTGTATGGGCCCCGCGCTTTCAAAATACATCAATGAAAATGAACTGTTTTGCTAAATTCCTCATTTGCTTTTGATGCTTTTATTCGTTTTCACTTTTAAAGAAAAAATGGCAATCATAAAAAACCGAAAGCAATCTTCTTTTTTGTGTGCTGCATTTATCTTTGTATGTTTAATAAAATTAAACCATTCCCCATCTGCAGCCACATCCAAAAACCCATTGATTCCCATGACCAGGCATCTCCTCCTGACTTTGATTCACCAATTCACCAAGCTGAAGAGGAGGACGAAGATCTTGAAATTCCCGATGAACTGGTAAGACTAACTCAAGACGAAGACATGGAACTCCAACCATACAAAGAGCAGATTGAAGTCATTAACCTGGGCTCAGAAGATGACAAAAAGGAAGTCAAGATTGGGGCAAGCCTCGGGGCAGACATCAAACAACAATTGAAAGAACTCCTGAAGGAATATGTGGATGTGTTCGCTTGGTCCTATCAGGACATGCCGGGTCTAGACACTGACATAGTGGTTCACAAGCTGCCGCTTAAACCAGAATGCCCTCCAGTAAAACAAAAGCTCCGCAGAACCAGGCCAGACATGGCACTCAAAATCCGAGACGAAGTAAAAAAGCAGGTAGATGCAGGGTTCTTGGCTGTATCCAAATACCCTGAGTGGGTAGCAAACATTGTTCCAGTACCGAAAAAGGATGGTAAGGTCCGAATGTGTGTAGACTACAGGGATCTGAACAAGGCCAGTCCGAAAGATGACTTCCCACTGCCACACATTGATACATTGGTAGACAATACAGCTCGTTTCGAAGTGTTCTCTTTTATGGACGGTTTCTCGGGTTACAATCAGATTAAAATGGATCCAGATGATATGGAAAAAACTACCTTCATCACGCCGTGGGGAACCTACTGTTACAAAGTTATGCCATTTGGTTTGAAAAATGCTGGAGCCACCTACCAGCGGGCCATGGTCACTCTATTTCATGACATGATGCACAAAGAAATTGAGGTGTATGTCGACGATATGATTGCAAAGTCTCGAAGCGAAGATGATCATCTAGAGCACCTCCTGAAGCTGTTCAAAAGACTTAGAAAGTATCAACTAAGGTTGAATCCTGCCAAATGCACTTTCGGAGTAAGGTCAGGAAAGCTACTTGGTTTCATTGTTAGTCAACGAGGAATCGAAGTAGACCCAGACAAAGTCCGCGCCATCCAAGACATGCCGGCTCCTCAAACAGAAAAACAGGTCAGAGGTTTTCTGGGCAGATTAAATTACATATCTCGGTTCATTTCCAACATGACACCGACCTGTGAACCCATCTTCAAACTACTACGCAAAAATCAACCAGTGGTTTGGAATGAAGACTGTCAGCAGGCCTTTGACAAAATCAAAAGTTATTTGCAAGAACCGCCCATCTTGATACCTCCGGTTCCGGGAAGGCCGTTATTCATGTACCTTACTGTTCTAGAAAGTTCCATGGGCTGTATGTTGGGTCAACAGGATGAATCCGGACGAAAGGAACATGCCATCTATTACTTAAGCAAGAAGTTTACTGATTGTGAGAGCCGTTATTCACTCCTTGAAAAGACATGTTGCGCTTTAGCATGGGCCGCCAAACGGTTACGACAGTACATGGTTTGCCATACTACTCTGTTAATCGCAAAAATGGACCCAATCAAATATATCTTTGAAAAACCTGCTCAGACTGGAAGGCTCGCCAGATGGCACATGTTATTATCAGAATACGACATTCAGTACACGACCCAGAAGTCTATCAAGGGCAGTATCTTGTCAGATTACCTTGCAGAACAACCAGTTGAGAACGATGAGTCAGTTAAGCTTGATTTTCCTGATGAAGACGTCATGTTAGTAAAGGATTGTGAAAAGGTCGACCCTGTTGAAGATTCACCACCAAGTTCCCCTTGGAAAATGATGTTCGATGGTTCGTCAAATTATAGCGGGCATGGTGTAGGCGCTGTCTTAATGAATCCAGGAGGTGGTTACACGCCATTCACGGCTCGGTTGGATTTTGATTGTACAAACAACATTGCAGAATACGAGGCATGTATCCTTGGTCTCGAAGCGGCCATTGATCTCAAAATTAAAACTCTAGAAGTGAGCGGCGATTCAGCACTAGTCATCTACCAGGTCACAGGCGAATGGGGGACCCGACATGAAAACCTGGTCCCATACAGAGCATATATTGTCGACATGATCGAGTACTTTGACGAGATTACCTTCAAGCATGTACCCAGGTCTGAAAATCACATTGCCGATGCTTTAGCCATGTTGGCCTCCATGTGGAAAGTCCAAGATATAAATGATGCTACTCTCATCCGGATTGAGCGAAAAACAGAGCCCGCTTACTGTCAAATGATCGACGAAGAAACAGATGATAAACCATGGTACTATGATATAAAGAACTTCCTGTTACAACAAGAATATCCGACCGATGCTACGTCTCTTGACAAGAAAACTTTAAGAAGACTAGCGTCAAAGTTCTTCCTCAGCAATGGTGTGCTTTATAAAAGAAATCATGACATGGTACTACTCAGATGCGTCGACAAAAGAGAAGCAGAGCTGTTAATGAAAGATGTCCATGAAGGGATCTTCGGTACTCATGCCAATGGGTACGTGATGGCCAGAAAGATTTTGAGAGCCGGGTATTACTGGTTGACTTTAGAGAATGACTGCATACAATTCTCCAGGAAGTGTCATAAATGTCAGATCTACGCAGATAAAGTGCATGTACCTTCGACATTGCTGAATGTACTGTCATCACCCTGGCCTTTCTCAATGTGGGGCATCGATATGATTGGGGCAATTGAGCCAAAAGCTTCCAACGGGCACCGTTTCATTCTAGTCGCCATTGACTATTTTACCAAATGGGTCGAAGCTGCTTCATACACCAATGTAACCCGACAAGTGGTGGCTCGCTTCATCAAGAAAGAGATAATCTGTCGATACGGGATTCCCAACCGAATTATCACAGACAACGGAACCAATCTGAACAACAAAGTGATGAAGGAACTGTGTGATGAATTCAAGATTGAACACCATAACTCCTCCCCGTACCGTCCGAAGATGAATGGAGCTGTTGAGGCAGCTAACAAAAACATCAAGAAGATTTTACAAAAGATGGTGAAAACTTACAAAGACTGGCATGAAATGTTACCGTTTGCTCTACACGGATACAGAACATCAGTCCGCACCTCAACAGGGGCAACCCCTTTCTCTTTAGTGTATGGGATGGATGTTGTACTCCCAATTGAAGTCGAGATCCCTTCGTTAAGGGTTATAATGGAAGCAAAGCTGGAAGAGGCAGAATGGGTCAGGGAAAGATTTGACCAATTGAATTTAATTGACGAAAAGCGTATATCTGCAATGTGTCATGGCCAGGTATATCAGAAAAGGATCAAAAGAGCCTTTGACAAGAAGGTCCGCATCCGGGAGTTCAGAGAAGGTGAGCTTGTATTGAAGAAGATCTTACCAGTCCATAAAGACGCCCGAGGAAAATGGATTCCTAACTATGATGGCCCCTTCATTGTGAAGACAGTTTTCTCAGGAGGATCGTTGATTCTCACAACCATGGATGGAGAGCAGCTTACTCATCCAATAAATTCTGATGCAGTCAGAAAATATTACGCCTAAGAAAAGCCCGATAAGTCGAAAACTCGCAAGAGCGGCTTATGCAAAAGTTAGGGTAAAAAGAAAAAGAGAAAAAGAGAAAAGAATTGAAAGCTCGCTAAGTTGAAAACCCGAAAGGGCGACTTAGGCAAAAATGAGCGTCCCGGTGGATTGAAAACCCGAAAGGGCGATCCAGGCAAAAATTAGGGACAAAGGCGTTTCACTGCATCAGAAGGTTGTCACCAGTGCAGCAAGTTACACAGAGAAAACTCACTTCCGGTTGCTCTCGTCAGAAGCAAGGATGTTGGTGGATTTCTAGTCTTTAGGGATAAATGGTCATGGGATTCAATGTAACCCTTCCACTTTTGCCATTTTTCACTTGTACAATGTTCTAGGGAATCTTGCCATTGGCAAGACCTCCTGCTTGAATAAAATCAACTTCGAACCATTCTTTTGTTTGCAACTACTACTTCTCTTTATCATTTTTTGTTATGCAAAACACTGTTTATTTGACAAACGATGATTTTGAAAAACGTAAGAGGCAAAATTTTTCATGATAAAACTTGAAAAGGTCAATAAAAAACAAATGCTTTAAACTCGTGGAAAACTCAGTAAGATCATACTCACCCTGATGTCTCAAGGTGGCAGGAGCATTGATATACATTTGCATTTTTTCCCCAGTTGAAACACTTAGCAGATCTGTTCACTTGGTTCGCCTTTGGCCGTGTGTAGTAACCAAGACTAAGAAGCCATCATGTAAAGTTTTGAAGGATCCATCCTCCACAGGATTGCCAAAGACAGAGATTACTGGTACATCGCGGGCTGACCTGACTAAGCTCCGTTCCCCAGTACAGTTGAGATTATTTGCACCACTTAGCCTGGATTCAGTGTGGTTCTACCCTCTCCCCCGGTTGTGGTATCTCATTTTCTGGTTGTTACCATCAAGTCCAGTTGTCACTGGCATTCATATGTTCTATCTCGTGGTTGTCACCACAGTCTTTTAAAAGTCCAGTCGTCACTGGCACCTTGTGTTTGTTGGTCGTCACCAACCTTTCCCCGGAAAAGTCCAGTTGTCACTGGCATCGCAAAATCCAATTGTAATTGGTACCCTTTCGTTGGTTGTCACCAACTTCCCTCAGTAAAGTCCAGTTGTCACTGGCATTGTTTAAATCCAATTGTTGTTGGTATCACTTGTTGGTCGTTACCAACTTTTTACTTTAAGTCCAGTCGTCACTGGCACCCTGTGTTTGTTGGTCGTCACTAACATCCCCAATCAAGTCCAGTTGTAACTGGCACCCTTCAACCGAACCGTGGTTAGTAATCATTATTGTTACATCCCCTGAAGTCCAGTCGTCACTGGCATCGTTAAATCCAGTTGCCATTGGTATCATGTGTTGGTCGTCACCAACCTCCCCTACTGAAGTCCAGTCGTCACTGGCGTCTTTTAAATCCAATTGTTATTGATACCTGAGTTTGGTTGTCACCAAATCCTCATAAAGTCCAGTCGTAACTGGCGCGCTCACCCAAATTGTTATTTGTGGTTGTTATTTAAATTCCCCAGTAAGTCCAGTCGTAACTGGCATTCTTATCCGGCATCACTGGTTGGTCGTCACCAAATCCCGTGAAAAGCCAGTTGTAACTGGTATGGTCGTTTATTCATTTAACATTCCATCGGTCGTCACCAATCCCACTAGCTGAAGTCCAGTTGTCACTGGCATTCCCGTTTTCCTTATTTGTTTCCTCTGGGTTGGTAGTCACCAGTACCCCAGTAGGTCTTTGCTTTTCCAGTCTAGTCCCGGAGATCTAGTTGTCACTAGTATCCCCTGTGTGTCTGACTTTGTTCCTAGTCCATTCCTGGAGATCCCGTTTGAACTCTTCATTATAGGAAGGCCTCGTCTGATCATCCCCAGTGAGGTTGTCACCAATTTCCTTTATTCCCCATGTGAAAATTATTCTTTCCCCGGTGGAGTGCATCTCTTTCACCAGTGAACGGTTGTCCTCGTCAGGTTCCGTTTCCCAGTCGGAGTTTCTCAGATGATATCATCTAGTCACGTCTGAACTATTTGATCCCCAGTAAAGTATGTCCCTTTTCCCCAGTGAACGGTTGTCCTTGTCAGGTTCCGTTCCTCCAATCATAGTTTTATCCTCAGATGCTATCAGTTAGTCATGTCTGAACTATCTGATGCCTAGGTTTGAGTTTCTCTTCCCCAGTGCGAGTCCTTCAATAAGGACATCCTCTGTGTGTCAAGTTTCCAGAGTCTGTTCCCCGGTGGATAGCAGTCTGTCTTTACCGTTTTTTTGTGTGTCTTGCATTTTCAAGCATCATAAATCATCATTTAGGTCTCATAGCATTCAAGCATTGATCCTTTGCATAGCATTGGATCTAAGGTACAAAATTTTTGGTTTTTCTGTATTTAAATACCTCTCACTACGATTCCTCGAGGATTGTCATCCTCAGTTCCATCTAGTGAAGATATTTAAATAGGGGCAACTGTCATACCCCAAATTTTGACCCCTTAGATCCTCATTATCATTTTTAGAAGCATGATCATGCATTATCTAACCCTAAATCAGTGCAAGTTTATTATTGTCAAGTTACAGATGAATCAGGGTTCTCGCACCGACAAATTCAAAACAATCAAGGAATGATCAACCAATGATTTGGGCCAATTCAATCATGGAATGAAATCAAAGACAATATCAAAGTCAAATGGGAAGTCAATTTGAAGAAATCGTTTCAGAATCAAGAACAGTGCAGTCAGGAGGCCCCGATTAGGGTTTTTAACCAGTGGAAAGTCAACTGTGGTTTGACTTTGATGTTGGGAAAGGTTTTAATGGTGGGAGTGAGGTCCATGAAGTTAATATAGGCTATTAAAGACTATTCAAGAAGTGTCAAAGTCCCAGGATGTCCAGAATATCAACAGGCGACTCGATCGGCACCGATCGATCGTACGGTTGACCGAAAAGTCAACTCCTCGAATTTTGAGAATTGGAATCCAAGTTGTGAATCAAAGTTGTTCCTTATGTCATAATGGACTTGCATATCAATTTTCATGATCATTGGATCGAAGATGAGAGAGTAATCGAGAAATCGGGAAATTAGGGTTTTGAAAAGGGCTAAACCGTATCTCCTTAACCGCACATCCAATTGAGTTGGTTCTAGTCTCATTTGAAAGCTCTTGACAAGTCCTACAAAAGTCCCATACTAGTCCACAACCAGAAAATGCATACTTTTTGAGATATAAGCAAAAACATTCCTAGAAGGGAAAATAACTTAGAAAATTTCTAAGTCATTTTCACTTTAGAAGCTAAAATCAGCCAACTTCAAGGGGGTTTTTCACCTAGTTTCAAATGGAATCAAGATTTCTGGCCAACATGAAAGTTGTAGTACTATGTGAGGGCTTTCTAAAAAGTACAAGTACATCTCAAGGGGATTTATGAGCTGAGAGATACATGTGTTCAAAGTTGGCAATTTGTCACTTTTGTCCCACATTGATGAATTTTGCAAAAGCACCTCTATCACTCAAGTGGATCAATTTCAATGTTCTAAACTCCTTCTATCTGATATATTAATCATCTCAAGCAGGTTGAATCAAAGAAATAGCAAGGAGATAGCATGGAATCAAGAATTGGAAGTTCATTGCCTAAGTTGAAAAGATTGACTTTTCCAAGCATGAGGTGTAAAGGGATTTCTGCTCCAGCCACTCTACCAAGCCTCTAGGCTGTGTTTTCTCTGTAACATCATCATTCTAACTTGCCAATTGAGTTAAGGGAACAGCTAGAGATCAGAAAAGCAAAGCAAGTTGTCATTTGGAAGAAAAAATCTAAGATTTCTTCATGGTGAAGCAAAGTCACCTAGCAAGCTCCTCACTCATTTTTTCTATAAATAGGGACTTCAAACTCCTCATTTAGGACAGGAACTTCATTCTAAAAACCTGCTAAACCAAGTTCCCTCATCACATCTCTCACTTACTTACATTTTGCAAAATCACCAAAATAGCCAAAAATTGCCAAAATTCAGCATTTGCAACTTTGCTACCATATCAAGTTCTTCATGTTCCAGCACTCAAACTATCATCCACACACCCTCTAAATCACATATAGAAGGTGTACCAACCATTGAATCACCAAAAAATTCAAAGAATGCAAAAGTCAACTTTTCATGAAACTTACTTTGACCAAAGTCCATAAAAACCTCCAAATCTTGCTCCAAACACTTTCTTGAGGTTTTGATCCTTTGGACACCTCAAATATCATATATACCAACTGTCCAAACCTCCATCCTTCATCAAGAACTCAGAAATCTCATTTTGGCGTCTCAAGTGACTTGTTTCTTAAGTTTCAAGTAAAAGCACAAATACAAAGCTTGGATTTCATCACCTCTGGTTTTCTCAACATTCTTGGCTTGCTAAATAAGATCACCAACAGGTATGTAATTTGTAAAACCTTGCTCTTTCATTATTCTCCATATCTTGCATATTTAGGTTTTTGATAAAATGAAGTATAAAGCATGAATGAGAGGTGTGTTCATGATCTTCCACACATAAACCACCAAAAGACCAACTTTGCACCAAACTGGTTTTCTCTTAAATTCACTCCACATACACTTTATAACACTCAAATATGACATGTTGGTATGCTCATCTTACACTAGAAACCAATGAATCAAAGTTCACATCTTCATGTGCATCAATGTTTGGATGACTTGCATATGCTATGCCATTTTTCATGACAGGTGGTCTCCTTGGAATTTCAATGTTTAGATCATCTCATTATCATCCACATGTGCTGTACAAATGATTAAATTGTTTAAATTTGCTTTGGAACTTCATCTGTGCATCATCATGCATGATTGTTCATCATTTTGCAAAATGTCTCATTCTCACATGTCAATTTGGAAATGCTTGTGTATTCTTGCTATCTCATTGTTTCTACAGCTTCATATGACCATATGTGTTGTGTTTGAATGAGCCAAAACATTGAAAACAACCTGCACAATGATTTGTTTCACATTATGCTTCACACACACATAAGTGCTTCAATTTGCAATTTGAATGCTATATGCTTACACATGTGTTCCAGTTGAAATGTTTTCATCTACACACACTTCATATGATATATTTAAGGTGTTAGAACAGTTGGAATCACACAAAACACTCAAGAACCAAAAATCACTTTTGTCATGCATGTTCATGTTATGTGATTTGCAACTTATGCACAACAGTCACAATTACTCATGCTTTGGCTCAATTTGTGCTTGCTATCTGTTATATATGACATATATGATGTGTATGTGCCTTTACTTGACTTATAGCATGTGTATATCAAGCTGACCATTTCAATTTGCAAGCCAAAACCATGAAACTTGCACCCTATCGGGTTTTGAGTAGGGAAAAGAATTTGAGAAAACCAACACCACCATCATCTTCCTCTCATTTTTCTACCCGATTTACATATAAAATTTGTCTCGATCCGATGAGCGGTTAGTGAGATACGGTATAAAACGTATTTGGTTTCGATTATGTTTCCATGCATTCAAAACACACACACACACCAGTCAGCGTTTTTTTCACTAGGTGAACAATTTGGAAAAACTAACATCACCATCCTCTTCCTCTCATTTTTCTACCCAAGATCCATATAAAATTTGCCTCGATCCGATGAGCGGTTAGTGAGATATGGTATAAAACGTATTTGGTGTTGATTATGTATTTTGCCCAGCCATGATTCAAAACGAGCCTTGTATACATATTGTTTCCATTTGATTAATGGATGTAACAGCCGCCCCAGCGGTAAGAACATGCGCGCAATTATACCTTTCACCATCATGACCAGGGTTCGATCCGGGTGGAGGTCGAACCCTTTTATTATTTTTCCTATTTTGTACATAAACTTCAAAAATTCGTAACTCTCTCATTTTTTATCGTTTTTCACCCGTTCTTTTTTCATTGTGTTTATTTTAATGTGTACTTTCATGTCATAATTTTATTTTCCATGTTTGATTATTTTTTCACCACGTTTTATGGTGCGCAATCCGCGCGTCAACGGTACTAACCCTATTTGGTTGCAGATGAAATTTAGAAGGTTTCCTCTTGTGTTTTCTCAGGAAAATTGATTGTTATCATATCTATATATGTTTGTCAACATGTTAGAATTTTTACCTTGAATTATTTTTATATTTATCTCATCTGTCTGTTAACGGTATTCCAGGTGCGAACTGTCGTCACGGTTCTCGTACCAAAACAATTGCTCTGATTGTCATCATTGCTTTCCATCTTTAATCTTTGTATTTAGTTGTCACCATGAATGTTTGAATGATGTTTTTATTTTATTTTATCCCTAAGCGACGGAGCTCGTTAGCTTTCGTCCAGTTGCCGACAATACTGTCCTCCAAAGGAAGGTCTGTCCTGTTGACAGTCAATGTCTTGGACCAATCTCTGCTACCCTTTGACTTTGTCAAGTCACTTTAACCCTAATTTCATAACCTTTAGACTTTGCTTGAAGTCTAAGAAACCTACCCATACTAGGAGTGTTCTTCACCTAGAACCCTAGGACAGAGTTCGTCAACTCTGTGTAAGAATCATCGTCATGATTTCTTACTCCCCTCCAATGTAGCTTAGGGAGTTTTGTCAAACTCCACACAAACATTGTCATGTTTGTTCCCCCTTGAACCTTGATCGTCATCAAGTGTTCTTTCCCTTGTGAGGTGAACTACGATTGCTCTGATTCTATCCTAGTCAGGATACGTAGGCAAAAAGTGCGACGCCTTTGCGAGCAAACTTAGAAAACCACTTAGGCCTTTATTTTGTTTTATCCCAATTCCCAAATCAAACCATAATGCATGTTTCACACCTTAGCAAGTAATTGAACAAAAGGCTCCTGTAGAGTACTACAGATATTTAGGGTGCTAATACCTTCCCTAGATATAATCAACCCCCGAATCCCCGAATCTCTAAAGCGTTGTTGTCACATCGCGCAAAAAGGTTCTTTCTTTATTTAGACCTATCCTTTGGATAAATTAAAGTCCGGTTGTAAAAGAAATAAGGTTCAAGTTAATTAATAGCTTGATATCAAATTTTCACCGCAACAACATCGTCTACTGATAGACGGGAAGGAAAGCATATCCTGGGGGAAACCCCTTCTTGAAACCCTACTGCGATCACCCGCAACTTCACATCGTCTAAGGATAGACGGAAAGAAAACCACATTCGTACTCAAGACGTCTAATGATAGACGGAGAAATCCACTTATTGGAGGAACACATCGTCAATATGAATTGACGGGAAGAAAAGTCTGTCGACATCAGATGACTGCTTGACCAAAGCACAGCTACTGTATGATCAGGAATACAAATAATCTGCTGAACTGTCTGAACACTGCCGCTGGATAAATGCCCCTGAACTGATCACAGAGTAATTCACGCGCCATATGAGGCTGGTAGAAAATCTGACTTATGCTTCGTATGCATATGCGTATGCTTTAATCTTTCTATGGCGTAATGCTCCATTCAGGATGGAAATGCTACGCATTCTGAAAATGTCATGCAGGTATGATGCAAGTATGATGATGCATGCAATATGCTAGTGCAGGCTCGAGCTGCCGGAGAGAGCTGGGTACAGAAAACCACTTCAGCCACATAAATGCTGAAGACGAAGCCAACTCCGCTGGGGATAACCCGGATATCACTGAATCGTCCCAGCAAAATAAATGCTGGGAGAGTGAAATCAACTCTGCTGGGGATATTGGGAACCTAACCGAACACCTCGACGAAGTAATACCCTGCTGGGGAACATAACTCCGCTGTGGAATAGCAGACGTGCTGAATATGATTGGACTCCTCTGGAGATAGCTCACCCGTGCCAATGACAAATTGGACTTCGCTGGAGAAAATGGAGGGAGTCCTCCTGCGTACTGACGAAGCTCGGATTCGGAAATTGATGCGCCGACACGGATGGGCTTCGCAGTAATCGCAAACATGGGTTTGAGCTCTTAAGCTATCTTGCTGGGTCAGGTACAACTGACGCTGGAAAACATTCTTCCTGAATACACAGCCTTTTAGTGAAGAGTCAAGGGATAGTGACATGACTTCTCGCATTCGCCTCGCTTTCGAAAGATTGGCTAAATCTGCTCGAATAACTCTGAATGACCCTGCTGAAGCGGAGTAGACCAATCCTTTCGCTTCTGATATGCCCCAGCCTACGGGATCTCCGTGGGGATAGTCCTCGAAAGGAAATCTGCAAATCTGAGCCTTGATGGTCTGATATAACATGCCCCAGCATTCTGAGCTTCGGAGAGATGCTTCACATTAGATGCTCCTCGAATAAAGAACAAACTCTGCGCTCTTAAGATGGTCTGCTCCTGACTGCAATGACCTTGCTCCTGATTATTTGATTCAGAGTAGTGCCCTTAACTACGCCGTATTTGCCTGAATCTCAACCTGATTGCCCCAGGATAGCTGATTTCGAAAAGCTGACCTGGCTGGGGACCACAATAAAAGCTTGCCCCTGCTCTCAGAACATTCGGGCGTTCTGCATTCTATCTTGACCATACTTTCCACTGTAGGAAACTTTTCTGCTGTCCAGCGCTTACTCGCAAGTAAAACAAGTTGTTCTGCATAAAAGATGTATTAATGCAACACATATGACAGCTTTGACATCCAATCTGTTCACTGGGAAAAGGAAAAACAGTTTATAGCATATAATGCACAAAACATTTATCAACATCAGTACCAACATGGTAAGAGGAACCTTTTTAGGAGTCAGAATTGACGTGACCTTTACCGGAGTATGCTTTCGAAACAACCTGCTTCAATTAGGACTTTTGGAGGTTGTAACGTGGTCAGGTTCACGGTTTTGAAAGAAAGGATAAAGGCTCAATGTTTATTTTAACCCACCCATTCTCCTTGATGTTCTCCCATCCTACGTTCAGCTAATTCGACCTTAGCGCTCACCTCTCAGAGGTTGAAAGATAGGAATGATAGTTCGAGAAATCATGATCGTTGGGAGTGACAGCCACTCACTCTTCGTCTTTGACACTTGAGGTCACACGACTCGTATTTCTATCGAGGATTTTTCTCTTGATCCTTTCCTTCTTTTCTTTTCATATCCCTAACTTTTGCCTGGACTGACTCCTTTTGAGTTTCTTTTGATTTTTTTAAGTCCAGCGGGATGCCCTCATTTTTTGCCTAAGTCATTTGTTTTGAAGTTTTCTTGACTTAGCGGGCTTTTGATTTCTTTTTTGTTTTTTCGGACGAGTCGTGTGACACTGGTTGTCAGACTCTTTGGGAAATGATGTGGCCGTCCCACTCTTGATTGAACCATTGTGGTCTTTTAGGCACGACCTCTAGAGGTGTGATTGATCCTCGAACGGACACTCCTTTTGCAATTTGGACGCTCGGTCGAATTAGCTAACACCTACCCTGCCCCAGGTTAAGATTGAGGGTTTTTCATTCACAGAAAGAACTCCTACTACAAGGCTCGAAGGGGTTGACAAGGGATGATCTTCCTTATATCTCCGGTGTTTAGGGATTTGAAACAATGCCTGTACATCATCAACAGGTTTTATTTCAAAAGCATACAATATCGGCAGTTGCATGTCGGTCATTTTCGTCATCCTCCCCAAATTCTTCTTAACCAAGCGCTGGACATTTGTAAAAACAGTTAGTGAACACGAATGGATTTAATCAAAACATGCACATCTATTTCATTATCATCAATTGAAATGAAAACAACAAGTTTTACAAACAAGATTACAAGTTCAAACAGGAAAGCAACTACAAATGTAAAGAAATGACAAGATAAAACAAAGAAAAATGCTAGCTTCCGAGAGCCGGGCTTTCACATCTGCCCTGCTGCTGAACCAGCTATCTTTATTAGAGGCAATTCGATGCTGTCCTGATCTGCTTTCAACGACTCAACCCAATCATAAAGCCCTTCCTCCTTCATTCAGATGATTTGGGGGTCTTTCTGCCCAAAGCTGATTGCTGCACTATCAAGTAGATCCTGCACTTTGTGCTTAAAAGCTTTACAATTCTCAACCGTATGGCCTGGTGCCCCAGTATGGAACTCACAAGTAGCATTGGCATCATACCCCGGTGGTGGTGTCCCTGTTAAGGGAGTCATTGTCCTTTTATGAACCAATTGGAGCTGAAGCAACGTTTGCAGAAGCTGTGCATATGGCATAGGTGGAGTATCAAGATGACGGCTTGCCAGGGGGGCCCGATTCTGATATCTTTTATACCCCTGCTGGTTCTGCTGCTGAGGCTGCTGCTGCTGGTATCGGGTTGACCCTTGAACACCCTTTGTATCAAATGCAACATCGGTTTCTTGACCTTCAATGTATTGATTAACGCCCTCCTTATGCTTAGCCATTTTCTTCCTCAGATCCGCCCCAGGAATAGGCAACAGTTGTGGGCCTGGAGATTCTGACACCATGGAGTCCAGGATACGCTTCTGACCCACTGCAGCTTTAGAAACATCTGTCATTTTAGCATCGACTGAGACAGGAGCAATACGCACAGCTACGCCGCCCGGCGTGAATTCAATATCGTGCGAGTCAATCAGGTCTTGAACATTGTGCTTAAAAGCATGGCAACCCTCGATGTCGTGTCCGAATGCCCCGGAATGAAACTCACATTGCTTACCGGCATCGTACCCATGAGGAAACGCTCTCATTGGTGGTTCCAACGTTCTCTTTTCAACCAGATCAAACCTCAATAAGGTCTGCAAGAGCTCAGCATATGTCATAGGCGGTGCCTCAAACATTCTCTTTGGCTTCCCTTCCTGGATCCTCCGCTGAGCCGGATGTATCTTCTGTTGCTGCTGCTCAGGTTCCACATGCACAGGTGGCGCGAGCTTCTTCATTACGGCTTCAAATAGCTGATCGTCTTCTTTCCTAAGCACATTCCTGACTACCTCCATGATCAAGCTCATTTGGGTCTTCAGCTGACTGTTCTCCTCCTTGAGAATCTTCTGCTCCGAACGCATCTCTTGCATGTCTCTCATCATCTGCCCCAGCTGGCTTTGGACTTCAATCAATTCAAACTGATTCTGTTCCATATCTCTGAAGGAGTTCCTGCAATAAACTGGATGATGAGGAAATGAGACCCACGGTTCTGATATACCTGTTAAATGATAATGCAACGTAGAAAGCAAACACATATTCATAACGAGACAAAGAGAAACTCAAGCTATAAGCACACAGACGAACATCTCCCACACATGTACAACAAACAAAATCAGCAGGTAAGCACAAATGAGTACGAATATAACGACCCCAGCCAACAATCCTGGTGGTGGTCGGCAGACACCAGTGCACAAAAAGCTAAACGGATTAAGCAGAGAAAACAGATGCGACATCCGACGCAAAAACCTCTAGAAACTTCTCCCACACAACTGAACTCTCTGATTGACAATCTTCAGAGCACACACTTCCTGTGGAATCTTCCATGACATTAACTGACGAACCCACACAACTGGATGATGGAAAATCATTAATCTGAACAAAACCCTGAGGCGTGACGCAAATATGGCTAGAGTCTAACAGATCCTGAATCTGACTTCTAAGCACTTTACAATCATTTGTTGAATGACCCTGTGCCCCAACATGGTACTCACAGCGGGCGCTGGCGTCAAAACTTGGAGGATACGGTGGGATCACCGGCTTAGTCTCTTTCGGCACTATCAATCCGCTTCTGACCAGATCTGGAAACAACTGACTGTACGACACCGGTAGCTGAGTAAACTGCCTTTCAGGTTTCCTTGGTCTTCGTGGGGCGTGCTGACGCGATCGGCGATAGGATGATCGTTGACTTGAAGTGTCTGAAAACTGATCCTGAGATGCTAGAGATTCTGAGGTGGCGTCATCTCCTTCTGCCCACTCTTCTTGAGAACTGACAACTGACTTAATCTTATCAACTGGGACGTAAGGAACATCTCGAAACTTTCCACTCCTGAGTCCTCTCTCAACAATCTCTCCCAGTCTCATCAGGCCCACAAAGTTTGTGCAACTGAACAATTTGTCAAAATAATGGCCTTTCAGAGTACCCAAGAAGATGTCAACCAGTTCTCTTTCCGGAAGCGGTGGTTGAACACTAGCAGCCAATTCTTTCCATCTTCGTAAATACCCTCTGAATGATTCATTCTCCGCTTGAGTCAATTCTTGCAGATCTACGAGACTAGGAGTCAAATCCAGGTTGTAATCGTACTGCTTCATGAAAGCTCTGGCTAAATCCACCCACGATCGAATCTGATTACTCTCTAATTGCACATACCATCTCAGGGATGCCCCAGTCAGGCTATACTGGAAGCAATGGATCATTAGTTGGTCATTTCGCACAAACGAAGTCATCCTTCGACAGAACATCATCAAATGCAACTTTGGACAGCTATCTCCCGTGTATTTTTCAAATTCTGGCACTTTGAACTTGTACGGCAACACCAGGTCAGGAACCAAACACATGGCTACAGCATCCAGGTTAACGGCATCTTTCGCCTCCAAGGCTTTCATTTGCTCTTCCAATGCTCGGAGTCTTCTACCATCGTCAAGAGCTCTTGGATCTACTAACCCGGTCACCGGAATATCTCTTCGGTAATTCATCGCAGGGAAAGCGACACTTTGATTGTTAACAGGAGGATGACGTTCATTTCGGGCAACGAACTGCTCATGCCGATCTCGGTTCTCAACAGCAGGCTGCACAACTTGGGCTGCAGTAAGATTGTTCGCTGGCGGGAAGCCTTCCATAGAATCATACTGATGGTTGGACGCCCTGGTAAACCTTGCCAAGGTGTTAGGAGCCTGGAAATTGTCTTCAGACATAGCTACCAATTACCTGTAACGGACTATGCTGCTTGATTCTGCTCAAATCTGCTTCAGCCCCTTGGTCGTCTTCAACACTCCACTTCTGCCTCAACCAATTCCCCGAGAATCACCCTCTGGTGAAAACAAAGGTTGGATAAGTGCTCTGACCTGCTAGAGAAATGCTATGCAGTATGATTTATGCAAACAGAAATACAGAAATGCTAACGTGCATGTGTGCATTGGAGATATTTTCCCTCCAATTCCAGTGTCAGTGGTAGCAAGACGAGATAAATCATAAAGACAATATTTGGAAAAACCCTCATATATTGATTAGAATAACAGTCTTGTCAAGATGTTACATAATTATGCTCCATACAGCTGATATGATAAAGGAGGATCCCAGCCAACATGCCTGGTGGTGATCTCAACATACAGAATACAAGAGAGAAATCAAGTACGGGTACGGTTGCGGAAGTCCTCAACCATCTTCTTCGTCTCTGCATGATCTGGTTGATAAATCAAACCTTCTATCAGCCGATCCCTCTTCCTGACCGTCCCCTGGATGTCTCTGACAAAGTCTTCCCAAGCCTTATCATTGTCACCGCCCCCAGGTTTGGGTCTCTTGGCATCTGCTCTATGCTGAAAATCTTCCAAATTCTTCATGGCATCTGTCAGCTTGCGCTCGGCCTCGTATCGGCGGCAGGCTTCTTCTTCAAGCTCTTCATGCTTCACTTTGACCTGTTCTTCTAACTGAGCAATCTGTGTCTTCAGCTCTTCTTCTCGCTCCTTGCGCTTGGTCATAGTGCGATCCCAGTGCTCTCTGAACTTGGCTAGCTTTGTGTAGGCCCTTTCCAGCTCTTGCTTCTTAGTGGCCAACACACTACTAACTGAGTCTACATCTAACTCCAGACGCTTCTTGGTTTCAGTCAATTCCAATAGCGTAGTCTTCAGATGTTTCAGAGTTTCAGCCTGTTGCTTGGAAAAGTGTCCTGTTTCAACTTTTTCATGACGAAGCTGGGCATTCTCCTGCTCTAGAGCCTCTTTAGCCCTTGCTAGCTCTTCTTTCTCTGCCATCAGCTGCTTGAATACCTGAATGTCCACTGTGGTAGGCTCCTCCACCGGAGAAGGATGCAATGGCTGAACCGCTGGAAAAGGCATCAGGAACTTCACAGCTCGCTCACGAATCCATTCCATATACGGGCCAAGAACTCGAGTATCCCCTCTGTTACCTGAAAGCTTCCCTCTGTTGTGCAAGTTTTTCCAGGCTTTCTCAAGTTTGGTCAGCATCTCTTTCCCTATTGTCCCAGTGAGATACAGAGATTCCTGTATCTCCTCGGGTTTTGGCGCTCCCTGAGGTATATACCCAAATTGCCTGATCAGTAAGGAAGGGTTGTAATTGACGCACCCCTTCCTTCCTATTAACGGGACATTTGGGAATCCTTCGCATTTGAGTATGACTTCAGCTCCGAATACCTCTTCATTGACCTATACCACGTCCTTAGAAGTCAATCCCATTAAGCGCTCGGGCCATCCCAGAGAATCAATAGAGGTGACAAACGGGCCTGACTTAGGCAAATGACTGGTGAACCACCGGCACAGGAGAGGTACACAACAAGACACATTCCTTCCTCGCCGCTTTTCATTCTGGTAGTGGGTTGAATGGTGGATATCTCCCAGCAAAGTAGGGACTGGGTTCTTCGCAGCCAAAATATAGAAGGCATCTGAATCAACAAAATCAGGAATGTTCGGGAACAACACGATGCCATACACACATACAGCAAGGATGACGTCAAAAACACCCCAGCTACCCTTCTGGGCATATTCTCGAGCCTTCTCCGCTAAGACATCCAACGGAAATCCCCATACGTCTCCTCTTCTGATCATCTTCCCAGACAGCTCAGACTCTTTCAAGCACAGGATGGCAGAAAGCTCAGCCAGCTTAGGCTCAGCGTCCGTACGATAGAAAGGCATCTGCTCACGGATCGGTATATCCAGAAGTGCAGAATACTCCTCCAGGGTAGGAGCCAAAACAAAGTCGGGGAATACAAAACACCTAAGCTCCGCATCGTAGAACTGCAACAGAGTATAGATGCCGCTGGTCTCGTAGGCTGATGGCTGATAAACGTAGGTCAGAATCCTCCCATATCTCTTTCTGAAGTCACCCATTACCCTCTTCTTAGCAATAGCAATCAATTCTAACAATAGACTGATATTCGGCGACGGAAACTTATAGGGCAATACTCTCTTCAGGTTTTCCATGTCTTGCTAGGAACAAACACCGGAACTGGAAGGGAAAATATGTACCTGCAATACACACACGTTAGTTGAATGCAGATGGTAATGCGATGATGCAATATGATAAATAATGCAATCTGCGAAAACAGGGGCTATGCTGTAGCCTAAAGAGGAATATCTCTGTGATCAAGAACAGAAAACCATCACGGTCATCAGAACTTCAGGACACTAACTATCATCTGATACTCAAAATATCAATCTCCTGGTAAGAAAACCATCTGAACCTCTATATCTGACGAGAAAACCATCTGATAATAGCATCAACCTCAGATAAGAAACCTATCTGACCCAGACAACACACCTGGAGATGAATCAAGAACACCATCTGATAAAAGTACTGAATCATGGTTTCTAAAGGCCAGTTTTCCTGCAATAACCCGATCCCCCTCACAGGTATGATAAACCTAATCCACGGACAAAGGTACGGCATCCTATGCGGTCATCAGCGTCACAGACTTTCATGAATGACGATACGATTCCCAGAAGGAGTGGCATCATCGAGTCATGAAGAGGCCTCACTTAGCTGACTTCCAAATGATCGGTCCCCAGAGTCGACAATCCTCACGTCTGGACTCCCCTCAGATCCTCAGGACCGGAAAGGAGCACCTCTGCAAGAATCTCGTCTGAGCGCAGATTTTTGTAGGGAACTGTGCCTGCTAAGCAGACAGGTTCGTCTACTACTTCTCCGCAACTATATCTAGGTGTGTACTCAAGCCCAGGTCCGGCTTTCACTCACAGTAACATCCCTCTCCCACAGCAATAATCACAATAATATAATGCTGGAAAATAAATGCGGAAAGGTAAAAGTACGGAAAAGTAAAGTGCAGAAACGTAAAACACAATATGCACAACACCCAACAAATAAACACCCAAGCGCTAGGATTGACTCGCGTAGGGGATGGGAAACGGTCCCAGCATAAGGGATGGGAAAAGTCCCTAGATGCTATAGTCCCCAGCAGAGTCGCCAGCTGTCGCTACTGCGAAAATCGGCGTCGGCTTGACAGGAGAGTCGCCACCGTGCGTTATTTATCCCTCGGAGCGGGAAAGGAAACGCTCGAAGTAAACCTCGCAAAAACGGGGAAAAGGTATGGTCATCGCAAGCATAGCCTGGGTTCGGGAGTCGGTTACGCAAGGGGAAGGTATTAGCACCCCTCACGTCCGTCGTACTCGACGGGATCCACGCTTGATGTTTATAGGGAAAAGGATGTATTATCTATCTACGCTAATGGTTGGTCTGAAAAGAAAATAAAAGGACAGGACTCGACAGAACATACGGTGTTCTGGGCCTACGTATTCCCTCGTGCAATGGGAAAGTCAGAGTCAACGTAGTTCGACTGCCTACGTCTAAACGGGGGAAAGGTTGCTCGCCAGGACATCGCGTCCTGTGCCTACGTACTTTCATCTGGTATGAAAGATCAGAGCAAACGTAGTTCGACTAACTACGGGTAAACTGGCGCTCTCACACAGCAGTGAGAAAACAAACTGGTCCTAAAGGTTCGGGAACCTACAAATACGATCGGGTCTCAAATGCACTCGGGCAAGAGAAAGGGATAACAATTAGTCGTTAGCGGGAAAGCCTCGATCGCACAGCCGCGAGAGAACAAAGGTTAGTCATTAGTGAGCTCGCTAGGATATCGCATCCTATGCCTACATATCTTCGTCTGGTACGAAGAATCAGAGCAGCTGTAGTTCAGCCAACTACGGATCAAGCTACTCAAAAGCTCCTACTGAAAGGAAAGGGAAACCCTAGAACTATAGCTGAGAAACAGGGGAATCTACCTACTGCTATCATGCCTGGTTGACCATCCTAACTTCTATCATAACAACTCCGCAGCGGAGAAGTCAGAGCTCCTAAGGGATCATGGCAACAGGACTAAACTACAAACAAAAAACTGCAAAGTACTGAAAATATGCATGAATGCAACAACTAGACAAACAAGGCGCAAAGGCCGCAAACCACAAAGGCAAGGGAGCTCAGCTCTACCAAATACCAACAAGCAAAGCCACTCAATAACAAACAAGCGGAAGGAGGACCACCTCAACTTCTCATGCACACAAAGCCTACTTCTAGGATGCACCTACTCAAAACTATCTAGATGAACACCTAAGTCTAATGCAACATAACATCACACAAGTCAAACAATACAAAGAGAAGGCTAGCTACCCTGACAAGCCTCTATCTACTAAACAAGAAACTACTCCTGGGCGAGGCCCCTAACAAACCTAAAACAAGCCTCTAATCTATCTCTAAACAAAACTCTATACAATACCCTAAGCAAAGATCTAAGCAAACAATCTACTCAAAACCCTAAGCAAGAGGAACCAATCCCAGTCTCCAAGCTGTAGAACAAGCTTACCAGAGAAAGGGAGCTAAGCAGACAAACTCATAGTGCCTTCCTCAGGAAAGTACCAGGAGATTACTACTCAGGAGTCATATCCTATGCGGCTCGACAACTGTGATCAGTTTACATTCCTCCTCAGGAGAAATTAAACTCACATGAAGGCTCCAACATCACTGGATGCTTGAGAAAAACCTATATGCACTAAGGGAACTAAGTGAGCAGACCCATAGGACCTTCCTCAGGAAAGTGCTAGGAGGCTGACACTTAGGAATCGTATCCTACGTGGCTCAACAACTGTGACCAGTTTACATTCCTCCTCAGGAGAAACTAAACTCACAAGTTGGCTCCAACATCACTGGATACTTGAGAAATCCTAGATAAACTAATGGAACTAAGTGAATAGACCCATAGGACCTTCCTCAGGAAAGTACTAGGGGGCTTCCACTTAGGAATCGTATCCCATGTGGCTCAACAACATGTGATCAGTTTACATTCCTCCTCAGGAGAAATTAAACTCACAAGTTGGCTCCAACATCATTGGATACTTGAGAAAGAGGTGAGAAGAAAGAATGAAAGTCATTCATAGTGCCTTCCTCAGGAAAGTACCATAAACTCCCTTCAAACTTCAGGATCTCGAACCTCGCAAACAGAGAACAAGCTCCTAGACTAGGCCTCAATCCACTGCATCCTTGCAAGCTCCAGCAGGACCTCAATCAGCTCCCATCTTCAAGAAGAACCCACAGGTCCTCAAACCACAAGAAACTACCTCTGAAGTTCAACCACAGTTGAACTTCAAAGTCAGAAGTCATCAAGACTTCTCCTATCCTCAAGCTCAGACAAATCATATCAGAACATCCTACAAAAATCTATCAAAAATCTAATGGGAGACCTACATGGCTCTATGACAACAAACTGAAAAATCAGAACAAAATTCAATACCAGATGAAAGAACTAAAATCAGTAACACAGACATATCCACAAACCAATTATTCAATATCAAAACAATACAAAAAATTCAATTAAACTGAAAATGCATGATTAAGCTAATGTTTTTGCACTATAGAATTCTATATTGAATTACGAGTCTACAGAAAAAAGAACGGAATTATTTGACTAAATCTACTATTTTTTATGAATTTTCTAACAACATGTATGCACTAAAGAATATTAAAAAAAATCAATTGAATGGAAAATATACAAAAAATAACAAACAAAAATAAAATAACATTTTTATTTTTATACAATTTTCTAGACATTATGATGAAATGGTAGAAAAAAAGAAGAGTTAAAAAATCAATTATTTTTATTTTCTTGTGAATTGTTTACAAACATGAAAATATAAAAGAAAAACAAAAATAAAAGAGATGGAATAAAATGGGGGGAGGGGGTTCAAACAACAAGGTTTCTAAGCTATTCTGGCTGGGCCCAAGCAACGGGGGGTGCACACAGCAAATGGGCGCAGGGCCCAGTATGGATCAGAAATTATCAAAAAATAAAAACGCAGGGGGGGGGGGTACAGTCAGTGAATTCTCCAGTTATTTTTCATTGGGCTTATGCCCAGGGGGTGCAGCTAGCATGAGGGCCTAAGGCCCAAACCAATTCACTCTGGTTTCTCACACAGGGGGAGGGGGTAAACGAGCGAACGGGGGGTTGCCTCAGCACGCGCAATTGGGCTTAAGCCCAAACCTAACCCTAATCTGAACCCCAAAACCAATTCCCCTTCTACAAACCCTAAACACTGTTCACGCATGGAACCCTAGCCGTCGTCTTCCCTCATTCTCTCTGAGTTCTCTCAACCTCAGCTTCCACTCTCACACCATTCCCAAAAAAGAAAGAACCCCAAACAAAACTTCACACACCTCACAACACTCAAACGAATCAACACAATAATCTCAACCTCAGCATCCTCTCACATTCAAGCACAAATCAAACATGACCCTAACCCGATCGTTATTCATAGTAAAGCAATGTAAACTGAAGCTGAGTCATCAACATAAAAGAACATGCAGTGATGCGTACCTGGATGAAGCAAGAACAGGCTGAAGGCGTTCTTGAATCTCGTTGAAGGGAAACGTTTGAAGATCGTGATAGATCTTGCATAAACCTGAAGAATCTGAGGGGGAAGCTGACGGAGAAGCGACCTTGCTGGGAAGACGATGAATGCTTAGATGTTCTTGACCAGGAAACGCAGATGATGAATGTCCGTGAAGATCAACGTGGTTCTGGGGAAATCTGGAAGGATTGGTGGAGTTCTTAGTGATGATGATGAACGGAGACGTTTCTGGAAATCCTTTGGATGAAGATGAAGGCTCAATGACGTTCTGGAAGGGTTCTTGATGCTTGGATGATTTTCTGGGCGCAAGCTATGAGTCTTCCGGCGACGGTAGCTGTCTCCGGCGAGGGGATGATGAATGATGGACGGAGGAGCAAGATGAAGATCGGAGGTGCTTGGAAGATTCTGCAATTTTTGCAGATTCCGGCGAGGGCGGTGGTGTTAAGGGCGGCCGGACGGAGTTTGCATGCCGGCTGGTGGCTTCTCCGGCGTTGCGTGTGGTGATGACAGGTGGTAGAGGGAATGGTGCCGGTGCAACGCGTGGCACGCATGCACAGAGAGAGAGGGAGTGGGGACCAGCTGGACGGAGACGTGGCGTGAGGAGAGGGCTTCTGAGTGTGTGGTGTCGTGATCAATGCGAAACGCGTGGGGCCAACCTTCTTGCCACACGTGGCGCGCTGTATTTAAGGCCTGAGAACTTCTGCACGCTTCTGGAAGAATCTGGAGGATACTGGGAAAATCTTGGGACTTTTCTGGATTATTGGACCTAAGTTCTGGACAAAAAACTGATAACTGGGCCTGCGAATGACTCTGGGCCCACTACGAAAAAAAATGGCAAAAACTTAAAACTGACTAAAAAATGAAAAAACTTTAAATCTGATTATATTAAGACTAATCCTAATTAATCCTAACAAATTCAAATTAAACTCTAAACAAAGGATTAACCTAATTAAATCTAAAAAAAAGATTAAAACTCTAATTAACTCTATATCAACCTAATTAGATCTAAAAATGATTAAGAACCTAATTAACTCTAAATTTCTACTAATTTCTATTAAAGTTCTACCATTATTTAATATCTATTAAAATCTATTATTAATAAAAGAAAAACTATATTATTTTCTATATTATCTAAAAACAATCTATATGATCCTATTTAAAAAGATAAATTCTAAAAAAGAGAGAATGCTATTTAAAAATATCTAAAATGATCAAAAAATCTATTTAAAACTATTAAAAAAAATCTTATTAATATCCTAGGAAATGATTTAAAAGCTATTAAAATCTATAAAATTCTATATTATTCTAAAAATGATAAAACTATTAAATCTATTTAAAAACCTATATAAAATTCTAAAAATCTATTTAAAAAATTCTATAAAATTCTAAAAAGAGATTTAAGCTATTTAAAAATACAAAAACCCTCTTTAAAATCCAGAAAAATCTATAAAGCCTATTAAAAATCCGCAAAAGTCTATTAAAATCCTAAAAATGCAGATGAATGCAAATGACCTCCATAAAAGAGCGCACGAGACCAGATCGAATCGAACAGAGATCCCCGGGCATCAGAATATCCCCAAAATTACTGTGCAAGCTGAAAATCACTGAGGAGCGCACAATTTCCCCAAAAATAAAACCCCGATAATCTGGACTGGATCTGCCATATCTGATGGACGAAAATCAAGCTGCAAACTCTGATATCCCCTGTTTGCACAAAAATCATATGTCTGAGTTGCGAATATGAATTTAAACCACGAGTCAGATAGGAGAATCGGTTGGTCAAATTTTAGGGTGCAACACATATCATGGATATGTGTGCATCGTTAATAATCGTGAGGGATGCATGGGAACATATCATGGATATGTATGCATCGTTAATAATCGTGAGAGATGCATGGGAACATATCGTGGATATGTGTGCATCGTTAATAATCGTGAGGGATGCATGGGAACATATCGTGGATATGTGTGCATCGTTAATAATGTATGAGATGCATGGGAACATATCGTGGATATGTGTGCATCGTTGATAATCGTGAGGGATGCATGGGAACATATCGTGGATATGTGTGCATCGTTAATAATCGTGAGAGATGCATGGGAACATATCGTGGATATGTGTGCATCGTTAATAATCGTGAGGGATGTATGGGAACATATCATGGATATGTGTGCATCGTTAATAATCGTGAGAGATGCATGGGAACATATCGTGGATATGTGTGCATCGTTAATAATCGTGAGGGATGCATGGGAACATATCGTGGATATGTGTGCATCGTTAATAATCGTGAGGGATGCATGGGAACATATCGTGGATATGTGTGCATCGTTAATAAATGTATGAGATGCATGGGAACATATCGTGGATATGTGTGCATCGTTAATAATGTATGAGATGCATGGGAACATATTGTGGATATGTGTGCATCGTTGATAATTGTGAGAGATGCATGGGAACATATCGTGGATATTTGTGCATCGTTAATAATTGTGAGAAATGCATGGGAATATATCGTGGATATATGTGCATTGTTTGAAGATGTGGTAATAGCATAAATGTCATGGATATATGAAGTATGCTCATGAATATGATGGGTTTTGGATGATTGGGAAATATGTATGAAGGGATATGTTTGGGTATGTTCATATTTGTTTATATTTACAACATGATAAATATGACTATGAATTGAATTGTGGTGAGAAATGTAGAATGTAATTATGTGATACCTGTATATATATATATATATATATATATATATATATATATATATATATATATATATATATATATATATATATATATATATATATATATATATATATATATATATATATATATATATATATATATATATATAATCTTATGCATTGATTATTATGGTAATATTTCTCACCCTTCTGCTATTTTATAATGCTCTATGAGGCATTGCAGATTAGGATGCTGGAGTTTTTTTGTGAAGTTATCTTCATTCTTTTGAGTCGGCTGCTCTGATATGTAACACCGGGTAGTTAGACTAGTATAGTTATTCTTTTGTGATACATTGCGATGTATCAGCTGATGTGGTTTTGTAATTACCTGACATGATGTATCAATCTGGATATCTTATCTGTATGTGAATTAATATTTTGGAAATGATTAGATGATTTTATCTTCCGCTTAAATTTAAATGTTGAAATGTGATTTCTAAATCATGAAAATGTTACATATCTTATGGAGAAAATGTTAAAGTGTTTCATTGGTGAAATTGTGACATTCTTCCTTTATACCTTATTCTAAAATTTTCACTCTGATAAATCTGTATATGCATTTATTTGGGGGTATAGAAGGGGGTGTTACAACCGATGGTAGGGATGAACCAATTAGTATATCAATTTGATTTGTGCAGAGCTGTGTTTGATATCTATTAGGAGTGATCAATAAAAAAGTCGAAATCTATATATATATATATATATATATATATATATATATATATATATATATATATATATATATATATATATATATATATATATATATATATATATATATATATATATATATATATATATATATATATATATATATATATATATATATATATATATATATATATATATATATATATATATATTATCTTTAATCAATTTCTCTATGTATGTATTAGATAAAGGATACATACATAGAGAAATTGATTTATCCAAAAGATTTGACTTGGCTCGAAAAAAGGCTTCAATATATCTTATTTGATATGGATCTTCATTTGATATATATTGAGTTATATATTAATTGTATATATATATATATATATATATATATATATATATATATATATATATATATATATATATATATATATATATATATATATATATATATATATATATATATATATATATATATATATATATATATATATATATATATATATAGTTAAGAAAATAAGTTATAAAAAAATGGGGAATGGTCCCCATGGGTATTGAACCCATGACATCTCGCTCATGGTAAAAAATCTTGACCAACTCTACTACACGCGCATATTGATTATAAATGCCAAGCATTATGTTATATGTGTTACTCAAATAAAATCTAGAAAAATAAAATGAAAGTGGGGCGAGGGGGATTCAAACCCCAATTTCAAAGGTTCAAAGGACACAAGGCATGCAGGTTAAACCACTGGGGTTATGATACATCCATGTATCAAACCATAACCATAAATTAATAAGGGTGGAAATGACCTATGATCAGAATAAGATAAGGGCGCCATGGCTGACTTGTAACACCCTTTTCTACCCCACGAATATCATGGCAAAATAATCAAATTTATCAGAGTAAAATTTTAAACACTATAAAATCACCTCAAAGGGTGTACGTTTCTCAATAAATTCAAATCAAAGTCAATGCTCCGTAAACAACGGGTTTTCCCAAAATTACTCAAAAGTGCTCAAATGGTAGCAGAACTCGAAAGGCAAAATCCAAGATTTTCCTTGTACAACAACAAAATCAACATAACAAAAATTCAAATAAACATAGTTTAACTCAAAAGACCCCAACCCGATGTTACACTATCAGAGCAAGACCCTCTAAGTCAACCAAAATGTCAAAAACTCCAAAAAGTCCTCGAGTCATCCACAGTTAAACCTGGTCATCTGCACGTTACCCACGTGGAGGTAACATTCAAATAGGCAGGGTGAGTAAAAGGATTCATTATAATCAATATAAAAGTCAACATATAAAATGGCGTTATTTTCATATTCAACATCATCAGGATCATCAAGAAAAACTCCAAAAGTCACAGTATTATAAAATACATCAAAATTGCCACATAAGTGAAAATGCAATAAGACTCATGCATGTGGTACCAATTCATCAAAATTTGATGGACACTAGGCCATCACCCTCCAAAGATCCCCATCAATAGGATCGATTCTACATAAGAACCGGAGCACATCAAAATACCTCACATCCACACAATGGGACTAAAGCCACAAAAACCCACTGGGCCGAAGTCCTAGAATCAACCACTAGACTGAAGTCCGGAATGCTTATGAATGCATAATACACATGTCAATATCATACTCATAATAAAATCATTAGGAGCATCACCATTCATCAAAATCATCATAAGAATCATGTCATCATAAAATCATCAAAACTCATGAAATCGACCTCATAAGTCATCACAATTACTCATGGGAATTCATCATATAGTCATGTATTAATCTCATAAAAATCACAATTGTACTCATGGTAATTCATCGGGAAAATCACAGCATAAACATCAAGACAACGTTGAACAAGAACACAATTCGCTAAACGCTGCTACGTTCACTAGAAAGTTTGTCGTGCGAGTCTGGGGCGAATGTTCGCTGTGCAAACACGCGATTACAACAAATCGCTGCTATGCAACAGTAGCAAAATTAGTCCAAAGGTCCAAACGATTTCCTTCCCCCAATGCCCCAAAAACATCCCCAAATCATTCCTAAGGTATTACGATGATAAAGGCACAAATCTACGGCTTATTAGGCCAATCCCATATCCTATTTACGCCTCCAATTCCCATAAATTCTTACAAATTTGCCACAGTCATTAAAGTTCTCACAAATAGAAGATGATTTTTGAAAGAGAGGAATAGGACTTATACTCTGGAAAAAGGCCTAAGAATTTTGATGATTTGAAAATTAAAAGGGGTTGAGCCTTACACTCTAGCAGAGGCCTAAGGAGTTAAAACCATTTGAAAAAAAGTGAAAAGTGATGGGTCTTACACTATAATAGAGGCCTAAAATTATTTTTATTTTGAAAATGTAATGTGTATTTCTAAAAGATATCCTTATCTGGAAAGAGTTTATGAAAATACTTAAACATATAAGCAAGGGTACAAGTTGAACATGTTAAGAAAAATTGATAATAGTCACACATTCATGTTAGGGCTTAATCATGGTCTTGAACAAAGTGAGAACATCACAAAGGTTCATACAAACAAATATGTATTCAATGGCACGTTAAAGGCAAAATTCAAGTGCTTAAGGACATATAAATCTAGTAGGATCAACATAAAGACATATATACATATCAAAGTCACGTAAACATGGAAGAATATCAACATGTTAATGCAAAGGATCAAGCAAAAAGTTCATGGCATGATTGAAAGTTCAACATTTATTTACATGTAACATATACTTAAAATGCATTAAAGTCAAGTGAGTTCAAGGATGCAAAAAATCACAACATCATTTAAGGTTTATACAATATGTATATGGTTTACATAAATAATTGTAAGCAAGGAAAGGCAAGAAACCAATCAAAAGAATCAAAGAAGTTCTTTAATAAACCCTAAAAATAACACACACTTTGAACATTCAAAAATGTATTAAAAAAAATATTTTTTTGGAGTTTTATTTTTACAAATAAAAATAGACATTATCATGAACAATATTCAAAAATAATGGGTTCAAAATGATTAAAAATGAGAATTATGGAAAATTGAAAACGTGAAGAAAAGTTAAGAAAATAAGTGATAAAAAATGGGGAATGGTTCCCATGGATGTTGAACCCATGACATCTCGCTCACGATACAAAACTTAACCAACTATACTACACGTGTGTAGTAATTATATATGTCAAGCATTATATTATATGTGTTACTAAAATAAAATCTAGAAAAATAAAATGAAACTGGGGCGAGGGGGATTCAAACCCTAGTTTTAAAGGTTCAGAGCACACAAGGCGCACAGGTTAAACCACCGGGGTGGTGATTTATCCGTGTATCAAACCACACCCATAAATTAATAAGTGTGGAAAGGACCTATGACCAAAATAAGACAAGGGCACCATGGTTGGCTTGCCCAAGGTTTTCAAGTTTGTGTCCATTTGCAAGAAGGATCATATCTCCCTCATTTCTCCATGAAATTAAAAAGTGTAAATACCTAACTTTCTTAGAATTTCATAAGGAACACAATGGTGATATTATTTTTATCAAAACAATGTTTCTATTTCAAAACCCAATAGTGGTTCTTAAAATGGCAAGATTTTGCAAGTTCTATGCTATATCACAAAATGGTTCAAACATAACATAAATAAGATATATGATATGATCATGATCAATGTACATCAAAGTAAAGCATATTTCTTAAATTTCAAGTTCTTAGGAAGCTTACTGTAATACCCCAAATTTTACCCTTATATTTAGTTAGTCATTTCACATAACATCTCATATGTACATTTGCTAACCACTAACAAGTTATGGAGGTTTTTGTTTTGCAGATTTGGTTCCAGGGGTATTTTGGTCATTTTACGCAAATTCTGCTAATTCCCTGAAGACAGGCTATTATTAAGTTCTGAGGCGTTTGATACACTATTTTTTGAGGCATTTACCTATCACCAGGTCTAATTATATCAAGGTGCCAATTTGATGTGGTCGGTATTAAAATTTGTCAAGCACAACTGGATTAAGATCCATTCCATCGCTCATGGTTTATTTCCAAAGCGCTTCCGTTTCTGTTATTAAGGCACAGTCGTAATTGGGTGTTATTGGATTGTGGCTCTTGGCGTTTGGTCAGTGGAATTTAATTACGAGTAGTGTTGTTGTTGATGATGAAACTGTTGTGATTATGGTGCACATCCGTGTTGGATTATGAAATGGTTGGTTAGCATTTAAATTGGATTTTAATCCGATGATGAGACAAGTGCACAAATAAGAATATCATTTGGGAGTGTTTATGTTTTATGACTATGTTAATGAATTTAAATACTTGTGGATTTATTCACAAATGTTTATAATTTTTTTAACTAAGAATAAAATATAAATGAATTCAAATTTTGGGAATTTTATTTCATAAAAAAAATCTCATCATACAAGAAATGAAGATTACTTCACATTTCAGAGATAATGTTACAAGGAATTACATTGATCCTAAAAGTTCTAGATCCTAAGTCCTAAAAGTGCTAAGTGTCTTCATGTTGGCCTTGAGCTTCTCCACGAGTCCTCGACTAACCTGCAAGTCAAAACAAAACCAGCAATATAGAAAAAGGTTAGAAGTTTTTTTTTGACACTCTCAGAACAGTGTCATCACCGAGTGCCGGGAGTGGCACAATCGAAGCTGCGTCCTACCCCCCGTTACCGATCCGCGTCGTGGGCGTCAGATCAGGTAACACCTGTTCTTATCATTACGGGACATCCGAGAGATAGAAGTAATAAAAGAAGCGGGACTGATTCGTTTTGCCGCGATTGGATTTCCGAACTGATACGAGAATAAGGCAACATAGACAAAATTGAACTCAGACCCGGATGCCGGCAGGTCTGAGTCACTTTGGTTCCGAGCTTCCACACCTGAAAATCCACAAACACATCAATATCAGGTTCAGCATTCAAAACTCAAAACGATTCATAAGTTGCCATAGGCATCAAACTGCAGCAATCCTGAACAGGGCAGAGAAACGAAACCAAACAGCATCATACGCTGCATCAAAGCCCTCGGCTCAAAAGCATACCAAAACAGGACAAGAGAATTGAAATGCAAGCCAAAACTGCATCAATTCCAAACAGAACACCAAAAACAAACTGCATCAAAACAATATTTCAGAAGGAATTCATGCGCAAAAGGCCATCAGAAAACATCCTGTAAATCATGCCCAACAGGATCCAAAGAAAAAGGTAACAGCATGTTAATACAAAGAAAGCAAGTTCAAATAGAGCAAGAAGAATGAAGTATCCAAACAAAGCTGTATCAAGCTGCATAAAACGTACCAAAAGGTTGTCAGTTAGGGGCAAACTTCAACCGATACGGATGACAAGTCACAAAAATGGACACCAAGTTGCAGCACAAAGCATAGCGCAGAATGGGGCTCAGTCATGAGCATCATCGCCCCAACAAACAAGTCACCGAAACGAGTTATCAAACCATACTCAGTTCATGAAACGAACAAATGCACAAGCACATGGCTCGGTTAATCAAGCATCATAGCTCAAATCAGCATCGCCCAAACTCACTATCGCGTAAGTGTATCGAGGCAACATTAAGCGACATTTGAATCCATAGTTGGACACAATTGCCCAGAGTATCAGCTCTGAAACACAAGAACCAAATATCATCAGCAGTTAAAACAACTCAAATGGAATAAGTGATAAACCACAAGCGAAGATCATCAGAAGCAACCGCGACATCGTCGAAGAAACATCCCTCGAAGGCTCAGAACGGTGTCATCATTACCGTAGACCTTTCCCGGCAATTTTGATTCGACCGAAGTCGTAGCATCAACCCTCTCTGAAAGAAGAAGAGGAAAAGAATCTGAGCTGCATCAAAGAAACGAACCAATCAAAAAACGAATCAGTTCGAGATCAAAAATATCAAACAGAGATAAGAATCCATCAAGGAGTTCTGTGAATCAAAATCAAATGTCAATCAATCCAATCTGAAGGCAAACCATATCAGGAAAATAATAGAAAGATTCTGATTTGATAAATCGAATAGGGTCAGAAGAATCGTATCAGTTGAGAATCAGAAAATCCCAATCAAATCCTAAAAGAGGAAACAGGATTCAATCATGTATCAGATGGATCCAAATCGTATCAGGAAATATCCCCATTGGAACTCATTTTGAATCAATCAAACGAATCAGTATCAGATTCATACCAGAAAAATGAAATTCAATCTCACCAAAATCCCAATCAGATTCTAAAAGAGGGAACATGGTTCAATCAGCATCTGAAAAAATCAAAATCAAAATCAAATCGCATCAACACGAAATCAAATCTCAGAGTAATGCAAATCCAATACAGATTGAAAGCCCAAAAATAAATCAAAGCGTATATAAAAGGGAAGACACAACCTGATAAAAGGGGGATCGCGTACAAACCCTAGAAAGGTAGCCGTGAGAGAGAGAGGATCGCAGAAACCCTAACGAGCAAGCCCTAGGCGTCGTGAACGAAAGCCGCGGACTCAGACAAGTAACATCGTCATCATCGCACCATATACTATCCATCATCGGTCGCGAAAGACTCGAACGAGAGACCACCAACGCCGTTCAACCAGACGACGGGCAATCCCCCGTTTTCGTGCCTCAGCTCGCATCCATCATCGGCCAGTCTCACTTTAAAGGTGAGCCAGGGAGGTTTTTCATCACTATTTCATGTGTTTTTCAGGAAAATCGAAAGAAGAGGATGATTGGCATCGCGGATGAGAATGAGAGAAGCGAGAGGAAGAACGAAGTGAAACGGCGCCGCGGCTGTTCTTTGGGGGAAACCCTAAAAATTATTGTTTCCAACAATTGGGTTGGGTCCGGATGTGGTGACCGACCCAACCCCTTATACTTATTTTTTTATTTATTTTTATTTACTTTGTTTTTTAAATTATGTTTATTTGTTTTAAAGTGTTTTATATTTGTGAAGATATTATATATAAATAAAAAACTTTTTTTAAAACAAAAATTAAAGCTTTTTTTTTATATAAAATTAAAACCTTTATAAATATAAAAATGAAAAAACTCCTTTTTTTAAATAAAATAAGAAAAAAAACCCTTTTTTAAAAAAATATAAAAACAAAACCTTTTTAAAAGAGTAAATTATTTTTAAATTAAATTTCTTTTGCAAGCTAACATTAAATTATTAAGATTTTTTTTAATAAAACAATAATAAAATCTCGATTTACATCTTCTCGTAACTCATTGCTGCCTAATTCTGCCTACTAACGGGTGTTCATTTTTTGCAGTTCATATTTATTACTATTGTATTGAGTTTTCATTTGAGTTACCTTTATATTTGTATCTGTTTCTCAATTGTAACCTCGCGAACCTAATAATCGCGTTTACTTTTCGCATTTAAATTTCTGCTGATGTATGATTTAAAATTTCTGCTAATGCATTGCTATTACTTCTGTCACATTACACACTCCGAAGGAATTAGGTCTAGCATTTGACCGTCGTGTCAATAGTCCTCAACTCCAAACCTCAAAACTACACCTTACAAACCCTAATTTTCACAAATGCCTCGCCGCAGGCAAGATTACAAAATTACCCTAGTTTTAGGTCAAAGAGCCGCCGTGCTCATTTTAGGGTTTCCCGCCGCGGAATCCCTAACCTAACTTAATTTAACCCTAATTTCAACTTAACATTTCAACGTAGAAATTTGGAGTTTCTACACTCCACGTAAGCATGTCCTTAAGACATGTTTATTCCCCGTGAGACCTTGACCATAGTCAAGAAGTCTCTAACCTCCCTTTTGAGGGGAACTACGATTACTCTGATTCCATTCCCGTAAGGATACGTAGGAACAAGATGCGATGTCTTGCCGAGTAAACTTAGAATTAACCCCTTAGGTCTCCTTTCTCACTTTTAATCCTTATGTACATATACCTTAAGCAAATAAATAAAGCGAATAGTAAACATCTGAACAAAAGGTTCCTGTAGAGTACTACAGAAGTTTAGGGTGCTAATACCTTCCCTAATCTTAACCAACCCCCGAACCCTAGATCTTTCCCCGCATTGTGTTTACGATGCAAAATAGGTTTTCCCTTTTTGACCTTTTCCTTCGGATAAATCAAAGAGCGGTTGTGAATTGAATTGCGATTCAAACTCATTAATAGTTTGTGATCCTATTTCCACCGCAACAGAAAATGGCGACTTCACTGGGGACTTGTCTTAATTTTTTAGGGTTATCCCTAACTTTTTCATATTTATTATCTGTGTTATTATTCATTTACATGTATATATTTGTACTTTGACTGGGGGACTGTTCCTTGTGTTGTGAGATAAGTCCTACGCCCGGACTAGTGACATTATTATAGGATGGGGATATATTCGATGAGGCTTATAGGAAGTTGAATCCCGACCAAGCTGATTCGAGAATCACCGCTCAGTTGAGACCTTTTCGAAAATGGTTCGGTTGAACGAGTAATCGTGAAAACTTTTTCCATGGTCGATTGGAGTCTGTGATATTGGGAACCGTAGTACCTTAACACCACCTTGGCCTTATTTAGGACGTAGTGCGGGAGCTATGTGGGAGTAATCCTACAACGGTTGTTACGCGATACTACACTCAAAAGAGGTTCTCTTGAGAATATTATTAACCCCTGAGTCAGTCGGAAGGCTGATAATATCCGAAAGATGGGCTGATGACTTTGGGCACTTTGTAGAACCTTGTTCGGCAGGTACAACTAACCTATAGTACACTCCTTTTGGGATGGGTAGACCTTGACTCCGCTCACGTTCCTTTAACATAGAACTTTGTGTGTTTTCATGCATTGCATCCATAAAGCATCTCATTGCATTGTATTTCATGGAGTTCAAATACCATTTATGGATATCGCGGGATACCATGAATAAAAAAATAAGATGAAAAACAAGAAAAAGATTTCCTCGGTACCCCACGACATTCGTAAATGTTTGAATTCCATGAAATCTTCATTTTGCATCATAGCATCATTTATTGCATTGCATGTGTCTTCCGTTTTCTCATGTTCGGTTCTCTCGCCTTCCAGTTTCGTCACCCTGAGTTCTCGGCACCAGTACAACACCAGAGCTCAAACTCGGAAAAGAATGGAGGATCAGGCAAAAGAGATTGATCGTCTTAGCAATGAACTTGAAGATCTTCGAGGGGGTATGGGGCGTATGATGGAATTGTTACATGTCATGAATGCCAAGATGGATACCCAGCCCACTGTTGTTTCTGAGATTACCGGCGTTACTATGGACCCTCCACCAAGTGTGACCGTAGCAAGGGACCCACTTTATGGTCTTGCTCCCGGTTTTGTGCCTCCTCAAGCCACTGTTCCAATTAATCAGCCTGTTCAGCAAGCCGTGCCTTTATTTTCTGAAGTTTCTAGGGGGGCTCCTATCTTTGCACCACCTGTTGTACACACTCGTGCGCAACCGTACTTCAATGAGACAGTTTTTGATAATCTTGATGAGAATGTTGAGGGTTATGAGAAACATGATAAGCTTCGTGAGGAAGTAAACACCATCGTCCAGAGATTGAAAAAGGTAGAGGGTGATCAAGTTTTGGGGACTGCTGCAAGGGATGTTTGTTTGGTCTCAGGTTTGGTTATTCCCCCGAAGTTCAAAACTCCGAACTTCGATCGTTATGAAGGTGCCACCTGTCCTAAGAGTCATCTGATCATGTATTATCGCAAAATGACTGCCCATGTTGAGAATGATAAACTGATGATTCATTGCTTCCAAGATAGTTTGAAGGGTGCTTCTTCCAAGTGGTATTTAACTTTGGACCAGTCCCGCGTTAAGAGTTTTCAAGATTTATCTGACGCTTTCATCAAACACTACAAGTACAATATGGACCTAGCTCCTGACAGAAGACAGTTGTTGAGTATGTCACAAAAGAATTCTGAGTCATTCAAAGAGTATGCTCAAAGGTGGAGAGAGACTGCTTCGCAGGTAGAACCTCCTTTGACCGAGAAAGAGTTAGCTGATTGGTTTGTCGACACGGTCCGTCCAGAATTTTACGAGAGAATGGTGGGTAGTGTGACTTCAAATTTCTCCGACATCGTTGCTGTGGGTGTCAAGATTGAATTGGGTATGAAAAGTGGTAAAATGACAAATAATCATGGTGCTTCTAAGGATCAGCCGAAGAAACCTCCGTATAGCTCCCAGAAAAAGAAAGAGGGTGAGACTAATGTTATATCCTCTGGTAGACCAAGAGAACGCTTTTATCGACATCCGCAAGGTTATGCTCAACCTCAAGGGTACCCAGTCCAATATGCCCAACAACCCTATGTGGCAGCTATTACACCTTCTTTCAATCAACAGGTTCCTATGTATCAACCTATGCAACAACCTCCTGTTTATCCGCCTCCTATCAACTACCTACAGGCGCCCAACGCTCCTGCTCCTCAACAGCCAAAGAGTCCGGCTCCTCGCCAGAATGTTCCGAATAGAAGAACGTATAAGCCTTGTCCGCCAATTCCGATGACTTTCACTGAGTTGTATCCCTCTTTGGTCAAGCAAGGTCTGATCACTACTCGGGCTTTGGGTCCACCTCCTAATCCTCTACCCGCCAATTACAACGCCGCCGCTCATTGTTTATGTCATGAGGGTGCGCCCGGTCATGATCTGGAGAATTGTTATGCTCTCAAAAACATTGTCAGGGATTTATTGGAAAAGAAGATCTTGTCATTTGAAGATCCTCAACCGAATGTTAAGAAGAACCCTTTTCCTAACCATGAGAGTGTCAATGCCATTAGTACCGATTCGGAGGAAAGTTATGTCCTTGACGTTGTACAGATTAAGACTCCTCTCAAGATGTTCCATTCGAAACTGTTTGAAGTTGGTCTGGTAGATACTTCCCACGTTGCATGCGTAAGTTGTGAAGCCAGTATTAAGGGTTGTGTGTTGGTTCAGAATGATGTTCAGAGGTTGATTAATGGGGGTGTTTTACAAGTGACAAGCCACTCCAAGAAAGATGAGGTCGCTGTGGTTGAGCCAGTTTTCCATCAGCCTGGATCAAAGGGAAAGGTACCAGTGTTTAATTTATCAGGGGCAGGTTCTGCCAATCTCGTGTTCGATATACCAAAGTCTTCTAGGCCAATAGTTATTCGAAAACCAGGTCCGTTTCCTTTCAGTGATCCTAAAGCTGTGCCTTGGAAATACGACGTGACGATGATTGACAAGGAGTCTGGGAAAGTTATTCCAAATGAAGAGGTTAAGGACACTGTGACCAATATCGCAGAGGCAAGCAGGATGACTCGCAGTGGCCGTGTGTATACTCCCTGTTCTAATGAGGTTCCACCTAAGGAGACCACTAATATCCCAGTGGCCGTCAAAGACAAAGGTAAGGGAGCCGTTACGAATGATGAAGATGCCGAGTTTTTGAGGATCATCAAGAAAAGTGACTATAAAGTTATCGACCAACTTCATCAGACTCCTTCCAAGATTTCGATTTTATCTCTGTTGATGAGTTCACCCGCTCATAGGATGGCCTTGCAGAAGGTTTTGACTCAAGCACATGTGGATCAAGATATCAGCACCAGTCGGTTTGATAGTGTGATTGCCAATTTGACCGCCTGTAACACCTTTAGTTTCAGCAATGAAGAGCTACCGAAGGAGGGTCCGAATCATAATCGCGCTTTACATATATCGGTGAAATGTCAGGAGGACAATTTAGCGAGAGTACTAGTAGACACCGGCTCTTCTCTGAATGTTCTACCCAAGAGGGTTCTTGATAAGTTGGTTTTCAAAGAGACTGTGTTGAAACCCACTCCTTTGGTCGTCAAGGCTTTCGATGGTTCTCGCCGGTCGGTAATGGGGGAGGTTGAGCTTCCTATCCTGATTGGTCCGCAAGTTTTTAATATCACGTTTCAAGTCATGGACATTAATCCCAATTACAGTTGTTTACTTGGAAGGCCGTGGATTCATGCCGCTGGGGCAGTAACCTCAACGTTACATCAGAAGATGAAGTTCGTGATCGATGGAAAGTTGGTTATTATACACGGTGAGGAGGATCTGATGGTCAGTAACCTGTCTTCTTTCCGTTACATCGAGGCCGATGAGAATGCTTTAGAAATCTCCTTTCAAGCACTTGAGATCGCCAATGCTGTTCTGCTGGAAGTCGAAGAGACAGTGGGTCAGGGTAATCCATCTTTTGCATCTCTGAAGAGTACCAAATCAACAATTGCCAAGGGCATTCCTGAAGGTTGGGGAGAGGTAATTGATGTCAAGACCAAGACTGATCGCTCTGGGTTGGGTTACAAACCAACTCAGAATGGAGCTGCCACAACTGTCGAAGGGCGTCCGAAGGTTATCCAAGAGGTATTTGTCAGCGGAGGTTTCCAAGTCAATACCATCAGTAACTGTGAGGAAAATGAAGAGTTGAGCAACCTGGTGTTTAAGGGTGATGCAGTTTTGAACAACTGGGAGGCCGTAGAGATCCCTGTTATTTTTCCCTTGTCAAAGTAATTTTTTTTTAAAAGTTTCATTTACATTTTCAAATAAAAATCCGTAGCTCTGCCCAAGGCTATAGGGTCGCTTTTATTGGGCCACCTTTCATTTCTAAAAGGATATTAATAAAGGCATTTTGCTCAATTCCACTTTGGTTCATTTGCGTTTTTCGTTTTCACCTTTAAAAATGAAATTGGCAACCTTTTTTTTTCCAAAAAGATAAAACAAAAAAAAAACAGCATTCCATTTCTTATCTTGCATATCTTTGAGCATTTTTATTAAGTAAGCCTTCCATCATGCAGAGACATCGTAAACCTTGTTGGATCCAATGACTTTACTGACACTCCTGACTGGGATGCACCCATCAATCAAGTTGAGGACGAGGGTGAATAAGATCTTGAAGTACCCGCTGAACTGACAAGATTGATTGAGTACGAGTACACAGAGCTTCAACCGCATAAAGAGCAGGTGGACTTAATTAATCTCGGTACAGATGAGAACAAGAAAGAGGTCAAGATTGGTGCAATGCTTGGGACGGAGGTTAGGCCGAGGTTGATTGAGTTGTTAAAAGAGTATATTGATGTGTTTGCGTGGTCGTATCAAGATATGTCGGGCCTAGACACGGATATTGTTCTTCACAAGTTGCCGCTTAAGCCAGATTGTCCGCCTATCAAACAAAAGCTTCGAAGAACGAGACCCGACATGGCTTTGAAAATTCGAGATGAGGTTAAAAAGCAGTTGGATGCAGGTTTCTTGGCAGTCGCAAAATATCCAGATTGGGTTGCCAACATTGTGCCAGTGCCTAAGAAGGACGGTAAAGTTAGGATGTGTGTAGACTACAGGGATCTGAACAAAGCAAGTCCGAAAGACGACTTCCCCCTGCCACATATTGATACACTGGTAGACAATACAGCCAGTTTTGCGTTGTTCTCATTTATGGATGGTTTCTCTGGCTATAATCAGATCAAGATGGATCCCGATGATCGAGAGAAGACTACTTTTATTACTCCTTGGGGAACCTTCTGCTACAAAGTCATGCCCTTCGGTTTAAAGAACGCGGGGGCAACTTACCAACGCGCTATGACCACTCTCTTTCATGATATGATGCACAAGGAGATTGAGGTGTATGTGGACGATATGATAGCCAAATCTCAGAGTGAAGAGGAGCATTTAGACCATTTGGTGAAGCTGTTTGAACGACTCAGGAAATATCAGCTGAAATTGAATCCTGCTAAATGTACTTTTGGTGTCAGATCTGGAAAATTGCTCGGTTTCATTGTCAGCCAGCGAGGGATTGAGGTGGATCCTGACAAAGTCCGAGCCATTCAAGATATGCCGGCTCCGCGAACCGAGACGCAAGTTAGAGGTTTTCTGGGACGTTTGAATTATATTTCCAGGTTTATCTCCAATATGACCGCTACTTGTGAGCCGATATTCAAGTTACTTTGCAAGGGGCAGACGGTTGAGTGGAACCCCGATTGTCAGAAAGCGTTTGAGAAGATTAAGGGTTATTTGCAAGATCCCCCTATTCTGATTCCTCCCGTACCTGGAAGACCGTTGTTTATGTACCTTACTGTCCTTGAGAAGTCTATGGGTTGTGTGCTTGGACAACATGATGAGACTGGGAAAAAGGAGCATGCGATTTATTACCTGAGCAAGAAGTTCACCGATTGTGAAAACAGATACTCACCATTGGAGAAAACTTGTTGTGCATTGGCATGGGCCGCTAGGCGCCTTCGGCAATATATGGTCTGTCATACCACATTGTTGATTTCTAAAATGGATCCGATCAAGTACATTTTTGAAAAACCTGCTCAAATCGGGAGGCTAGCCCGTTGGCACATGTTGTTATCCGAATATGACATCCAGTATGTACCCCAGAAGGCGATTAAGGGTAGTATTTTATCTAATTATCTTGTAGACCAGCCAGTTGAAGATTATGAACCTCTTAAGATTGATTTTCCTGATGAGGATATTTTGTTAATTAAAAGAGATTGTGAAGAGCCAGATCCGAGCGAAGGTCCAGAACCAGGTCTTTGGTGGAGGATGATGTTTGATGGTTCCTCGAATTTCAATGGGCATGGTATAGGCGCCGTTTTGATGAACCCGAAGGGTGGATTCACTCCATTTACAGCAAGGTTGGACTTTGAGTGTACTAATAACGTCGCAGAATATGAAGCATGTATTCTTGGCCTCGAAGCAGCAATTCACCTCCGAATCAAACTTCTTAAAGTGAGTGGTGACTCAGCCTTGGTTATTTACCAGGTACAAGGCAAATGGGAAACGAAGAATGAGAAGTTAATCCCTTATAAGGACTATATTATTGAGCTGATCGAGTATTTCGATGAGATAGAGTTCGAGCATGTTCCTAGATCCGAGAATCACGTTGCTGATGCTTTAGCCATGTTAGCATCCATGTGGAAGGTCAAATTCGTTAATGAAGCACCTCTTATCCATATTGAGCGCAAGGTTGAGCCCGCTTATTGTCAGATGGTCGAAGAAGTTGAGGTGGATGAAAAGCCTTGGTTTCACGATATCAAGAACTATCTCGTCAAACAAGAGTATCCCGATAGTGCTACTGGTCTGGACAAGAAAACATTGAGAAGACTGGCGTCCAAATTCTTTATCAGTAATGGTGTGTTATACAAGAGAAATCACGACATGGTTCTGCTCAGATGTGTTGATAAACGGGAAGCGGACATGTTACTACAGGAAATTCATGAGGGGACTTTCGGAACTCATGCCAATGGTTATGCTATGTCCAAGAAGATGTTAAGGGCTGGGTATTATTGGTTAACCATGGAAGCTGACTGCATCCAATACGCTAGAAAATGCCATAAGTGCCAAATTTTTGCTGATAAAATGCATGTACCTCCATCGCCGTTGAATGTTTTGTCTTCACCATGACCGTTCTCTATGTGGGGCATTGACATGATTGGGGCAATCGAGCCGAAGGCTTCTAATGGTCATCGTTTTATCCTCGTTGCTATTGATTATTTCACCAAGTGGGTAGAGGCTGCCTCCTACACCAACGTGAACAAGCAGGTGGTTGCTCGCTTCATCAGGAAAGAAATCATCTGCCGTTATGGAATCCCAAGCCGGATAATAACTGACAATGGCACCAATCTGAATAACAAGACTATGAAAGAGCTGTGTGATAGTTTCAAGATCACTCACCACAATTCTTCTTTGTACCGTCCTAAGATGAATGGGGCTGTTGAAGCTGCGAATAAGAATATCAAGAAGATCCTGCAAAAGATGGTTGTGACTTACAAAGATTGGCATGAGATGTTACCGTTTTCTTTGCATGGATACAGGACCTCAGTGAGAACTTCGACAGGGGCAACACCTTTCTCATTGGTGTATGGAATGGACGCCGTGCTCCCCATCAAAGTAGAGATACCTTCTTTAAGAGTGTTAATGGAGGCTGAACTTGAGGAAGCTGAGTGGGTTCAAGACAGACTGGATCAGTTGAATCTCATTGACGAGAAGCGTTTGACAGCCATGTGCCATGGGCAATTATATCAGAAACGGATGAAAAAAGCGTTTGATAAGAAGATCCGTATCCGTGAGTTCCGTCAAGGAGAGCTCGTACTCAAGAAGATCTTACCAGTACATAAAGATATGCGTGGAAAGTGGATGCCCAATTATGAAGGCCCATTTGTTGTAAAGACCGTTTTCTCTGGAGGGTCTCTGATACTTACGACAATGTGCGGTGAAGAACTAGCACATCCCGTGAATTCTGATGCAGTCCGAAAATATTATGCCTAAAAGCCCGCTAAGTCGAAAACCTGCAAAAGGCGACTTAGGCAAAAGTAAGGGTTGGAAAAAAGAAATAATAATAAAAAGCTCGCTAAGTTGAAAACCCGAAAGGGCGGCTTAGGCAAAAAAGAGCGTCCCGGTGGATTGAAAACCCGAGAGGGCGGTCCAGGCAAAAGTTAGGGACAAAGGCATTTCATTGCATCAGAGGACACTGATCATCTCGAACACACTTTCCGCATGAGAGCCATGTTTCAGTTCTTTCATCCTTGCCCAAAGCAGAATTCTGGATTAGTCTTAGTTATTAGTGTCAGTAGGTGTCATTGGATTCAATGTAACCTTTCCCCATGTTGCCAATTTCAAAACATAATCATCTGTGGAGCTATGCCTTCAGCGAGCTGCCACCCTTTAATAAAAGATACCATTTTGTTACTTACATTCCTTGGTGCATTACTCTTTGTTTTCTATTGTTATGCAAAATGCGTTTATTCTTAAAATTTGAAAATGAAAGGTGCATTGTAGATTTTTCAAAAAAATTGTTTTTCAAAAAAAAGTGAAATTGAAATATAATAAATTACTTTGACTAGTGGAAATTTCGGAAGGATCTCTTCACTCCCCGGAAATATCATTATTGCAGAAACACTTTCAAACCATTGCTATAACACAGTCCCCAGCGAGACTATAAGCTGACAACCCTTTCTTGGGTAACTCGGAAGTGTCCCTCAGGTTTTCTTCTCCCCATGTGAAGACGTGATACTGTACCCCCAAGCAGATTACCTTCTCCCCAGAGAATTCAGAACTTTAAAACCAAATTTGGTTCTACCATTGATCTTTCTTACCCATGATTGACGTATTGGTCGCAGAGAACGCAGGGTATCTCCGTCGAGATGTTTATTTCATCTCTCGTCCCGTCTCTAGTCTGTTTCTCAACGTACGCAAGAGCATAAGCATCACATGCCTATTTTCATTACATATTCATTACATGTTCATTACATATTCATTTCATAACATCTTGCATACATAAACATCAACATACATTCACATTAACATATGCATTAACATATGCATTAGCATTCACAGGTTCATTGTGTTTCACCATCATTTGGTTGTTACCGCCGAGTAACTGGGTTCGTCCATTCTCTCCAAATAGATTGTCAGCCCTAAGCATAAAATACATATGTGTTTCCAGTTTCCCCACAGAGCTCGATCCTCGTGGATGACGGTTACTTCAGCTATCTTTCCTCACCAGGATAAGATATTCACCCTCCGAGATCATTCCCTCGATGGAGTCTTGATTACCAGTCTTCTTTCTAGCTCGATCCTAGATTGAATCTCAGTCTTGTCGGCCGTCAAATCCCAACCGGACGTGCATTTATTTTGCACCATCTAAAGGTTTTCACCATACCATGACAGATACGCGACTATCTCGCTTGAGAAGTTTATCACTGTACCCGGATGTGCATTTATTTTGCACTATCTTTCAAGAAAATCAACCACAATCATTTACAGATACACGCCAGTTCACGCCTGGAAAATCTATCAGTACAACACTTTACATCTTACAGCATCGATATATAACATTTCTCACCTAAGAGGCCGATCCTATCTTCGTTAGGACTCGCAGCAAATGGTCATCTCCATGGAGCAGTTGGGCTTCCATTTACATGTCGTCTTGAAGTATAGGGGGTTTTGAACCAAATCGTATTCAGAAGAGCACGATCCTGAAGTACGGGGAGGTTTGAGCGGAATCATATTCAGGAGAGCACGATTCTGAATTATGAAGAAGTTCATTTATCCTTTAGTAAAAGAAGGAGCGGAATCATATTCAGGAGAGCACGATTCTGAGTTATGAGGAAGTTCAATTAGCCATTTTCATATTCAGGAGAGCACGATTCTGAAGTATGAAGAATTTCATTTACAACCGAATCATATTCAGGAGAGCACGATTCTGAGTTATGAGGAAGTTCAATTCACCATTTTCATATTCAGGAGAGCACGATTCTGAAGAATGAAGAAATTTCAAGAACCGAATCATATTCAGGAGAGCACGATTCTGAGTTATGAGGAAGTTCAATTATCCATTTTCATATTCAGGAGAGCACGATTCTGAAGTATGAAGAATTTCATTTACCCGAAAGAGCCGAATCATATTCAGGAGAGCATGATTCTGAAGTATGAGGAAGTTCAGTTTACCCTTTTCATGTTCAGGAGAGCACGATCTTGAAGCATGAAGAAGTTTATTTATCCTTCAGTAAGAGAAGAATCAGAATCGTATTCCAGGCACCGACCTTAAATGCGAGAAGATTTATTTATCAGATAAGCAGCAGTCTCTTTATTTGAGTGCTTATCCATTTTGGCACATAAGTCCCTTCCAACGATAAGTGACAATTCTCCCGCGAGAAGCTTATCAGGGCATTTCCCATCAAAGTCCATTTATTTTGGCATACAGCCGGTCTTTACCCTGTATATTTGTTACGGAGTTCCGAAAAGTCCGTTTGATCCTGTCACGAGGGATAGTTTACAGAAGCTTGGATGTTATTCTTTGCTCAATGCTCCAGCGTTCTGTAATCGATCTTGCAATCGTACATGATCCAGTTTTATCCTTTAGATTCCCCAGTGGAGGCCGTCTCATAGGTACCATCTCCATTTGAGAATCTCGTTCCTTTTCTAAAAAAAGACAATTGGTCGTGTTCGCACCAGTTGACCATCATTTTTAGAATTCCCCAGTGTTGTACTGTGTCTCAGCGCGTCGTTTCCCCCAGTGAGTTCTTCTCGTAGCGTCTGTCTCTGTGTCGTCGTATTCGTCATCATTTTCGCATTCATCATTCCAGCATACGCATCACATCATATTCATATCATCTGCATTAAGCGGTCCTCGCTTTGTCCATAGCATTGCATACCGTCGCATATAAGGGCAAAATTTTCGGTTATCTATATTTAAATCCCTCCACCACGATTCCTCGAGTCTCTGTCACTCAAATCGTCCGGTGTAGCTATTTAAATAGGGGCAACTGTAATACCCCAAATTTTACCCTTATATTTAGTCAGTCATTTCACATAACATCTCATATGTACATTTGCTAACCACTAACAAGTTATGGAGGTTTTTGTTTTGCAGATTTGGTTCCAGGGGTATTTTGGTCATTTTACGCAAATTCTTCTAATTCCCTGAAGACAGGCTATTATTAAGTTCTGAGGCGTTTGATACACTATTTTTTGAGGCATTTACCTATCACCAGGTCTAATTATATCAAGGTGCCAATTTGATGTGGTCAGTATTAAAATTTGTCAAGCACAACTGGATTAAGATCCATTCCATCGCTCATGGTTTATTTCCAAAGCGCTTCCGTTTCTGTTATTAAGGCACAGTCGTAATTGGGTGTTATTGGATTGTGGCTCTTGGCGTTTGGTCAGTGGAATTTAATTACGAGTAGTGTTGTTGTTGATGATGAAACTGTTGTGATTATGGTGCACATCCGTGTTGGATTATGAAATGGTTGGTTAGCATTTAAATTGGATTTTAATCCGATGATGAGACAAGTGCACAAATAATAATATCATTTGGGAGTGTTTATGTTTTATGACTATGTTAATGAATTTAAATACTTGTGGATTTATTCACAAATGTTTATAATTTTTTTAACTAAGAATAAAATATAAATGAATTCAAATTTTGGGAATTTTATTTCATAAAAAAAAATCTCATCATACAAGAAATGAAGATTACTTCACATTTCAGAGATAATGTTACAAGGAATTACATTGATCCTAAAAGTTCTAGATCCTAACCCTAAAAGTGCTAAGTGTCTTCATGTTGGCCTTGAGCTTCTCCACGAGTCCTCGACTAACCTGCAAGTCAAAACAAAACCAGCAATATAGAAAAAGGTTAGAAGTTTTTTTTGACACTCTCAGAACAGTGTCATCACCGAGTGCCGGGAGTGGCACAACCGAAGCTGCGTCCTACCCCCCGTTACCGATCCGCGCCGTGGGCGTCAGATCAGGTAACACCTGTTCTAATCGTTACGGGACATCCGAGAGATAGAAGTAATAAAAGAAGCGGGACTGATTCGTTTTGCCGCGATTGGATTTCCGAACTGATACGAGAATAAGGCAACATAGACAAAATTGAACTCAGACCCGGATGCCAGCAGGTCTGAGTCACTTTGGTTCCGAGCTTCCACACCTGAAAATCCACAAACACATCAATATCAGGTTCAGCATTCAAAACTCAAAACGATTCATAAGTTGCCATAGGCATCAAACTGCAGCAATCCTGAACAGGGCAGAGAAACGAAACCAAACAGCATCATACGCTGCATCAAAGCCCTCGGCTCAAAAGCATACCAAAACAGGACAAGAGAATTGAAATGCAAGCCAAAACTGCATCAATTCCAAACAGAACACCAAAAACAAACTGCATCAAAACAATATTTCAGAAGGAATTCATGCGCAAAAGGCCATCAGAAAACATCCTGTAAATCATGCCCAACAGGATCCAAAGAAAAAGGTAACAGCATGTTAATACAAAGAAAGCAAGTTCAAATAGAGCAAGAAGAATGAAGTATCCAAACAAAGCTGTATCAAGCTGCATAAAACGTACCAAAAGGTTGTCAGTTAGGGGCAAACTTCAACCGATACGGATGACAAGTCACAAAAATGGACACCAAGTTGCAGCACAAAGCATAGCGCAGAATGGGGCTCAGTCATGAGCATCATCGCCCCAACAAACAAGTCACCGAAACGAGTTATCAAACCATACTCAGTTCATGAAACGAACAAATGCACAAGCACATGGCTCGGTTAATCAAGCATCATAGCTCAAATCAGCATCGCCCAAACTCACTATCGCGTAAGTGTATCGAGGCAACATTAAGCGACATTTGAATCCATAGTTGGACACAATTGCCCAGAGTATCAGCTCTGAAACACAAGAACCAAATATCATCAGCAGTTAAAACAACTCAAATGGAATAAGTGATAAACCACAAGCGAAGATCATCAGAAGCAACCGCGACATCGTCGAAGAAACATCCCTCGAAGGCTCAGAACGGTGTCATCATTGCCGTAGACCTTTCCCGACAATTTTGATTCGACCGAAGTCGTAGCATCAACCCTCTCTGAAAGAAGAAGAGGAAAAGAATCTGAGCTGCATCAAAGAAACGAACCAATCAAAAAACGAATCAGTTCGAGATCAAAAATATCAAACAGAGATAAGAATCCATCAAGGAGTTCTGTGAATCAAAATCAAATGTCAATCAATCCAATCTGAAGGCAAACCATATCAGGAAAATAATAGAAAGATTCTGATTTGATAAATCGAATAGGGTCAGAAGAATCGTATCAGCTGAGAATCAGAAAATCCCAATCAAATCCTAAAAGAGGAAACATGATTCAATCATGTATCAGATGGATCCAAATCGTATCAGGAAATATCCCCATTGGAACTCATTTTGAATCAATCAAACGAATCAGTATCAGATTCATACCAGAAAAATGAAATTCAATCTCACCAAAATCCCAATCAGATTCTAAAAGAGGGAACATGGTTCAATCAGCATCTGAAAAAATCAAAATCAAAATCAAATCGCATCAACACGAAATCAAATCTCAGAGTAATGCAAATCCAATACAGATTGAAAGCCCAAAAATAAATCAAAGCGTATATAAAAGGGAAGACACAACCTGATAAAAGGGGGATCGCGTACAAACCCTAGAAAGGTAGCCGTGAGAGAGAGAGGATCGCAGAAACCCTAACGAGCAAGCCCTAGGCGTCGTGAACGAAAGCCGCGGACTCAGACAAGTAACATCGTCATCATCGCACCATATACTATCCATCATCGGTCGCGAAAGACTCGAACGAGAGACCACCAACGCCGTTCAACCAGACGACGGGCAATCCCCCGTTTTCGTGCCTCAGCTCGCATCCATCATCGGCCAGTCTCACTTTAAAGGTGAGCCAGGGAGGTTTTTCATCACTATTTCATGTGTTTTTCAGGAAAATCGAAAGAAGAGGATGATTGGCATCGCGGATGAGAATGAGAGAAGCGAGAGGAAGAACGAAGTGAAACGGCGCCGCGGCTGTTCTTTGGGGGAAACCCTAAAAATTATTGTTTCCAACAATTGGGTTGGGTCCGGATGTGGTGACCGGCCCAACCCCTTATACTTATTTATTTATTTTTATTTACTTTGTTTTTTAAATTATGTTTATTTGTTTTAAAGTGTTTTATATTTGTGAAGATATTATATATAAATAAAAAACTTTTTTTAAAACAAAAATTAAAGCTTTTTTTTTATATAAAATTAAAACCTTTATAAATATAAAAATGAAAAAACTCATTTTTTTTAAATAAAATAAGAAAAAAAAACCTTTTTTAAAAAAATATAAAAACAAAACCTTTTTAAAAGAGTAAATTATTTTTAAATTAAATTTCTTTTGCAAGCTAACATTAAATTATTAAGATTTTTTTTAATAAAACAATAATAAAATCTCGATTTACATCTTCTCGTAACTCATTGCTGCCTAATTCTGCCTACTAACGGGTGTTCATTTTTTGCAGTTCATATTTATTACTATTGTATTGAGTTTTCATTTGAGTTACCTTTATATTTGTATTTGTTTCTCAATTGTAACCTCGCGAACCTAATAATCGCGTTTACTTTTCGCATTTAAATTTCTGCTGATGTATGATTTAAAATTTCTGCTAATGCATTGCTATTACTTCTGTCACATTACACAATCCGAAGGAATTAGGTCTAGCATTTGACCGCCGTGTCAATAGTCCTCAACTCCAAACCTCAAAACTACACCTTACAAACCCTAATTTTCACAAATGCCTCGCCGCAGGCAAGATTACAAAATTACCCTAGTTTTAGGTCAAAGAGCCGCCATGCTCATTTTAGGGTTTCCCGCCGCGGAATCCCTAACCTAACTTAATTTAACCCTAATTTCAACTTAACATTTCAACGTAGAAATTTGGAGTTTCTACACTCCACGTAAGCATGTCCTTAAGACATGTTTATTCCCCGTGAGACCTTGACCATAGTCAAGAAGTCTCTAACCTCCCTTTTGAGGGGAACTACGATTACTCTGATTCCATTCCCGTAAGGATACGTAGGCACAAGATGCGATGTCTTGCCGAGTAAACTTAGAATTAACCCCTTAGGTCTCCTTTCTCACTTTTAATCCTTATGTACATATACCTTAAGCAAATAAATAAAGCGAATAGTAAACATCTGAACAAAAGGTTCCTGTAGAGTACTACAGAAGTTTAGGGTGCTAATACCTTCCCTAATATTAACCAACCCCCGAACCCTAGATCTTTCCCCGCATTGTGTTTACAATGCAAAATAGGTTTTCCCTTTTTGACCTTTTCCTTCGGATAAATCAAAGAGCGGTTGTGAATTGAATTGCGATTCAAACTCATTAATAGTTTGTGATCCTATTTCCACCGCAACACTTACCTCTTGAAGATCACTTGTTAATTTGAAAGGAACTTGTTACATAAGTAAACCAATGCTTTGGACACCACCAATACACCTTATAGAAGCTACTTGGATGCTTGGAATCAAAGGGAAACCTCTAGATCAGAATTTGGCCCCTTCTTGCAAAATGAGCCAAAAGTGGTCAAAATGGAAACTACCTCAAATGGTGTTACAGTTGATAAACTCTTGTTGGAACAGTTTAAGGAAGTTATTTAAAGAGTGTTTATAATGTTGTTTGGTTTTGAAATGGACAGAATCAAGACATGGCTTGAAAAATGGAGAAAAGTCAAAATATGAGGTTTTGATAGTTGACTTTCTGATTTTGGTGGTTTGAGATGAAGAATGGGGTTTGGAAACCTTCAAGGGATGATTTGTGATGTGTTTGGATGGTTATTTGAATGGTTTAGGCTTTGGTTTTGAAAATTCCAAGTTTGCTCTTTGAAACTTTAAAAATTTGGAGTAAAGAGAGAGAATGAGAAAACAAGTCTTTGGTATTGTTTTGATATATTTAAATTGATGTAAAACGATCTCTATTTATAGGAGAACTGATTTGTTTTGGATGAATAGTGTTGGACGAGGGAGTATGCTATCATCCAATGGATATAGCCATGTAGCTCTAACTTAAAGGCTAAGGTACTAAAAGTCTTCCATAACATGACTAGAATCTTGACTCCATTTTCATTTGAAGGTTTGAACACTCATTAATTTTGAACTAATCTAAACTGGTGTGGCTCATTTCATGCCAATTCAATGCTTCACATAAATGCACAAAAACAAAATTGAATTCATGGCTTTGTGATGATGGGTTTTCACATGCTAAGGGATAAAATCCTTGACTTATCGCTCAAAGTTAAAGATATTATGTGATTCAACAAGATTCTTTCTAATCTTGGAGGATGACAAGGCTTGTAATATGACAAAATTTGAAAGTGAAAATCGTGTTACACAAGTAATGCACCAATGTTGTCTTGAAAATCAGTTTGATCATGACATGTTGTGAGGATCATATCTCCTTGCTCAAGCATGATCAATGGATGTTTTTGTACTTTTTGGAAAGCTGATATATCCTAATTTAACTTTGATGTTTGCATTTGGTCTTGATTCATATTAGATTTTGGAGAAAAATGACCCCAAAGTTGGTTAAAGCACAAAACAGATTCTGCCTAAAAACAATTCTAAGTGTCAAAGTTCAAAAGTGTGGAAACCCTAACTTTATGGCTTCATATCTCAAAATCTATGCACTTTTCAGGAATCCACCCTAAATGACAAGGTTGTAGTATATAACAATCTCTTTAATTTTATCTTTGGATCCAAGAAAATGATTGCTTGGTTTGGAAGTTATGATCTTGCAAAGTAGGGAAAAATCAATATTTTTCATGACTTAGAAAAATTTCAAGTTTTCTAAGGTTGTCCTCTTTACAAGTTATTTCACTTTTCTTGACTTTTCTTGATCAATCGTGATCATACTCACATATTAACGTTGTTCTTGACTTTAAAAGGGCTTCGTTGACCAAAAACTCAAAAAGTCAAACTTGATTTTGAACACAGTTGACTTTTTGTATCAGATGAATCTTGAACTCTGTGATCCTTTATGAAATCAAATCTCTGGGATAATTTAAATATTATGGATGGATTCTAAGGTGTTTTTTAGGGTATTGAATTATGTCCCAAGGTTTGATGTCATGTCTTGGCCAAAAGTCAAAGGTATGGTTTACTTTTTATCAAAAACCCTAGTTTGTTGTCGAGATGATTTTAAATCCTTGTTTTGCTTATGAATCAAGCTATTCCAATCATATGAATAGATTAACATGATGTATTTGAGGTCCTTGAAACATATATTGGGTTCTTGGGTCATGCCTTGAATTAGGTCAAAACCCTAATTTTGGTGCACTAAGGGCTTTGAGGCTTGATGAGCTTGTCATGATGCAATTTTGCACTTGATTATTTGATGATCGGAAACTCTTGATATTAATGGATGATATAGAGGCTTGTGGTGTTGAATATGATGTTGATTCCTTGGCAATTCCTCTGTTTGAGCTTTAGGGGGATCACCTAACTTATGAAGCAAGTAAGCAAACATGTCGTGTACTTGTGATGGGTTAGTGATGTATGAAAGTATGTTCATTTGTTATGCAAATAATGTGGAATATTAAGTTCAAAATTTAGGGTATGACAGATGCCCATATTTAATCTTCTTGGACCTGAATGATGAATGATGAAGACATTCAGACATTCAAGGTAAAAGAGGATTAAATATCAGAATACCCGAAATTTTGACTGCAAATGTAGATGATATAATATGATAACTTGAATGGTAACAAATTTCCAATGCTGGAACATGTTTATCCATCTTTTTTTACTATGTAATTCTACTTAGAAAATGGTAAAACTTCCCTTCGATCCTTGTCTTTAGCCATGGAACTGGTTTTAGTTTCTTGAAATAAACTTTCCTTCGATCCTGGTGTTCAACCATGGAACTGGTCTCAGTTTCATGAAATAAACTTCTCCTTGATCCTAGTCTTCAGCCATGAAACCGGTCTTAGTTTCTTGAAATAAACTTCCCCTCAATCCTGGTATTTAGCCATGGAATTGGTCTTAGTTTCTTGAAATAAACTCCCCTCGATCCTAGTCTTCATCCATGGAACTGGTCTTAGTTTCTTATTATCAAGTATTTTTCTTGACAAGGTTTAGGTAGACAAGCTTCTAGAAGGATGATCACTTGCCGGACTAATAACTTCGTTGAGGATCCTCTAGGAGATGTGTTGCACCCTAAAATTTGACCAATCGGTCCTCATATCTGGTTTATGTTTCGACGTATTTTGCATTCGCATTCGCATACGGCATGCATTGCATTTTTCTCAGTCAGATCGATTTTATCTGGATTATAGCCCCTGGCGTCTCAGGCAGTTCAGGCCGGTTGGAATAAAAGTGTTGAGAATTGGCTCGTTCCCTGTGTTTTCAGGCCATCTCGGGGCCCGGGTTTCGCTATGATTGTGCAATTGGGTTTTAATCGGTTTAATCGGCTTCCTAGCTTTTTTTAGGATTTTTCTTTTATTTTTCTGGATTTTAATGCATTTAATTGGATTTTTCTGGATTTAATAGATTTTTATATAATTTTTAGAGTTTTAAATAAATTTTCTTTTCTTTTTTAGAGATTTATTAGGTTTAAAAGATTTTTAGATATTAATAGATATAAATAGATATTTTTCTTTTAAATAGAATAGATTTTAAAAAATGGATATTAGTGTTTTTAGATTTTATTAGAGTTTTATTGTTTTTTTTCAAAATTAATAGAATAGTTTTTAAAATAGAGATTAATTGTTTTTTAGATTTTTTTTATTTGTTTTTTCAGATTTAAAATAGTTTTTAGATATTATATGTTTTTTCTATTTTCTGTTTTTTAGATTAATTAGGTTTTTTTTAGTATTAATTTTGTGTAATCTTTCGTTTTTGGTCCACTAATCAGAGTTTAAATACAGTTAATCACTTTTAAGTCCATTAATCAGCATTCAGAGTCTTATTGGGCCAGTATCCATTAATCAGCCCAAGAGAGAAAGTCCAAGTCCAGGCCACGTATCCTATAAATAAGTGGCCACGCGTACAGCTCTGGGTTAGCCACCTCATCCATTCAGTCACTGCATGCCACCACATCACTCCGCCGGAACCCTTCACCGCTGGCCATGCAAAGACCGGCGGCCACCATAACTAATCACCTCCGCCCCAACTAACCGTCGCCGGAGACCGGTACACCCACCGGAAACTGCAAATTCTCTGAATTTTTCCAGAAAACCCATCCAATCTTCATCTTCCTCACCAACACCTCCGAACGATCTTCATCAATTCTCGCCGGAAACTTCATCATAATCTCCATCATTTTTCCAGAACGATCGAAGAACATCTGCATGTTCTTCATCGACCATCACCAGTTCTTCATCGATTCACCACAATCGTAGCATTTTTCCAGAAATCTTCAACAAAAAAACCTTCATCTGAGATTCTTCAGATCCACATGCATCCACGATCGATCTTCAATCAACTTCGTCATCTCCAGATTTTCGCGTGAAGATCTTCCGTCCAAGAACCTTCAGCGTTCATCATCAAGAACGTTGAAGAACGTTCATCATCGCTCGCCAGATCGTCTCCATGTTTCCTCATAGTTCTTCAACAACAGTAAGGGATCTTCGCCGTTGATCTTCGGTGACCTCATCAAATCCTTCCAGATTCTTCCAAGTTCTTCACCTCTGTCGTCATCAGACTCTCCAGGTTCCTTTTCTTCTTCCTCGAACTTGTAAACATGCGTGTGATTTGATGTAGTTTCGAGCGTTAGGTTGGACAATAAGGTTAGGGTAAATCTTAGTGCTCAGGTTGAATATCAGAAGTTGGTGAGGCGATCGTTAGGGGTTGGTGTTTGTTGAACTGAGCTTTGAGGGAATTAATTGGTGATGGTGTTGAGGACGTTGTTGATTTGGTTTGCATGTTTGAGAAAGGTTCAGAGAATGGGAATAGCGCCGTTTAGGGTTTGCTTAGGGAGAAGATGAACAGTATCAGTGTTGGAGGATTAGAAGAGTATTAGAGGAGTTTTAGGATTTGTGGTTGATCTGAGGTGTCTTGAACTGGGCTCGGGCATTAGGCCCAGTTACCAGTTGCTGAGCATACTCCCATCGTTGCTTGTAACATCCCCCCTCTCCCTTTGGTGTTTGAGATTGGGCCTAGCAGCAGTTACTTCTCACACCCCCGTGGGAGGCCCAAACATGGTATGCAAGCGAATTTGGTGTTATTCGCCCCCCCCCCCTGGTTTGTGTTTATTTTTGTTGTCTTTCTGAGTTAGTTACTGGGCCCAGCATAATGCTTCCAGCACCCCCCCCCCTCCTGGGCCCATTGGCATTTTATGTTGTAAATAATTTCTTTTGCCACCCCCCCTGTTTAATTGATTTTCTTTTTTTCTTTTCATTTGCATTTAGTTTACCAAATAATTCATAAAAAATCCAAAAATGATCCATTTTGAATGGGATTTTTTCCCTCATTTTAATAACGATGTCAAGAAAATTGTGGGAAAATAAAAATATTATTTTAATCATTTTTCCATTTATGGTGATTTTTTACATTTTCATTGCTTTTTATTTTCATTTTGTTTGTACATATCATTTGGTGAATTTTGTTTGGTCATTTAAATTCATATTTTGATTCCATTCTTTTTGTACTAGCTAGATTAGAACATTAAGTTCCCCCTGGATTTATTTCACATTTTTGTGGATTAATCTTGATTAGTTTTATTAGAGAACATTAGGGTGATAGTTTTAGGGTTCAAACTCAACATAGGTGCATTCTAACATTTTATTTTGGGGTTTTTAGCATGAATTAGGTTATGGGACATATAGGGTATGTAGGGTAGATATAGAAATCCCATTAGAATTAATCTTAGAATTTTAAATACTATTTTACTATTTTTAGTATATTTTACAAATGGTGTGTTTGTTTGGTGTTCCCACTTGGGGTTTATATCTGTTTGCTTGGGCTTTTGGGCTTTTATTTGGGGTATGGGGCTTGGCTTGAGCTTGTGGAGCATGAAGACATCAAAGGAGAAGATTGAGGATGATAATCAATGTTGAAGCTTGAAGATTGCTTGAGCTGGGAGTTGGTTGAAGACATAGGAAATAATAGGAGATAGGTAAAGCCTTAGAATAAAGCAAATTCTTTCATAAACATGGATAGCTTCCTTTGCTTCCATTCTTCTCTATGACATAAAGTCCCTCTATGGTATTCACCTCTCTCCTTTGGAGGGATAAATGGCCTTACCTTAGAGGTAGAACTTTGAGGGAAACAGTCTGTTACAATGTCAATTGTTCATAGACTTCCTTTGGTCGTCAATGAACTGTTTGACATTCAACTTATTCTGATAAATCAAATCATCTAGGAGAGCTTGCCTTGAAGAAAGAAGCCATTGAAGATAGAGGTGAAGGTCAAAGATTGACAAAGATGAAGATTATTCATGTCAAAACTGTGCAGCTGTTGAAGCTAGGGTTACTGCTGTCTGGAGCTATCTGCTGTCTGATGCTGTCAACTGGTTAAGATTTTGTGCTTGCTTGAGCTTGGTGATTTCTTGGAGATGGAAGCTTGTTGTAGCTTGGGTATTATTGAAGTTTGATTTTGGGGTTCATTTGAGGATGTTACTGTTTTGCAGTTAATCAACTGTCAGAGTTTGATGTTTTTCAGAGCTGCTGCTGTAGGAGCTGGTGTGCTGTCAGAGCTGGTTTTGGGGTTTTATTTTCTTTGTTGTATTGTTTGTTAATTTTTCCCATAGGTTTGAAGTGAATATGTTTCACTTTGCCTATTGTTTTCTCAGGTTCGAGGTTGAGTGGGACTCCCTTGCCTCGCTTGTATTGCCGCATCTCATGCATTTTACTGCTTTACTGTATATATGCTGTTGCTTTTCGTTTATCCCCTTAGGATCTCTGTTTCTCTCTGCGCAAGAGAGAAATATGACAGACATTAGGTGTTAATCCATGCATGACAACATTAGGGTAGATTTTGATTCCCATTTCAAACCCTAGGTTTTAGAGTTCGTTCTCTTCTGTCTCAAAATCATTCAAAACACAGTAGTAAGATTTTAAACATCAATAAAAGACAGTTCTTGCGTAAAAGACTGAAAACCAATCAAAGTGTCATTTTTGTCCGCTTGGACCCGTAATCAGGAGAAAACCTTTTTCAGAAGGATAAAGATAAACAGACAAATCTGCGTCTTCCGTAGCCCGAACTACGTTTGCTCCGATCTTTCATGTTGTATGAAAGTACGTAGGCATATGATGCGATATCCTAGCGAGCAACCTTCCCCTCCTTTCTCGGAGGTAGGCGAACTATGTTGACTCTGATTTCTCGTTCCAGACGGGAATACGTAGGCATAAAGTGCGATACTTTGCCGAGTCATTTTCTTTTCTTTTTAACCCCAGACCTGTAGAATAGATAGAATAACAATCCGTACTAGAAAACAAGTGTGGATCCCGTCGAGTACGACGGACGTGAGGGGTGCTAATACCTTCTCCTTGCGTAACCGACTCCCGAATCCAGGATTTGGTTGCGATGACCATTCCTTTCCCGTCTTTGCGGTAGGTTTACTCTAAGCGTTTCCTTTCCCTCCGTTGGGATAAATAACGCATGGTGGCTACTCTTATGTTCAGTCGGCGCCGATTTTCGCAGTAGCGACAAGATGCAGGCTAATTATTTTGCAGGACCAATTTCAAAATCTGTGAAGGTCTTTATCAAACTTCTTGCTGTAATTTACTTGAGGAGATGCCATTTGATGGAAGTAGATTTCATCATACTTCTCCTCTAGACTTATTTAGAGATATGTTATAGGATGAGCAAAAAATTTTGAGGTGATCATGACATTGCTGAAAAAGGGACAAACTTCTCGGGAAGAGATTGCCATTTGTCGACTCACTGGGAATTTTCGGACAAGAATAAGTTTTTTAAGAGATTGTCTTTTTTTTTGGCCAGGTTTGATTTTATCGAGGAATAAACTTATCTTTGATGGAGATAGACAAATTATTCTGAAAGAGACTTCCATTTGTCGATTGGTAGACATTTCTTGGAGAGATGTGATGTCTATGCTACCAAGAGATTTTCCTAGAAAGCTTTTGTCGCAACTGCGAAAAACAACCGGCGGAAAACAGAAGAGTCGCCACCTTTCATTATTTATCCCAAAGAGAGGGAAAGGAAACAATCGGAAAAACCTGATGAAAAAGGGAAAGACAAAGTCATCGCAACCATGTCTGGATTCGGGAGTCGGTTACGCAAGGGGAAGGTATTAGCACCCCTTACGTCCGTCGTACTCGACGGGATCCACGCATTGTTGTATATCTAAAAAGGGTGATCAATCTATCTACACTAATGGTCAAGGGACAAAAGCAAAAGAAAAGAGAAGTGACTCGGCAGAGCATCGCCGCTCTGTGCCTACGTACTCCCTCGTGCAATGGGAAAGTCAGAGTCAACGTAGTTCGACTAACTATGGGTGAAAGGGGAAAGGTTGCTCGCCAAGACGTCGCGTCTTATGCCTACGTACTTTCATCTGGTATGAAAGATCAGAGCAAACGTAGTTCGGGCTAAAAGGACCACAAGCTGGTTCAAAAGTTTTTTAGGCCCGAGTAGGGTTAACAAGTAGTTCTAGCAGTTGGTGTATGCAGCTCGACCATTGGAGACTTAGGCGTTACCGTTTGTCGTAGAACTAAAAGTTAACAATACTCTTTTTATCTGAAAAGATTTTCCTGATTAGGATCCCGAAGGATGAAAAAGGTTTGAAGTTTTTTTGTGTTTTTTAGAGAAGAAGTGTTTTGAACTTGATTTGTAACTCATGTCGCACTAGAGACTATGACCTAAGAGCGAATGCGTCGTATATCACCCAAAGGGTATACACTAAACACTCTAGGTCATTGAGAGGAAGCCCCCCAATCACAATTTCTCAAGTAGCTTAAGACTCGTAGCGTGCCACACTTGTCATGCTTTATTAGATGTTTTATGAGTGTTTGAAGATGAGAAGAGAAGAAAGGACACTAATGGGAGACTAATCAATCCTAAAAGTTATCATTCAAAGTGAACTTAAAGTTGGGATTCAAAGGGAACTACCTAATATTATCATGCGTGGTTAGGCACTTAATGTCTATCATAACCTCAAGAGGTTAGAGAACTTATGGGGAGCATGGCAAAGAAAAGCAAAAGAAGAAGAAGAAAAAGAAAGCACATGCAAATGAAGATGCAAACATAAGATGCACAAATAAAACGAAAGTGGGAGGAAAATAGTGTGGGGCAGTAGCCTCCACAAGCTCATCTCAACCAAGCATGTATATAGAAATGCAAGAAAAGAAAAGAAAAAAGAAGTACATAAGAAGAAGTCAACCAAACAAGAACAAACCACACAAAAATGCACCAAAAGTGGGATGAAATGACCTAAGTCAAACAACATCAACCACACCACCAAAACTAAACCAAATGAAAGGAAAAGGAAGCTCAACATAAAATTGAGGATGGAAGGCTATATGAGGGAAGCAAGGACCACATATCATGCACTCAACCATAAGCATCACCAACCAAATGCAAAGAAGCACCAAAAATGTCCTCAAGGGTTAATCATTTTAGGTATGCTTCAAATACCTCCAAAGGAGGCACCAAGCCACCTTAAATGACACTCCAAGGTCATTGGAAAGAAGGTAAAGATGGAGAGGAAAGCTCAAAAGCAAGATCAAAACACAACAAAAGGAAATGCAAGCAAAAACATAAGGGAATGCAAACATACTTCACATTGAAACCCTAATAGAAAGCACCAAAAGAAATGCACAAACCAACAAGCAATGAACATAACTTTGACCTACAAATGAACATACAATAAGCTCAACATGTCTAATATATAAAATAAGAGGAGTTGAGAGCTTATTGGATCCACAAAGGTCATTTCCAACTCAAACTAGGTCATACACTTGTATGAGCCACCTTAGGAAATGACTTGACTTGCAAGTCATCTCAAAATTAGGAAAAAGGCTCAAAAATTACCAAATAAAATACAAGAGGTGCACAAACAAGTTGGCAAATAGAGGCCAAAAGGTCAAAGCAAATATCCCCTCAAAGCACCATCAAAAGAAAATAATATTCAAGATGTACCACTTTAAAATGGGAGAATCGAGGGTCAAAAGAAAAGCACCAAAAGTCAACCCTAAAGTCAACCAACCAGGGGCAAAATGGTCCTCAAAAATTTTTCAACTCATCATGGGTATGAGGATCAATTTTCATTCATTGGATCAAAGGGAAATGAAAGAAACAAATCCAGAAGCAAACAATGTCAAAATTTAATCCAAACAAAACATCTCCAATTATTTAATTCTTTTTTAAATGAAAAATAATCCAAAAAAATAAAATAAAAATTCTAAAAATAAAAGGACATTTCAAATTATCTAGAAAATATTTTTGGGGAATTTAACTAATTGGAGAATTATTTTATATTGAATTAAATTGAAACAGAAATAAAACAAAAATAAAATGAAAAAAATAAAATAAAATAAATGAAGACACGGTGTGGATAGCAAAGAAAATCAGTTTAAAACCAAATTGGGCCCTAAAGTAGGGTGGGAATAGCAACCAAGGCGCCCCAAGTCCAAAACAGAAAAGACAAAAATGAAAATCTGGTGATTGTGTGCGATATGGTCAACAAAGGACCAAGGTGGAACGCGCTACAAGCCATCAGATCAAAAGGTATGCGCATCAAACGGTTTAAAACGTGCCAAGTCATTTAATGAATTTCAAACGTGATTTGGTGGTGTGTGGTCAAACCTGGTGCACGGTGTGTCTTAATCGTGTGCGTTAAAATGAAAAGTATGCAGATCCTGTGAACAACAAGAAGCCACGTATGCATCTTCAACACTAAAACCACACAAAACCAGACGGCAGCCGGAATTCAACTCCGGTCGTCTTCTTCCTCAAGACCGACCACCATGAAAACACAGATATAGCAAAACTTAACCAAAATGAACAAACTAATAATCAAAATCCATCTACACATCACGAGGAATCCAAATATGCCATCCATTTTCACTTATCACGCATATACAAACCAAATCGAAGGAAAATAGAAAACATGCTCAAACTGAAAAGTTCACAATCAGCAACCAAATGCACCCAGAAATCATCTACGCATTACATAGAGTTCAAATCCAGGGTTCATTCATCATAAAACCTCAAGAATAAGCCAAAATGCAAACAACAAGTTTCAAGCTAAAAAAAATCATCTCAAATGCCAGTTCATTTTACTTGTTAATGATCTACATGTTTCCTAGGTCTCAAATATGCAAAAATGGCAAGAAATCATGGCATAAACAGAGAGATATGGTGAAATGAAGATACCTAATGGAGAACTTCCACTGAGCCTTCAACTCTTGATGAAGCTTAAAGAAAAAGATCCAGAATCACTCCACAAACTCCAAGGAAGCCTTTGTTGTGATTAATTTTGCTTGAAATCCACTGAATCTCCAAAATCGTATTTGAATCTTGCATTGCTTTTTCAAGTTGCTCTCTCTGTAATTCCTTCACCAAAACAACTCTTCTAGGTCTGAGAAACTTGTTGAGGTTATATGTGATGGATTCAGATGGCAAGGGAGCCCAAAAATGTGCTATTAAGCCCAATTGCAATTTCAATTTTTCCTTACTTTTCAAGCTTCAAAATCGTGTGTGTTCAGCTGTAACAGCCTCAAACTTGTTTCCAATCACTTGCACATGGGATATACTGATCAAAGGGCCAATAATCCTTCCTTGTTTTGATCTTAATGGTTGAATTTGATCATGTGACTTAAGCTTGAAGTAAGCTTGGAAATGGCATACCAAAACTCCTCAAATCAAAATTCTAGAAATGTCATTGTATTTAGAATATGATTTGCACTCAAAAAATGCATAAACTTGGTACAAAGTGATCTCAAATAAATTTAGTTTGATTTTCTCATTTTAAGGCCTTTTCCATGAAAATCACTTTAGGAATTCTTTAATCCAAGCTTCAACCATGACAAGAGATGATTTGGTAATGCAAATGGCCCTATTTGGAGCAAGTTTTATGTTGGAAAAATCTCCATTTGAAGTGTGCAAGTTGGTGAAATGTACCTATAATTTTATGACCTATAATCTCACTTTCCCAAAATACCCCTGACTTGCAAGCCTCATAACTTGAGTTATATAAATCAGATGAAAGACTTCTAGTACTCTTTGGAAATTTAAGATCATGAGGAACAACTTTCATGTTCATCAAAATTTGAGGAGAAACATCATTCTAGGTCAAAAATGGCTTGGAAGTTGGTTGACTTTTGTTGACCAAAATCACATTCATCTAAGGACCTGTAACTTGTCAGCATCATAACTTGAGTTTTAGAAATCAGATGAATGACTTCTAGTACTCAAAAGAAAGCTAAGAACATGCTCTACAAGTTTCATGACCATTTCAATATGAGATGAGACTTCTATCTTGAGAAAGGTGGTCTTGAAGTTGGGGACTAAACAAGGGATTTTACACTGAGAACCCTAATTTAGTAACTTCTCACACTCTTGATTCTTGATGAATTGATCTTGAAATGATATATTAGACATCTCAACATAACATCCCATGACCATAGAGACTTGGAATTGAGTTTTAACCTCCTTCAATTTCACAGTTAACTGAGGATTAACCAGATGAAAACCCTAGATGCAACATTGTTGACTGTGGCTTCTTCCACATCACACAACAACTTGAATAAGCTCCAACATGGCTCTTAAAGAACTCAATGAGCTCTCTCAACATCCCATATCCATAATTATGAATTCACAATCTTCTGATGATTTTCAACTGGCCTCCAAGTTAGGAGCTGACCCACATACATCCATCCATCCTTTCACAAGACTTTTGACCACTTCTAGATGACCTGATGACCATTCAAACTTGAGTAACACTCCTTACTTAGGCTCAACACTCTGAATAACCTCCTCTTGCTATGCACAACCTCTTGATCCCCTGTTCAATGAAAAATGTTATGCAATGCAAATGCTAGAAAGAAATGTAATGAAACATAAACCAAGCTAAGAAAAGGTTGGGAAAATTTTGGGGTGCAACAGCTGCCCCTATTCAAACGACTTGGACCTGACTGGGTGAAAAGCGAACGACTTTCAGACAATCAAGGTACAGGACGATTGAATACCAATAAACCCGGAAATTTGCCAACCGCAGAAATAAACTGCAAGCCCCAAAAATAACCGAATCCGATAAACAAAAACGATACGCAGTCTAGAGAATACATGACCTCGATGTCAAACATTAACATCAAGTTGCGAAGCACATCTGACCTTGCCGTCAAATACCAACATTGATTTGGTAGAAGGGTAAATTCCTGACCTCGCCGTCAAGAGTCAACGTCAACTTGGTAACATACCGGACTTCGCCGTCAAGTACCAACATCCACCTCCGTAAACCGCTGGCATCGCCTCCAGTTCGGAGAAACATCAGACCTCGCCGTCAGTTATCTGCATTAATTTCCTCTGACATCGCCATCAGACACCTGACCTCACCGTCAAGCATAGACATTACGTCTATAAAAAAAATTGACATCCCCGTCAATCTTTTACCTCAAGTTGGTAAAATAGCTACCATCTCCGCTAGCCCTTTGTTAAATAAAAACATACATTGAATCCAAAGATACGATTCCCTGACATCGCCGCCAGAACTCCCTGAAATTAAGAAACGCCTGACATCACCATCAGTAACTTGCAGGGGATAAAACAATATGACCTCGCCGTCACGTCTCCACGCAATTAAGAAATCTCTGACATCGCCGTCAATAACCTGCTAACTAAAAGCAGACTCCGAACCCAAAAGGTGAAAACATCTGACATCGTGGCCAGACACCTGTGGGGATAAAAGCACTCTGACATTGCCGCCAGTAAAACATAAATCTGATGAAATACCTGACATCGCCGCCAGACAACTTCAAAGTTGATAAACATCTGACATCACCGCCAGTAACCACAAAGTAGACAGAGATCTGACATCGCCGCCAGAAAACCAAATCATCCAACATCGCCGCCGGAAAACAAAATCATTTGACATCGCCTCCAGAGACCAAAACATCCAACATCGCCGCCGGAAAACCAAATCACCTGACATCGCCGCCAGAGACCAAAACATCCAACATCACCGCCGAAAAACCAAATCACCTGACATCGCCGCCAGAGACCAAAACATACAACATTGCCGCCGGAAAACCAAATCACCTGACATCGCCGCCAGAGACCAAAACATCCAACATCACCGCCGGAAAACTAAATCACCTGACATCGCTGCCAGAAACCAAAGCTAATAAACGTCTGACCTCGCTGCCAGACCAACATAAACCTGATAATGGGCCCTGACATCTCCGCTAGTAACTAAAAATCTGTAAAACCTCTGACCTCGCCGTCAGTACAAGTAGAACCATCTGACATCGCTGCCAAATAATCACACTTCTGGTAAACATCTGACACCACCATCAGACAAACACCAAGTAGAATAAAAGTATGGCATCGCCGTCAGTAAAACACCATGCTGATAAAACATCTGACATCGCTGCCAGACAAACGTTTGACATCGTCGTCAAACAAAACCCAATATTGAGAAAATACTTGGCATCGCTGCCAGAACGCCACAGAGTGAACAAAGATCTGACATCGCCATCAGTAGACCACAAAATCTGAGAAACATCTGACATCGCAGTCAGGCTTTCGCTAAATAAAAGCGAGCATCAGGAATCGTACGAAGTTATAATCATTCGATGTTAATGATCACAAGGAAACTCTGCTGGGGAAATAGCATGAGCCGAGATTTAGCCACCATCCGGGCAAAGATACCAACCAATTACGCGATACACCTGAAACAAAAAGATAACAACTTGGTTTATGTTTCACATGCATATGTTTGAAAATGGCGTAATGCTCCATACAAAAATGAAAATGCTACGCGTTTGGGTAGATGCTATACACGCATGCAGATGCAACAGAACTGAATCAGCAAAATAAATGCTAGAGATACAGAAACCACCCTGCTGGGACAAGAAAATAACCCTGTTGAGGGAATCAATGATTCTGTCGGAGATAGAGCACAAACTTGCTCATGCCAATAACGATTGGACTTATGCCGAGAAACGGGCCCTTGCTGGCCTCTGGGGATTGCTCAGCTGGGGGACGAACCTAACCAGGCATGCACCTTGCGGGGGATTACATGTGTATCAACTGCCGAAGGAAAACGTACACGATATCTGCTCACTCAAATTGCACACAATTCTACTGGGGATAGAGGTACGAACTTCACTGACTGGGGAAATAGATTCCGGCTGGGAATAGGACGAACTTCATCCATACCTTTTTGCCCCAAGGGTAACGACCCTGCAACACTGAACAAACAGACAAGATATCTTACGCAATCGGAACCATCTTAGTCATCATTCGTGACGCTGTTCAATTAATTCAAAATTTTAACAATTATTGGCCAAGGCCTGCAAGTTTATGTAAGTGCAAGTTTATCAAAACATTGGGCGTTTTCACAAACAAAATAGTAAAAGTTAAAACAAAACAAACGAGATACTGAATAGTATATGTTTATTGATAAATGGTCTGTAAATAGGCAAAGTTTTACAACAGATGCAACCCCTGAAAAGAGGAAGTTATGCAAAAACAAATACAAATATGTACATGAAATATACAAAAGTGTACAAACTGTCGGCAACGTGGCATAGACAAACACCATGAGCTGATCCCTCTATGACTCGCCTGACTCTGATGCTTTCCCGACGCTTCGTCTTTAGAAGAGATTGATTCGGATAAACGGCCCTCAGGTTCTCCCAATCCACTAAGCAATGAAGTTCTAACGCAGACCGCAGTCATTTGCTTTTTTCAATCCCTAACTTTTGCCTGAACCGCCCTTTCGGGTTTTCGATTCACCGTGATACCCATTTTTGCCAAAATCGCCTTTTCAGGTTTTCGACTTTGCGGGTTTACATCTTTTCATTTTTTTATCCCTAATTTTTTTCCCGAACCTATTTTTTCCTTTTTTATGGTTCGCCGGGATGCCCCATTTTTTCCTGGACTTTTCTTTTTGTGTCCAGCGGGTCTCTTTTAAGCAAAGTATTTTTTAACTGCGTCTGCGTTTACAGGGGATGTGAAATCCTCACCATCCATGGTGGCTAACAACAAGGCTCCTCCGGAGAAGACCTTTCAAACGACATATGGACCTTCATAGTTGGGAGTCCATTTGCCACTGTGATCTAATTGAGGTGGGAGAATCTTTTTCAGCACAAGATCTCCCGTCTGAAAGCTTCAAGGGCGCACCTTCTTATCATAAGCTTTCTTCATCCGGCTCTGATACAACTGACCATATGCAATTGATGCTAGCCTCTTCTCATCCATCAGGCTAAGCTGATTCAATCTATTTTTTATCCATTCTGCCTCATCAAGCTTGACATCGACCAGAACTCTTAAAGAAGGAATCTCGACCTCCAATGGTAGGACAGATTCTATACCATATACCAGCGAGAAAGGAGTTTCCCTGATTGATGTGCATACCGTCGTACGATAACCGTGAAGAGCAAAGGGCAACATCTCATGCCAATCTTTGTAAGTGACAATCATCTTTTGCACTATCTTCTTGATGTTCTTGTTGGCCGCTTCAACAGCGCCATTCATCTTCGGCCGATAGGGCAATGAGTTGTGATGCTCGATTTTGAAATTCTGGCACAATTCCTTCATCATCTTATTGTTCAGATTTGAACCATTTTCAGTAATGATTCGCTCGGGTATTCCATATTTGCAGATGATGTCCTTCTTTATGAACCGGGCTACGACTTGTTTGGTGACATTGGCGTACGAGGCTGCTTCAACCCACTTGGTGAAGTAATCAATGGCAACCAAGATGAAAAGATGACCATTGGATGCGGTGGGCTCAATATTGCCAATCATATCAATGCCACACATGGAGAAAGGCCACGGGGACGCCATAACATTCAACGGGCATGGCGGTACATGAATCTTATCTGCATAAATCTGGCATTTATGGCATTTCTTCGCAAATTTGAAACAATATGACTCCATAGTTAGCCAATAATACCCTACTCGTAAGAGTTTCTGAGACATGGCATGCCCGCCGGCATGTGTACCGAAAGTGCCCTCGTGGACTTCTTCCATAAGCAACGTTGCTTCCTTTTCATCCACACATCTCAACAGCACCAAATCATGATTCCTTCTGTAAAGCACACCATCTGGATTTAGATAAAAGTTTCCAGACAACCTCCTCAGCGTCTTCTTATCTTGAGCCGAGGCCCCCTGGTGGATACTCTTGCTTCTTGAGGAAGTTTTGTATATCGTAAAACCATGGCTTGCCATCAGCAGCCTCTTCAATGGCGAATACGAAAGCGGGCCTATCCAGGCGAGAAATGACTATTCTGGGAGCATCATTCCAAAAATTCACTTTATACATCGAAGATAGCATTGCCAAAGCATCGGCCATCTGATTCTCTGCCCGTGGCACATGGTGAAACTCTACCCGATCGAAGAATGGTAACAACCTCCTGGCGTAATCTTTGTAAGGGATTAGATTCGGTTGACGAGTTTCCCACTCTCCCATGATTTGATTAACCACTAGCGCTGAATCGCCATATACATCCAAATTCTTGATTCTCAAATCAATATCCCCTTCCAAACCCATGATGCACGCCTCGTACTCAGCTTCATTGTTAGTGCAAGGGAATGTCAACCTGGCAGTGAACGGGATATGAGTGCCATGAGAAGTTGTAATGATTGCCCCTATTCCACTACCATAGGAGTTGACAGCACCGTTGAATATCATCTGCCACTGAGAATCCTTCTCTGGACCTTCGCCGTGTAATGGTTCTTCACAATCCTTCATCTTGAAAAACATGATGTCTTCATCAGGAAATTCAAACTTCATCGGTTGATAATCTTCGATTGGCTGCTCATCAAGGTATTCTGACAGAACACTTTCTTTGATGGCTTTCTGGGAAACATATTGCATATCGTACTCTGTCAGTACCATCTGCCACCTGGCAATTCTTCCTGAGAGCGCTTGCTTCTCGAAGACATAGTTGATCGGATCCATCTTCGAAATTAGCATGGTTGTATGATTCAGCATGTATTGTCTCAAACGTTTGGCAGCCCAAGCAAGTTCGCAACACGTTTTCTCAAGCATTGAGTAACGAGACTCACAATTTGTGAACTTTTTACTCAAATAATAGATCGCATGCTATTTCCTTCCAGTCTCATTGTGTTGATCGAGAACACAACCCATAATTTTCTCAAGAATCGTTAAGTACATGATTAAAGGCCTTCCAGCTACTGGGGGTATCAATATCGGAGGCTCCTGCAAGTATTCTTTTATCTTATCAAATGCTTTTTTGACAATTCCAGACGACCACCTGATCCTTTTTTAACAATTTAAACATTGGTTCACACATGGCCGTGAGATGAGATATGAACCGAGCGATATAGTTCAATCTCCCCAGGAAACCACAGACCTCCTTTTCTATTTTTCGATGCTGGCATGTCTTGTATGGCTTTTATCTTTGCAGGATCGACCTCGATTCCTTTTTCACTGACAATGAACCCCAATAACGTTCCGGACCGAACTCCAAAAGTGCACTTATTTGGATTCAACCTCAATATGAACTTCCTAAGCCTCTCAAACAGCTTCAACAAGTTGACCAGATGCTCTTCCTCTGTTTGCGACTTTGTTATCATGTCATCAACATAGACCTCAATCTCATGATGAATCATGTCATGAAACAAAGTGACCATATCCCGCTGGTAAGTTGCCCCTGCGTTTTTCAACCCAAAAGGCATTACCTTGTAACAGAACGTCCCCCACGGCATAATGAACATCGTCTTCTCCATATCTTCCAGTGCCATCTTTATCTGGTTATAGCCCGAAAACCCATCCATAGAGGAAAATACGGAGCATTGAGCAGTATTGTCAACCAATACGTCAATGTGAGGGAGCAGGAAGTCATCTTTTGGGCTCGCCTTATTCAAATCTCTGTAATCTACACACATCCGTACCTTACCATCTTTCTTAGGTACAGGTATGATGTTGGCGACCCACAGAGGGTAAGTGGTTACGGCTAAAAATCCAGCGTCCAACTGCTTCTGGACTTCTTCTTTGATTTTTACAGCCATATCTGGTCTTGTCCTTCTAAGCTTCTGCTTGACCGGCAGACATTCCTCGCGCAACGGCAAGCGATGAACCACTATATCGGTATCAAGTCTAGGCATATCTTCGTACGACCAAGCAAAGATGTCAATATACTCTCAAAGCATCTCAATCAGTCTTTGCTTGGTGTCACTCTGTAGCGCAGCCCCTATCCGAATGTTTCTGAAAACTTCTTCAGAACCCAGATTAACAACCTCGATTTCCTCTTGATGAGGCAGAATGATCTTCTCTTCTTGTTTCAAGAGTCTAGCTAGCTCTTCAGGCAGGTCTTCATCCTCATCAATCTCTTCTTCAGCTTGATATATCGGTTGATCGAAGTCAAAGCGAGTCATAGGAGGTTCTGAATCGATGTCATCTGCAATAGGAATCCTGCAATAAAAATGGTTAAATGTTTCAAACAATATGCAAACAAGTATAAACCATATTGCCATTTCATTATGAAGAATAAAAATAAGAAAGACAGAGATCACAAAATTTGAATGAGAAAATTCCCTTTGATTAATTGATAAACAATGTTCATACATAAACAAATAAGGCCCTGAAATAGAAAACCACTATGCCCCGGGTAGGACATAGGGTAATACAATAATTGGAAAAACAAAGCATTACTGTTCTGTCGTCACTTGAACGAATTCTTCAATTGACCATTTACGTAGGCTCTGTCCTAGAGTACACGGCTTGATCCAGGCATCTATATCACAATCACTGTCTCCTTCTTCGTCAGATACATCATTGATTCTCTCGAAGATAACTCCCCCCTTGGTGAACTCTACGGGCCCTTTATAGCACGACGCGCTCTGCGAGGCTGAAGGAGAGGAGAATATTGGTCGATACCCTAAACCAAATTTGTCTTGTTTGTGGGGAATCTCCAATACTTGGCCCCATCCCTGCACTGCCCCAGTCTGTACCACTGCTTGAGCTTCTTTAAACGAAGACATGGCCACTTCCGGCACCTTGCTCACAACAGGAGACTTGTCTTTAATCTTGACTGCTTCGAAGGCCTGGCAAAGAGTTGCATGGATCTCTCCATCCACTTCAACATACTTAAAGGATGATAAATGGCTGACCATGATATCCTCCTCCCCGCATACCGTGACAACGCTACCGCCAACCATGTATTTCAGCTTTTGATGCAGCGTGAAGGTCACAGCTCCCGCTGAATGAATCCATGGGCCGCCTAGTAAACAACTGTAGGTCGGCTGGATATCCATGATGTAAAACACTGCATCAAAGACTTCAGGTCCCACCTGAATAGGCAAAGTTACCTCCCCAAACACAGATCTTCGGGTTCCATCAAACGCACGCACCACCAAATCACTTGGTGTGCAAACCAACCCCTGCATATCTAACTTCATTAGGGCCTTCTTCGGAAGTACGTTTAAGGACGATCACGTATCCACAAGCACGTGAGACATGACAGCCCCTCGGCATTCTAAAGATATGTGCAGCGCACAATTATGGTTCCTGCCTCTTGGCGTCAAGTCCAAGTATGTAAAGCCTAAGCCATTTCCTGCATTTACGTGCGCCACAACTCCCTCGAGTTGATTGACCGAAATTTCTTGTGGCATGTAAGAAGTGTTTAGTATTCTCAGCAATGCGTTCCTATGTGCCTCAGAGCAAAGTAGCAACGACAAGATAGATATCTTGGAAGGAGTTTGCTGCAAATGATCGACTATCTTGTAGTCGCTTTTCCGAATCAGCCTCATAAACTCCTCCGCGTCTTTCAATAAAGACTCATTCTCCCCAAATTGGGAAGTCTCCTCTACCACCAGTCTTTTCCCCTTGTCCACCTTATCAATAGTCACTTCAGGCGACGAAACGACCTGGCCACTGCGAGTAATGCCTCCTGCTCCCACGAGATTATCAACTGAATTTGCAGGGGGATCATTCAAGTTTATCTTCTGTCCATTGCAGTACACTTTGCTCAGTAGTTCCACGGAATAGCCTTGGTGCTTTCAAACGACACAGGACCCGCTTTTGTGATAGTTATCGTTGGTGGTTTTGGTGCATAAATAGTAACAGCCTTATACGGGATGGAGATTGTTGCAATCTCATCCTTTTCATCAGCCACCAAATCCTCAGACTCTCTTCCAACAGAACGGTTAAATTGTAATACTCTGCTATCCATCATCTCCTAAACACATCTTTTCAACAATCCACATCCTCTCTCAGGATTAACCAGACATTCAATACAGTCCTTAGCATAACCCAGGAAAACACCCCCCTTCAGCAATCTGGCTTTCACAAAGCTTAAGGGTGTCTTCAGCTCATCAACATCCGTCACCAAATTCAACACCTCCTCCTTGATAATTGCATTAACCCCAGCCTGCCCATGATTCGGCATGGGATTCTGCACCACATTAGGAACATCATTGGAAAAATTAATCGCCTTACTGTCAATCATGTCCTGCACCTTATGTTTGAAGGCTTTACAATTATCAATGTTATGTCCTGGGGAACCAAAATGAAACTCACAGCGAGCATTTGCGTCGTACCCGGGTGGAGGAGGCCCAGTCAGGGGAGCCATGGTCCTCTTGTTAATCAACTACAACTGTAACAAAGCCTGCAATAGTTGAAAATAAGGCATGGGAGCCGCATCAAAATGCCTATTCACTGCTGCCTGGCCTCTATCTTGGTATCTTCCATACCCTTGTTGATTTTGTTGCGGTCGTTGTTGTTGTTGTTGTGGTTGTTGAACTGCTGGAATGGTAATGCTGGCAATCTGCTGATGCTGCCGATTCTGACCTCTATTTCTTCCCCGTGAACTGGATACAACGTTAGTATCTCCCTCTCGCCGTTTGTTTCCGAACACCTTCTTGCTCCCTCCAGCCGAGGGCATTTCACCAGTGTTTATCTTTCCTAACTTAATTCCATTCTCCACCCTCTCCTCGGTGATGATTAAGTCAGAAAAGTTGTCTGATATGCTACTGATGAGCTTTTCATAATAAACGCCTGGAAGGGTGGCGACAAACATATCCACAAGTTCACGTTCTACCATTGGTGGCTGCACCCTAGCCGCCAACTCTCGCCATCTTTGAGCATATTCTTTGAAGCATTCATTGCTCTTTTGTGAGAGGTTTTGAAGTTGGACCCTGTTGGGAGCAAGGTCACTATTATATTGATAATGTCTCACAAATGCTTCGGCCAGATCCCTCCAACTACGGAAATTTGCGGGCTCCAAGCTCATGTACCATTCCAGCGGAGGACCGGATAGACTATCCTGGAAGAAATGCATAAGCAGTTTCTTGTCATCTGAGTACGCAGACATCTTGCGATAATAAGACCTCAGATGAACCCTAGGGCAAGTAGTACCCTTGTGTTTATCAAAGTCTGGGACTTTGAACTTTGGTGGCACTCTCAAGCCTGGGATCAGCCCTAGGTTGGTCATATCCAACCCCACAGAGTTTTGGCATTCAAGAGACCTCATCTTCTCTTCAATCATCTTAATCTTCCTATCAGCCTCGGAGGGTAATTCAGCAGCTACAACTCTTTGCGAGAATACATCCTCTTGCCTATCCTCATTCCAGATATGGTCCATATTACCGTGTATGGCAAACATGGTGTCAGGGCCATAGCCGTTTCCATTACCATTACCACCATTAGCAAAACCAGCATGGTTAAAACCTGTCGCATTACAAGCACCAGCAGCGTGACCACTCCCTCCAGCAGTAGGGATGACTAAGGTAGGCATAGAATTGTCTGCCCGAGGAGTTTCAATACGAGGAGGGTTAACAACATCTTCACCATGCAACACTCTGTTTCCATCGACACGTGCAATCAAGGGCTGAACTAGAGTCCGAAATTGCTCCTGTCCATTGGCTACTCCTTGTATAACTTCCATAAATTGGGCCATACGGTTTCGCATCTCCTGCATTTCCGCTTGCATTTGCTCCATCACTTTCTTCTGGTTTCTCCTGGTCGCGTACCGGTGAGTTGTTAAGTCGGCAATCCTGAAACACTAGTAAACCATAGGAGAAATAAGGTTAACAGTTTCGGTGCACTTGCAAATGCGAGAAAAATGCTAAAATGCAGACATGTATGTATGCAACAGGGAAATTTCCCCCTCGATTCTAGTTTCCAGGAAAACATAACAATGGAGGACCCTACGGACAAGCATAGATCACCAACTCCTCGTATATAAATCAAAGGCCAATAGGCAATGTACAAGCTACAACTGAGTACAATAAGGAAAAGACCTCAACCAACAAGCCTGGTGATGGTCAATACAACAAATAAGCAGCAAAAACTACAACAAAAATAAACAAGACGGTCAAGCAGGATGACGTGATCGAAAGTCCTCTAACATCTTTAGCGTCTCAGGATGATCTGGCCTAGCAAGTAGTCCCTGAATAAGCAAATCCTGCTGGCTAACAGTATGTTGTATACTATCAACATGATCTTCCAAAGCTTCTCCCCCGAAACATGCCTCAAGCCTGCATCTCTTGGAGTCAGCTCTCAACCTGAGATCCTTCAAGTTTACAATCGCTTCATTCAACATGTACTCACTATCTCGTCTAAGTGATGCTTCTGCTGCAATCTCCCTATCTTTGGCATTGAGTTGTGCCTTCAACTTGCTGATCTGAAGTTTTAACCTGTCTTCGCGCTCTTTGTTGTTGGTAAGCGTGGCATTCCATTGACTCTCAAACTTGGAAATCCTCAAGTAAGCCATATCCAACTCTTCCTTCTTAGTGGCAAGAACACTGTTGACGGCCTTGAAATCCAAACCCAGGCACTCTTTAGAACCAGTCTCCTTGGTCAGATCATTACTTAGTTTGTTCACAAGCTCGATTTGTTTCTTGAAGGAGTGAACTGCATCGATCTTCTCGCTTCGAATCTGGATGATCTCTTTCTCCAATTCTTCATTAGCTTTTTTCAGCTCTTCCTTCTCCAGCAATACCTGATTGTATTTCTGAATGTCTACAGTAGTGGGCTCCTCTATCATGAGTGGGTACAGAGGTGCAACTGAAGGAAATGGCATCAAGAACTTCGCAGCTCTATCATGAATCCAAGTCAGGTAAGGGTCATATACTTGGCTATTACTCTTGCCCAAAGCTAATTTCCCTCTCCGATGAATGTTATTCCATGCATGCTCAAGTCTGCCTAGAGTCTCACCCTCCAATAAACCAGTGAGATACAGAGATTCCTGTATCTCTTCTTTCCTAGGAGGCTCCCTCAGTGCGTACCCAAACTGTTTGACCAATAGAGAAGGGTTATAGTTGATGCAACCTTTCCTTCTGACCAAAGGGACGTTAGGAAATCCACCGCAACTATAAATAATATCTGTACCAAGCATGTCTCGGTCAAACCAAATAATATTATCTGCAGATAGACCCATCAACCTCTCCAACCACTCAGAGGTAGCAGCGGTATCAACAAATTAGACCCGCCTTGGGCATGTGGCTAGCAAACCATCTGTATAATAGAGGAACACAACAAGCTACATTCTTTCCTCTTCGGTTTTCATTCTTGTAATGCACAGAATGATAAACATCTCCAATCAACATAGGTACTGGGTTGCCTGAAGCCAGAATATGGAATGCATCTAAGTCCACAAAATTAGGGAGATTAGGAAACAAAATGGTGCCATAAATACAAAGAGCGAGAATAGCGCCAAATACAATCCAACAACCATCCTTAGCGAACTGTCGAGCCTTATTAACCAAGAAAACCAAAGGAAATCCAAACACTCCATTCCACTTGGTCAAACCCCCCTCTAGCTTTGAAGCCTCCAAGTGTAATACAACAGCTAGCTCAGCCAGATTAGGCTTAGTGTCAGTATGAACAAAAGGCATCTGATTAAGAACGGGTAGGCCTAGCATCATAGAGTACTCCTCCAATGTAGGTGCCAGGATATAGTCAGGGAAAACGAAACACCTCAGTTGTGGATCGTAGAACTGTAGCAGAGCATAAAGACCCTCCATCTTGTATGCTAAAGGCTTGCAGACGCATCTCAATAGCCTCTCATAAGTCTGCCTAAAATCCTCCATAACCTTCCCATCAGCCACGAAAATCAAACTCAGCAAAGAACCAACATCAGGAGTTGGAAGCTTGTAAGCCACTGTTCTCTTCAAGGACTCCATATCAGCAATGAGGGAAAAAGATCACTAGAATCGGAGGAGAAATATGCACCTACAACACAAATACATGTTAATGAAATGCAGATGAAAATGCAAATGCAAAACAAGGGATCAAGACTGTTGTGCCGTTGGTCGAGAAGAACCAGCGCTCCGCCTTAGCAAGAACAAAATACCGACAATAGGACCCACTGATAAACAGATTCACACTGTAAAGAACCAGGTATTCTGAAAGCCAAGGTTTCCTGCATAACCCAATCCCTCTCATAGGTATGGACCTATCCACTGATAAGGTTCGGCATCCTATGCGTTTGTCAGCGTCACAGACTTTCAAGAAATGATGATACGTTCACCATTTCTGGTTTAGCATCATAATCTCTTGAAGAGACCTCACTTAACTGACTCACAAATGATCGGTCCCTAGAGTCGACAACCCTCAGATCCAAAATTCCTTCGAGCCCAAAGGGCCAGAAAGAAAATTGTTAAAGAGAAACTCGTCCGAGCGCGAATTTCATGGTGAACTAGTACGAGCAAAGCAAGCACATCCACCACTACTTTCCACTACTAAAGCTAGGTGTATACTCAAGCCTGGGTCTGGCTTATCACTCAACGGAACTTCCCTCCCCACAGCACAGCAGTAATGGCATATGATGCGGAAAATAAATGCGGGAAAGTAAAATGCGAAAGTAAATAAGGCACATATATACAACACCCAAAGATAAACAGACACGCGCTAGGATTGACTCGCATAGGGAACCAGAGTCGCCAGCTGTCGCAACTGCGAAAAACAACCGGCGGAAAACAGAAGATTCGCCACCTTTCGTTATTTATCCTAAAGAGAGGGAAAGGAAACGATCGGAAAAACCTAACGAAAAAGGGAAAGACAAAGTCATCGCAACCATGTCTGGTTTCGGGAGTTGGTTACGCAAGGGGAAGGTATTAGCATCCCTTACGTCTGTCGTACTCGACGGGATCCACGCATTGTTTTCTATCTAAAAAGGGTGATCAATCTATCTACACTAATGGTCAAGGGACAAAAGCAAAAGAAAAGAGAAGTGACTCGGCAGAGCATTGCCGCTTTGTGCCTACGTACTCCCTCATGCAATGGAAAAGTCAGAGTCAACGTAGTTCGACTAACTACGGGTGAAATGAGAAAGGTTGTTCGCCAAGACGTTGCGTTTTGTGCCTACGTACTTTCATCTGGTATGAAAGATCAGAGTAAACGTAGTTCGGGATAAAAGGACCACAGGCAGGTGCAAAAGTTTTTTAGGCCCGTGTAGGGATAACAAGTAGTTCTAGCAGTTGGTGTATGCAGCTCGACCATTGGAGACTTAGGCGTTACCGTTTGCGGCAGAACTAAAAGTTAATAATACTCTTTTTATCTGAAAAGATTTTCCTAAATAGGATCCTGAAGGATGAAAAAGGTTTGAAGTTTTTTTGTGTTTTTTAGAGAAGAAGTGTTTTGAACTTGATTTGTAACTCATGTCGCACTAGAGACTATGACCTAAGATCGAATGCGTCGTATATCACCCAAAGGGTGTACACTAAACACTCTAGGTCATTGAGAGGAAGCCCCCCAATCACAATTTCCCAAGTAACTTAAGGCTCGTAGCGTGCCACACTTGTCATTCTTTATTAGATGTTTTATGAGTGTTTGAAGATGAGAAGAGAAGAAAGGACACTAATGGGAGACTAATCAATCCTAAAAGTTATCATGCAAAGTGAACTTAAAGTTGGGATTCAAAGGGAACTACCTAATGTTATCATGCATGGTTAGGCACTTAATGTCTATCATAACCTCAAGAGGTTAGAGAACTTATGGGGAGCATGGCAAAGAAAAGCAAAAGAAGAAGAAGAAAAAGAAAGCACATGCAAATGAAGATGCAAACATAAGATGCACAAATAAAACGAAAGTGGGAGGAAAATAGTGTGGGGCAGTAGCCTCCACAAGCTCATCTCAACCAAGCATGTATATAGAAATGCAAGAAAAGAAAAGAAAAAAGAAGTACATAAGAAGAAGTCAACCAAACAAGAACAAACCACACAAAAATGCACCAAAAGTGGGATGAAATGACCTAAGTCAAACAACATCAACCACACCACCAAAACTAAACCAAATGAAAGGAAAAGGAAGCTCAACATAAAAGTGAGGATGGGAGGCTATATGAGGTCATCAAGGACCACATATCATGCACTCAACCATAAGCATCACCAACCAAATGCAAAGAAGCACCAAAAATGTCCTCAAGGATTCATCATTTTAGGTATGCTTCAAATACCTCCAAAGGAGGGACCAAGCCACCTTAAATGACACTCCAAGGTCATTGGACAGAAGCTAAAGATGGAGAGGAAAGCTCAAAAGCAAGAGCAAAACACAACAAAAGGAAATGCAAGAAAAAACATAAGGGAATGCAAACATACTTCACATTTAAACCCTAATAGAAAGCACCAAAATAAATGCACAAACCAACAAGCAATGAACATAATTTTGACCTACAAATGAACATACAGAAAGCTCAACATGTCTAATATATGAAACAAGAGGATTTGAGAGCTTATTGGATCCACAAAGGTCATTTCCAACTCAAACTAGGTCATACACTTGTATGAGCCACCTTAGGAAATGACTTGACTTGCAAGTCATCTCAAAATTAGGAAAAAGGCTCAAAAATTACCAAATAAAATACAAGAGATGCACAAACAAGTTGGCAAACAGATGCCAAAAGGTAAAAGCAAATATCCCCTCAAAGCACCATCAAAAGAAAATAATATTCAAGATGTACAACTTTGAAATGGGAGAATCGAGGGTCAAAAGAAAAGCACCAAAAGTCAACCCTAAAGTCAACCAACCAGGGGCAAAATGGTCCTCAAAAATTGTCCAACTCATCATGGGTATGAGGATCAATTTTCATTCATTGGATCAAAGGGAAATGAGAGAAACAAATCAAGAAGCAAACAATGTCAAAATTTAATCCAAACAAAACATCTCCAATTAATTAATTCTTTTTTAAATGAAAAATAATCCAAAAAATTAAAATTAAAATTCTAAAAATAAAAGGACATTTCAAATTATCCAGAAAATATTTTTGGGGAATTTAATTAATTGGAGAATTATTTTATATTGAATTAAATTGAAACAGAAATAAAACAAAAATAAAATGAAAAAAATAAAATAAAATAAATGAAGACACAGTGTGGATAGCAAAGAAAATCAGTTCAAAACCAAATTGGGCCCTAAAATGGGGTGGGAATAGCAACCAGGGCGCCCCAAGTCCAAAACAGAAAAGACAAAAATGAAAATCTGGTGATTGTGTGTGCTATGGTCAACAAAGGACCAAGTTGGAACGCGCTACAAGCCATCAAATCAAAAGGTATGTGCATCAAATAGATTAAAACGCGCCAAGTCATTTAATGAATTTCAACGTGATTTGGTGGTGTGTGGTCAAACCTGGTGCACGGTGTATCTTAATCGTATGCGTTAAAATGAAAAGAATGCAGATCATGTGAACAACAAGAAGCCACGTAAGCATCTTCAACACTAAAACCACACAAAACCAGACGACGACCGAAATTCAACTCTAATCGTCTTCTTCCTCAAGATCGGCCACCATGAAAACACGGATATAGCAAAACTTAACCAAATTGAACAAACTAATAATCAAAATCCATCTACACATCACGAGGAATCCATATATGCCATCCATTTTCACTTATCACGCATATACAAACCAAATCAAAGGAAAATAGAAAACATGCTCAAACTGAAAAGTTCACAATCAGCAACCAAATGCACCCAGAAATCATCTACATAATACATAGAGTTCAAATCCACGGTTCATTCATCATAAAACCTCAAGAATAAGCCAAAATGCAAACAACAAGTTTCAAGCTCAAAACAAAAATCATCTCAAATTCCAGTTCATTTTACTTGTTAATGATCTACATGTTTCCTAGGTCTCAAATATGCAAAAATGGCAAGAAATCATGGCATAAACAGAGAGATATGGTGAAATGAAGATACCTAGTGGAGAACTTCCACTGAGCCTTCAACTCTTGATGAAGCTTAAAGAAAAAGATCCAGAATCACTCCACAAACTCCAAGGAAGCCTTTGCTGTGATTAATTTTGCATGAAATCCACTGAATCTCCAAAATCGTATTTCAATTTTGCCTTAGTTTTTCAAGTTGCACTCTCTGTAATTCCTTCACCAAAATGACTCTTCTAGGTCTGAGAAACTTGCTGAGGTTATATGTGATGGATTCATATGGCAAGGGAGCCCAAAAATGTGTTGTTAAACCCAATTGCAATTTCAGTTTTTCCTTACTTTTCAAGCTTCAAAATCGTGTGTGTTCAGCTGTAACAGCCTCAAACTTGTTTCTAATCACTTGCACATGGGATATACTGATCAAAGGGGCAATAATCCTTCCTTGTTTTGATCTTAATGGTTGAATTTGATCATGTGACTTAAGCTTGAAGTAAGCTTGGAAATGGCATACCAAAACTCCTCAAATCAAAATTCTAGAAATGCCATTGTATTTAGAAAATGATTTGCACTCAAAAAATGCATAAACTTGGTAAAAAGTGATCTCAAATGAATTTAGTTTGATTTTCTCATTTTAAGGCCTTTTCCATGAAAATCACTTTAGGAATTCTTTAATCCAAGCTTCAACCATGACAAGAGATGATTTGGTAATGCAAATGGCCCTATTTGGAGCAAGTTTCATGTTGGAAAAATCTCCATTTGAAGTGTGCAAGTTGGTGAAATGGACCTATATTTTTATGACCTATAATCTCACTTTCCCAAAATACCCATGCCTTGCAAGCCTAATAACTTGAGTTATACAAATCAGATGAAAGACTTCAAGTACTCTTTGGAAAGCTAAGACCATGAGGAACAACTTTCATGTTCATCAAAAGTTGAGGAGAAACATCCTTCTAGGTCAAAAATGGCTTGGAAGTTGGTTGACTTTTGTTGACCCAAATCACATTCATCTGAGGACCTGTAACTTGTCAGCATCATAACTTGAGTTATAGAAATCAGATGAATGACTTCTAGTACTCAAAAGAAAGCTAAAAACATGCTCTACAAGTTTCATGACCATTTCAAGATGAAATGAGACTTCTATCTTGAGAAAGGTGGTCTTGAGAAAGGTGATCTCAAATGAATTTAGTTTGATTTTCTCATTTTAAGGCCTTTTCCATGAAAATCACATTCATCTGAGGCCTCCAATGCAAATGCTAGAAAGAAATGTAATGAAACATAAACCAAGCTAAGAAAAGGTTGGGCAAATTTTAGGGTGCAACAGCTTTCACTGGGGATTTTCCTTTATCCGGGAAAGAAAATTGTGTCTTCGTTGGGGAATAGTAAGGTTCCAATAAATGTCCTTCTTTCTTAGAGGGTCAAATTATCAAAATGGTCAATGACTGATTTCAATCAAAACAGACTGTGTAAAAGAGGATACTTCCAGATGAGGAATGAACTCAAACTGAAGATTTTATCCTATCTGAGTGGAAAGAAGAACTGAAGTAAAATTTCCACGAGAATCAAACTCGGCGGGATTTAGAAAAAATGTACATTTTCTGCTTAAAGTTGACAACTCTATTGGAGAGAAGAAATTACTTGGGGATAAACACAACCAAAGTGGATGACGCAACTAATGCATCATGAATATGAATATGAATATGAATTGCATGATGTATGAATGAATGTTATGCTTATTGCCATACCCTAATTTTGTCCACTCTTCATATGCTTTCGAGTGGATTTTATTATGAATAAATGAGATAGCATAGTTGGTAAGAAGGTATGTGTAAGAGGTTTAATCATAAGGTTGTAGGTTTGAGTCCTGTTGTATTATTTTTTGTATTTATTTTTCTTTTTGTGTCTTTTCATTAAAAAAAGGTAAAAAGATCATTTTTCTATTATTTAATTTTTATTTTTATTTTTTTATTTAGGAATATATACACTTATGTTTTCTTAAATTTAGTTTTTATATTAAACACACTTCTGATTTTCAGTTTATATAGATATATATGGATTTGGATCCTCTCCTTTTTTATATATCCTGTCATCTCTCATGTTTCTAATCTAACGATTCATAATTTATAATGAATAATTAAATAAAAAAAAGTCATTTAATAGGAGAGAGAAATGGACTTTTTTATAAATGACTTTTATTATTTAATTATTCATTATAAATTCTGAACCGTTAGATTAGAAACATGAGAGATGGCAGGATATATAAAAAAGGAGAGGATCTAAATCCGATATATATATATATATATATATATATATATATATATATATATATATATATATATATATATATATATATATATATATATATATATATATATATATATATATATATATATATATATATATATATATATATATATGTTTTAATATTCATATATACATACTTTCCGTTTCTAACTTTTAATTATATATACGTATTTAACTTTTTTTAAAGTTATATAATTATAGGTTTAGATTGTTTCTTTTAATTCTTTTTATATATATTTTCCTGTTTTAGAGTTATATATATTTATTTCTCTAGCCTTTTATTAGGTTATATTTATTTCTTTAGTTTTTAATTTATGTGTGTGTGAGTGTGTGTGTGTGCGCGCGCGCGTGTGCGTGTGTGTGTGTGTGCGTGCGTGTGTGTGTGTGTGTGTGTGTGTGTGTGTGTGTGTGTGTGTGTGTGTGTGTGTTGTGTGTGTGTCTTTTTTCTTGTTTTAATTCATTTCTCTTGTTTTAGTGTCATGATTCCTTTTTTTTCTTTTTCATATTTCATTTTATTTTTAGCTTTATGTCGATTTTGTAGTAATATGGATTCTTATGGATAGCATGTGTTTGTCGTGTTATTCTTCTGTTTTTTTATTCTGATTATTTTTAGTTGATGTAAAAATTATAATATTGTTGTAATGATGATAATATATTTGGTTTAATGTTTGGTTTATCACTGTGTTGCAATTTCAAAGTTAAAATCTAATTTAACTTCAGAAAATTGCTTGGACGCATATATTTTTTCTCAGCTTCTTATAGAGGGATTTATACATGAGTCTACTTTAGCTTAGAGCTACATTCAGTTGCCTTTTGATTTCAGTTGGTTTCTGTTAGTGACTTACTCTTGGGCTTTCTTACAATGAGTACTCATTCAATTGGGTTCGACTTAATTATTTTATTATCTATTATTCTCATTCGAAAAAATGTACCCCAATTCCCATGACGTGTAATAACGTTATTACTTTCCTTTATTTTTTTTATATATGTCTTGTCATTGGACTGACTAAACCTTTTTTTCAAAAATAAATTTTCGATCCAACGTCAAGCCATTTTACACCATTGTAAGTCGATTGCCTCGTGCGTCGCCGTTAACCTCATAGTCACCATACACAACATTCATAGCTTACTCCTGGGATTTCTTATAGTGAGACCTATTCGATCAATTAGTTTTAGTTGGTCGTTTAGAAGACTAGCCCACTTTGCTAGTGCACACGATTAAAATTCAATTCGTTTATGTTGTTTTGATTAATTGATGAAGTATATTCTTCATGTCTCACCTTATGAGATGATTACGTGCCTTGATCCTCTCTTTGTACATATGTTGTTATTTATCCATGATCTTGATGCTTGTCTTGTTGATTTTTTTACTGGTGACTTTTGAATCTTCACGATTATCGCTTGTGTCTAAACTCAAGGGAAGGACCTGTTTTTGACTTTATAGTCATGGGCACATTTATTCATCTGCGTCGCTTACTCTTTGCTTGATATATGCTTCCCTTTAGACTGATCACCTTACGATGAACCTACGTACTTATATCCTTAGGCTAGTTTCCCTGAGGATTTCAACTCTAGATACCTTACAATAAGTTCCCATTCTCCCATGAGAGAACTAGACATTAGTCATTTATGTAGATGAGATCTAAAAATCCTACCCCATAACATTATTGAGAAAGATGTCGATTCTTTTCCACTTGAGAGAGGTATGTGGCATACTCGTCGATTCTATATCTGAGTTGGAGCCCTTCTCTTAATGTGAAGCAAATATCCGTCTTCCACATGTTTGTGGTGGTTCAGTTGAGTATTCTCCTTAAGATGACAACTTGTCTCTTCTCCTGAAACCACCCAACAAACTTTATTTATCCTTATTGAGGGGAATTACGAATTCTCTGATTCCATTCCCGTCAGGATACGTAGGCACAAGATGCAGTTTCTTGGCGAGTATACTTAGGAATAATATCTTAGGTCTCCCTTTTCTTTTGACTCTTTAGCAGACAAAATAACAAATAGCACATTAAAACAAGAGGTTCCTGTAGAGTACTATAGATTCTTAGGATGCTAGCACCTTCCCTAAGTTTAACTAACCCCCGAACCTTAGATTCTTTAGCTTTGCATGACATTGCATACTCATGGGTTATTTCGATCTTTTACCCTTCCCTTGGACAAATTAAAGACCACTGGTGAGTAATGATTTGCGATTCAAGTTAATCAATAGCTTGGTATCTAATTCTCACCGCGACAATTATGCTGAAAAAACAGACACGGCACACGAAATTGGTAATGAACAAAACCGGATACTCAGTTATTATGAGGAATAGAGGCATCACTGGTGTCTTTAATGGTAAAACCTTGTATGGGAGATAGATCAAATCTTATCTTGATTCCAATGTTTGCTCGGTAAAATAGATGAAATTTGAACCCTACTGGGGATGAATAAGATGTCCAATCTTATCTATTTGAGGTGATGATCTGCCACTCGGGGATATTTGTGAGATTGATCACAAGAGCAATTAATTTTGTATCTTGAGGTTTTAATCACTCTTGGAGAAGCTATTGTTACTCCTTTTTATGTTCATAAATAAAAGGAAATAGCCATCCTTATTTTAGAAGCAAAAGTAAATCATTTTTTTGTTTCGAGAATGAAAATTAGATTAAAATGTCATTTCGCAAGGCAGAATAAAAGTCGAAATCGCAAACAAGAGGCACAAAGGCTCAAATTTTCATTAATAGGATGATAATCAGCCAAATGTGTGATTCCGTAGAGCATTTCAAATTTAGGAAATGGTAATTTAAAGGAAAATGGGCTACATTGAAACATAATGACCATTATCCTTCTAACAACTTTGAATTCCAACTGTTCTTGAGCTTTTGTTAAAGGTGATTTGATCGATGATTTTTTGACAGATGACGTTTGCCTGTGATGATCTAATCTTTTTGGATACAGCTACTTGCCAGAAATCCCTAACTTTTGCCTAGATTGTCTTTTCAGGTTTTCAATCTATCGGGATGATTATTTTCTATTTATGTCTCTAATTTTTGCTTGGACCGTCCTTTCGGGTTTTCAGTCCACTGAGATGCTCTTTTTTGCCTAAGTTTCCCTTTCGGGTTTTCAACTTAGCGAGCTATTTTTTTTTTTGCTTCTTTTTAGGCGAAGTATTTCTTGACTGCATCGACATTTACAAGGCGAGTGAATTCTTCACCATCCATAGTTGTAAGCATTAAGGCACCGCATGAGAAGGATTTCTTAACAACATATGGGCCATCATAATTTGGAGTCCATTTGCCCCTGGAGTCGGTGAGGAAAGATTGGATCTTTTTGAGCACGAGGTCGCCTTCTCTAAATACCCAAGGTCGAACCTTTTTGTCAAAAGCTTTCTTCATTCTTTGTTGATATAATTGACCATGACATAAATCCGTCATTCTTTTTTCTCGATTAGATTCAATTTTTCGAATCTGCTTTGACACCATTAAGCTTCTGTTAGCTTGGCTTCCATCAATACTCTTATTGACGGGGTCTTTACTTCTATGGGGATCACTGCTTCAATGCCATATACTAGAGAGAAAGGGGTTGCCCATATTGAAGCGCGAATGTATGTGCGATAACAATGAAGAGCAAATGGGAGCATTTCGTGCCAATCCTCGTAAGTCATGACCATCTTCTGAATGATTTTCTTAATATCTTGTTAGCTGCTTCAACCGCTCCATTCATCTTAGGCCAGTAGGGAGACGAGTTATGGTGTTCAATTTTAAATTCCAAACATAATTTCTTCATCATTTTGTTATTCAAGTTAGATCCATTATCAATAATGATCTGGCTTAGAACACCATAACGACATATGAGATTATTTTTGATGAACCGGTCCACCACTTGTCTGGTTACATTGGCATATGATACTGCTTCGACCCATTTGGTAAAATAATCAATGGCCACCAGGATGAACCAATGCCTATTTGAAGCTCTGGGTTTAATCATGCCAATCATGTCAATTCCCCATATGGAAAAAGGCCATGGAGAAGAGAGAACTTTAAGAAGAATCAGAGACACATGAGTTCTGTCGGTGTAAATGTGACATTTGTGACACTTTCTCATGTACATGTAGCAATCGGATTCCATTGTTAGCCAATAATATCCTGCTCTTAAAATTTTTCTTGACATTGTATGTTCATTGGCATGAGTGCCAAATGAGCCTTCATGAATCTCTTTCATTAGCATGTTTGCTTCGTATATGTCCATGCATCTGAGCAAAACAATGTAGAAGTTTCTTTTGTAAAGTACATCATTGTTCGGGAAGAAGTTACTAGTCAATCTTCTGAGAGTCTTCCTATCTTTTCTTGATTCCCCAGGCGGGTATTCTTGTTTTTGAAGGAAACATTTGATACCATGATACCATGGTTTGTCATCAAGGTCTGTTTCAACTACAAATATGTAAGCATGCCTATCAAGGCGTATGATGTCAATCTTGGGTAAGTCGTTGCATCGATTCACACTAATCATGGAGGATAAGGTAGTCAATGCATCAACCATGTTGTTCTCTTCACGAGGAATGTGATGAAAATCAATTTTGTTGAAGAAAGGTAACAACCTTCTTGCATAGTCTTTGTAAGGAATTAAACCAGTTCGGCGTGTGTCCCATTCTCCTTTAATCTACTTTATAACCAAGGTTGAGTCTCCATACGCATTCAGATTCTTTATCCTTAAGTCAGTGGCTTCTTCGAGGCCCATGATGCAAGCCTCATATTCGGCCTTATTGTTCGTACGTTTAAATGCCAATCTGACGGTGAAAGGAATATGGGTACCCTGAGGTGTAACAATAATTTCCCCAATTTTGTTTCCATAGGTGTTGACAACTTCGTCGAATATTAGTCCCCATCGGGATCCTGGCTCTAGCCATTCGTCTGGTAGCGGTTCATCGCAGTCTTTCATCTTTAGGTACATCATATCCTCGTCTGGGAAGTCGAATCTGATTGATTTATTATCATTAATTGGTTTGTGAGCCAGACGATCGGTAATAATACTTCCTTTGACGGCTTTTTGAGCATGTTACTCATTGTCGTATTATGATAACAACATTTGCCAACGGGAAATTCTTCCAATTAAAGCAGGCTTCTCGAAGACATACTTGATCGGATCCATTTCGGAGATTAACCAAGTGGTATGGCAAATCATATACTGCCGAAGATGTTTAGAAGCCCAAGCTAAAGCACAAAAGGTTTTCTCGAGCATTGCGTATCGAGTTTCACAGTCCGTGAATTTCTTACTCAAGTAGTAAATAATGTATTCTTTTCTTCTTGTTTCATCGTGTTTACCCAACACACAACCCATAGAATCTTCTAGGACTGTTAAGTAGATGATCAAGGGTCTTCCTTCTACTAGAGGAGACAAAATATGTGGATTTAACAAATATTCTTTTATACTTTCAAAAGCTTTTTGGAAATCATTTGTCCATACATATCGTTGGTCCTTTCGGAGGAGCTTGAAAATCGGTGTGCACGTCGCTGTTAGGAGAAATATGAATCTTGAAATGTAATTTAGACGTCCCAAAAATCCTCTTACTTACTTTTCAGTACTGGGCGAAGGCATTTCTTGAATGGCCTTGAATTTTTCGGGTCAACTTCAATTCCTTTCTGGCTGACGATGAATCCCAAAAGCTTTCCTGAGCGAACACCAAATGTACATTTGTTGGGATTCAAGCAAAGTTTGATGCTTGAATAATTTTGACAAATTTTCCACATGTTCTTCTTCTGTTTCAGAATTAGCAATCATGTCGTCTACATATATTTCAATTTCTTTTTACATCATGTCATGAAATAGAATTATCATTGCCCTTTGATAGGTTGTGCACACATTCTTTAATCCAAACGACATAACTTTGTAAAAAAAGGTTCCCCATAGTGTAATGAATGAAGTTTTCTCTATATCTTCTGGTGCCATTTTGATTTGGTTATAGCCTTAAAATCCGTCCATGAAGGAAAAGACTCTAAATTATACAGTGCTATCAACAAATATGTCAATGTGTGGTAAGGGGAAGTCATCCTTCAGACTTGCTTTATTTAAGTCCATGTAATCTACATACATTCTGACTTTTCCATCCTTCTTGGGAACTGACACTATGTTGGCTAGCCACTGAGGATATTCTAATGTGGCAAGGAAGCCTACATCGATCTGCTTTAGGACTTCTTCTTTAATCTTGACGGCCATATCTAAATGAGTCCTTCTCAACTTTTGTTTGACTGGTGGCCATTTTGGCTTTAATGGAAAATGATGCTCCACAATATTGGTATCTAACCCTGGCATATCTTGGTAGGACCAGGTAAACACATCTGGAAATTCTTTGAGAATCTGTACCAGACTTTCTTTTACAGTCGTACTGACCAGTGCTCCAATCTTAACTCCTTTTCTTTCTTCTTCCAAACCCAGATTGATCGTTTCCAACATCTCTTTGTGGGGTTGAATGAACTTTCCCTCCTATTTGAGTAGTCGGGAGATCTCATCTCGAATTTTGTTATCCTCTTCTTCTTCAGCTTCGATTATCGGGAACTCAAAGTTGGGAGAAGGTATTGGATCATATATTTCAACGGGGTTTTTATCAATTAATCTGCATAATAAGATTGATGATTCTTTTTAGAAAATATAGAAGAAATGCAAAAAATGGTGTGCAGTGTATTTTAAAACGTTTGTAATTTTCGTCTATTTTAGGATTACCATTTTTTGAAAAAGCAAAAACAACAATAAATATGGGAATTCAGAATGACATCTTTATTTATGATTTGTCGATTATTGAAACACAAGCCCTATAAAACAAAACTCATCTTCCTTGGGCAAGGCAGAGAGGAAATATTTACAGGAAATAATGCTTTAAAAAACATCCTTTCACCCGAGCATGGTGATAGGTCAAAATAAAGACGAGGCATTTACTTTGAGATGTGAACAACATTCGGGACATCAATAGCTATCCAATTGTGATGAACTTCTCTGTAGATTACAAAGTCTGGTATTTTTCTTCTGGGAATGTCTTCAGTAATGACACTCACTTCTGGCGAAGTCAGATTACTAGAGTCTTCTTCCCATGCAGAGTTGTTGAAAGAGAAATTTCCTGTTGCCTTTTCACATGTATCTTCTTAATTAGGAAAATATCCCCATCCAGTTGGTTGAATGTCTTCAAGTAAGATGCGAGAGCTTTCAGGAGCAGTATATTTCACTAGAAATTCATACTTTCCACTTGGTTGTCCCAAGGTATCCCAAGTTTCTGAGGGGTTGTTTTCTTCGATGATATTTACTTCAGGTAGTGTAAAGTTGATAAATTCTTGTCCAACAATTCTTGCAACCTTATTCAGACAATGTTCAGGATTTTCTGAGTAAGGCTTCCATGCTTCTGAAGGAACAGGTGAATCTTTTTCAGAGTTGTCTGGAAAATATGCATTCTTGGACTAACTTTGATATCCCGGGTATTCCATGTAAGGCTCCCAAATAGGTAAATCATCCATGGGATCATCGGAGTTGTAGTCAAAATTATCTTTTATCAGAGTATCAGTTTCTAATAAATTGGGAGGAGCACGACATCCTTTAGTACTGTTATCTCCGTAGATCATCTCAACATCTGACTTTGGTATATATTTGGTGTTTTGCTGTGGATAGAAAAATGGCACATACGTCTCTTCTTGTGATATATAACCTTCATTATTATAATATGATTTTCATTCTTCATCTGGCTCAGAAGAATTATCTTTGAAGTCATTTCCCTCGATGATGTGGACCTCATGGGAAGTAGGATAGAAGAAACCTTCGCAGTGGAAGAAGGCTTGAATAGGGAGTCTGACTTCGTCCTTCTTTGTAGTTTTAGTAAATACTAGTGTAAAATAGAGACCTTTTCTCATTTTTCTATTGGTAGGAATCACAACTTGTCCTCATCCTTTAGTGGTACCATTTTCCACTATTCGAACAATGTTTTGATAGGAGAAAATAAATGATCATTTTTCTTGATTGCTTTCATTACTCACAGAAAGCGCCTGGAATTGAGTTCCAATAACTTCTGATGGTTCCAAGTAGGAGAACAATGATAGGTTGCTCACAACTAAAGTTTGTTCTCCATATATTGTGACCAACTTGTTGTTCTTTACAAACTTCAGCTTCTGGTGGAGTGTTGAGGTGACTACTCCTGCTTCATGGATCCAAATTCGTCCTAATAAAAAACGGTATGCTGCTCGGATATCCATCACTTGGAAATTTACTTGGAATGTGTGAGGACCAATGGTTATGGGAAGACCTATTTCTCTGGTGATTGTCTTTCGGGATCCGTCAAAAGCTTTGACTATGATCTCACGGCCTCTCATTGGGGTGCCTTGAAAATATAATTGTTCAAGAGTCGATTTCGGCATGAAATTTAGGGATTAACCAGTGTCTACAAATACTCTTGCTAGAGCATCGTCCCCATAGTTGATTATGATATTAAATTCCATGTTATGATTTCTACCCTCTCCCAGGATCTCTTCATCACTAAAGCCTAAGTTATTACAGGCAGCGATGTTAGCAACAATGCTATCAAATTGACCCACCGTTACGTCTTGTTCCATGAAGGCTTGTTCCAGAACCTTCTAAAAAGCTTTCCTATGAGCTTACAAACTCAGTAGAAAGGGGAAATATAGATATCTGAGAAGGAGTATGCAGTAATTGATCCACAATGTTGTATTCACTCTTATGGATTAGTTTTGAAATTTCATCGTTGTTTTTCATTTGATTTGTACCACTTGACTGGCCAATCTGTTTATCAGAAACTTCGATTTGAGGTTCTTTTTCTTTCGTGGGTTCTTCTACTTCTCTGTTGAAGATTCGACTACTTCAGGTGACACGTCTTATATCAGCGATGTTGACAATGGATGGCAGTGGGATTTACTTTCCATCTTCCATCATGGTGGCACCATATTTATAAGGAATGGCTTTCTCTAATTCATATGGCACGGGCCTGGTAAATAGACGACCAAAGGAGTTTCATGACTCTTCCGACTGCCATATGCAATCCCTATTGGTTCTAGTTTGGGGATATCGAGACATTTTCCACTGTTGAAAGGGATCTTCTTCCGCTTTGGTTCCCTAAGCATAGGAATTATGGTGAAGACATCTTCATAAAATCCATAGTTAATGGATTCTCTTTCATTGAAGATGGTGATGGTTCGTCAGTTTAACAATCCTTGAATCTCATTTTGGATGCGGAGGCAACCATATCAGTTTCTCGACATTTTCCACAGGTTGTCTAATCATGGTGATTTGGACTAAAGTAGTTAAGTCTACACAAGCATTTGTGAAATTTGACCAGCGACTCCTTGATATATTTGACATCGTAAACTGCATATTCTCTGGGACAGTCTTGTACCATGTTGATTGACTAATGATTTCCCATTTGGTTTGGTAGGATCTCTCCTTGGTTTACCTGATTCTGGAGATTTGCTCAGACGAGGTAGCATCCTTGGTTGTTTTCTGAATATATCATGTAGCGTTCATAATTATGAGGAGGTACTCGATCGTATCCACTATGTATGCAATGCATCTTTACCAAGTTTGTTTCTAATAAGCGAATGTCAGAACTTTTGTGTCTACTTGGGCCTTCATCAGCTATGTTAACTTGATGATTCTCTATGTTCTGGTATATTGGGAACTACCAGTGATCTAATAAGTGTCAAAGAATTCTTTATACGAGCGCATAACCTTGACCATTATCAGAGCAGACTCCACAATCTTGATAGTTGTGTGATGCTGAAAAGCCAAGTCGAACCTGTTTGGCATCTAATTCTACCAAACTTGTGTTCATCAGGCGAATGTCGAAGATTTGAACTTTGTTCGAACATTTATAAATCATGTTGATCTGATAGTTGTTACTTCCATGATAATCCTGAATCCACCCTAGATCCATTTGACGTTAGAGAGCTTCTTGCACAAAATAACACCCCTGATTATCTTTTGAAAAAATTGGGCAAGCGTTGTAGTCGTGTGATAGCAGATTGTAATTTTGAGTTTTTCTGGAGTGCATTTTCACCAAGTTTACATTCATTGCGCGAATGTCAAAATTTTGGGTAATGCCTAGGCATTCATAAACTAAGTTTACTCTGCGAATTCTATGATCTTGGATCCAACCCAGATCCATTTGCTCTTGAAGGGTTGCCTCAACAATATTACACCCTTGGTTGTTCTTGGAACAAATGTCGTATTGATGGTAGTTGTGAGGTGGCATATGGTCGTATCCACTTTGTCTACAATGCATCTTAACCATATTTATTTCTAGCAAGCGTACATCATGAATTTGATAATTGCTGCCAGGATCTTCATCAATCAGGTTTACAGAAGCTTTCTCATGTTGTGGTAATGGATTCTTTTGGACATTTGGATTAGTGTCCTTGAAAGTCAAAACTCCACTTCTGGCTAATTTTTAAACATCAGATTTGAAACTGAGACAATTCTCAATGTTGTGCCCCGATGCCCCCTTGATGAAAAAGACAAAATTTGTCAGCATTTAAACAATATGGGATATTTTCTGGAACTGCGGAAGGAGTCCTGGTTTGAATGTGCCCCTTTTCTAGAAATACTGGAAACAATTATGCGTATAACATTGGTATGGGGTCAAAACCTTTTGACTTGGTGTAAGTGCTCTTGATTGGCTGCATTTTATGGAAAAACATTAGTGTATGCATGAATGTCATGTTTGATGTTGATACATTCATAATATGGACTGTACAGGGTAAGTTAACTCAGCTAACTATAAGTTAAGTTGGATGTCATACTTAATGTTATGACATAGGTCGTATGACATCAAGCGTAGGTTGGTTATTCTAGTAGCTAGAACTCAGGAAACAAATTAGAAGCTCAAGCTGGAATGCAGGAGACATTTTAGAAGCCCTAGGGGAACTAATATGTACCTGATTAAAGTGGCAAGCGTGTAGAATACTGAAGAGAGGTTTTATTATGGATAAAACCTAATTTATGCACCAAGGCCCAAAGGACTGAAGCAGCTATAAATATCAGAAGGAGCAATTTTGAAAAGTAGCTCTTGACAGAAGATTAGAGAGTACTAATTAGAAAGTCCTTGTGTGTGAAGAAGGCTAGTCTTCACGTGTGAATTCTGTCTAGGAATACTTGTAATCCAAGAAATTGTCTGGTGGATGATTAGTATTAGATAGGTAGATTCTAGGTTGTGCCTCACTCGAAGCTTTGAAGCAAGAGTGTGTGTGTTCCTTGATCAAAGCTGTGAAGCAAGATCAAGGTGTGTATGAAGTGTCTCTTCATATTGTTTACTGTAATTGTTTAATATCATTGTTGTGTGATTGAGGGGGAGTGAGTGGGTATACTTAGGTCTAGAGTGTCTCTAGGTTGAAGTGTCATTGGGTAGGGATTAAGTGAGGAGTGTAAACTGGAGGTTTAACTCTGAATTGATACTGCTAATAGTGAATTTCCTCCCTGGCTTGGTAGCCCCCAGATGTAAGTGTTGTTGACACTGAACTGGGTAATCAATTGTTGTATGTTCTTTACTGTTTTCAATTACTGCAAGTTATCTGTTAAGTGGCCTATGTTAGTGGTGATGTCATAACATCAGTTATAACATCAGTCTGTGCGCAAGTAGAATTTCAATTGGCATCAGAGCAGACACCCTGCCTGTTTGAATCTGGGTGAGATCTAGGGAAGATAAACTCTGTCATTATGGACAAAGACATAGGATTCACAAATAGACCACCAATTCTGGACGGGTCTAACTATGATTTTTGGAAACCAAGGATGATTGCATTCTTGAAGTCTATAGACTACAAGGCATGGAGAGCTGTGAAGTCTGGATGGGAACATCCAGTCAAAACTAATAAAGATGGAGCTTCAGTGATGATCCCTGAAGAAGACTGGAATAAGGATCAAGAGGCTCTAGCTCTTGGCAATTCCAAAGCCCTAAATGCCCTATTCAATGGCATAGATAAGAACATCTTCAGGCTGGTACACCATTGTGAACTAGCTAAAGAGGTTTGGGACACCCTCAAAACTACTCATGAGGGAACCTCCAAAATAAAGATGTCTAAACTTCAAATGTTAACCACAAAATTTGAAGGTTTGAAAATGAAAGACGATGAGATCGTTCATGAATTTTACATGAATGTGCTGGAACTTGCAAAGAGCTCAGGGGCCTTGGGTGAGAAAATGTCTGAAGAAAATTTGGTGAGAAAAATTCTCAGGTTCCTACCTAAGAGGTTTGCAATGAAGGTCACTGCCATTAAAGAAGCCCAAGATATATGTCACATGAAGGTGGAGGAACTCATTGGCTCTCTCCAAACCTTTGAGATGTGATTAAGTGACCAGGAAGTGGAGAAAAAGAACAAAAGCATTGCTCTTGTTTCAAGCACTGCAGAAGAGACAGAAGGAGAAGATGGGGAAAAAGAAGAAAAATTGACATAAGCAATAGCCTTGCTTGGAAGACAATTTAGTAAACTGATCAAAGGGATAGATCAGAAATCAAAGCCCCATGTTAAGAACAGAACCTCTGACAGTGGCAAAGATAAAGCTGAAGACACCACTGGCCAAAGCAAAGGTGTCCAATGTCATGAGTGTGAGGGATATGGTCATGTTAGAAGAGAATGTCCCACATATCTCAAGAAAAAGGGAAAGAGTCTAACTGTCTCTTGGTCTGATGAAGACTCAGAAAGTGAGTCAGATGGTGAGGCCGCCAAACAAGTCACTGCTCTCAACAGTGTGTGCATCTCTGATGGTGACTCAAGTGAAGAAGACATGACATTTGAGGAGCTTGTAGCCTCATATCAGAAGCTTCACATTAAAAATTCTGATCTGTACTAGCAGGGAGAACATCAGAAGAAACTCATCAAGGAGTTAGAATATGAAAAGGAGGAGCATCTAGTCACTACAGAGTCACTTGAAGGTGAGGTCAGAGTGTTAAAGTCTAGCTTGGACCAAATGTCCAAAACTATAAGGATGCTTAATCCTGGAACTGACACTCTAGAAGAGATTCTGCAAAGTGGTCAGAACTCACGAGATAGGTATGGACTGGGGTTTATTGAGAGACAAAACCCTGTGCTGAAACTCAAGAAACTCCAACCTGAGATTTAGAAGCTAAAGAGGATGTCACGACCCATGTCACAACATCCACCTCACAGAAAATGGAACCAAGTCAAAAGACAGTTCCAAGAGCATAGGTGCTACCATTGTGGTAAACTTGGCCACATTAGAGCTGTATGTTTATGGCTGCATTGATTTCCTAGCCAAAGAAGTGCTAACCAGGGTAAGCATGGAAAAAGGCAGCATCATGACCAAAGGCAGCATCAAGCCAAACCCAAGAAGAAGGAAGTGCCTAAGAAGCAAAAGCAATGGGCTGTCAAGACTGTAGCTCTAACAGCTAACACTTCCCTGAGAATGCCAACCAAAGAGGATTGGTACTTTGACAGTGGATGCTTCAGGAATATGACTGAAATTGAGGATCTGTTGATTTAACTCAAACCTCACTCAACGAGTCATGTAACCTTTGGTGATGGAGCTAGAGGAAAAATCACAAGTGTTGGACAACTTGACAGTCCTAAAGCTCCAGAATTGAAGGATGTCCTGTTAGTTAAAGGACTAACTGTTAACCTAATAAGCATAAGTCAGCTATGTGATCAAGGTTTAAAAGTCCACTTTTCCAAAGACAAGTGTGTGGTGCTCAATGAATAAGGTAAGGAAGAAATGAGGGGATCTAGATCCAAGAATAAATGTTACCTATGGGAGCCCAGAAGTAGCATAAATGGATTGGATAATGAAGAAAAGAAGGACCACCTAGGGCTAGAGAAAAGAACCAGGTCCAACTCATCAAAAGGATCCTCAAAGTATGCTTCAGAAAGAAGAACAGGGTGTAAGAAAAGTCAGGTGGGAAGGCTAGACAAGACGGGATACGCAAATATTGGTCATCAGGTAAAACTGGATAGGCTATATTGGAACCTGATGGAGTCCATGGAGGATACCCTGCAGAAAATAAGCAATGTCACTCTTGATGTCATGACCTTGTTCTGTGACAGCAAGGGCACCATTCAAACAAGCTCTGCTGAGTTCAAGGGAGACAGGCTTAGGGGTAACGTGTGGAAAGGGCAAAAAGCTTGTGCAAAACCTGGTGGCGATGTCTTAAATACTGCTGATAAGGACTCAAGAAGCATCAAGGAGCCTTAATTTAAAAATTTGAGTTCCTCTAGTGCTGATGAGTTATAGCAATTAAAGGGAATGGGGAATTACATTTTGAAACTAAATCATTTAATGATAAGTCAAAAAGGTAAGTTCCCTCATAGTGGGCAATCATACCTCACTCCCACGTATATAACACGCTCCCTCTACTCTTGGTCTCTTCACAAACGCTCCAGCTTCCATGCCGTCTCAAACAAGCACAGAAAAGTTCCCTCATCTCAATCAACGTCACCAACTATGGCGGAACCAACCTCCAGGATGAACACAAGCAACGCTGAAGCAAACCCTAATGAGGCTCTAGAGATTGCTCCACTTCGTATGATGACTCCTGAAGGATTGCTGGTAAAGAAACCTAAAAAGATGCATGTAAGACGACCTAAAAACTTTGGCTCAGGTCAAGCTCCTCCTACGACTACATCTGATGACCTAAATACAGAGGAAGCTAGACGAAAGCACCTTGAAATTACTGTGATGGTTTCTAGTGCTCTCAACATTCCCACACCATCTACCTTTAAGGGGACTGAGCCTAATCAAGGTGATCAAGTTGATGTCCCACACATTGTCAAAGCATTAGGAAACAACTCTCCAGAAGGGAAGAATAAGGATGAAAGGTATGATAAAGGGAATGATGATTTGCATGAAGCCAAAGCTGCTGAGGTAGTAAACCTAGAAGAGTACTCTGACAATGATCTCATAGCAACGATCAATCCAGGCATAGCCAAAAGATTGATGAAAAGAAAAGGGAAAAAGGTGGTTGACCAAAGCTCACTCAAGAAAAGGGATGTTGAGAAGACTATTGAGTAAGAAGATTCCACCAAGAAGGCTGGAACTAAGAGGACTCAGGTTGGACCCTCCAAGGGTGGAGCAAGGTAACCATCAAGAAGAGGAAGATTGAATCAAGACCAGAACAAGAAACAGATTCTGATGTTGCTATGGATGTCACTAACACCCAATCTAAGAGGAAACCTGCTTCCAGCAAGCTGGATGAAAATGTCCCTGAGGTGCCTATTGATAATATATCTTTCCACTATCCATCATGTGTTAATAGATGGAAATATGTGTATCAAAAGAGGCTGGCTTTGGAAAGAGAGTTAGCTCAAACTGCTCTTGACTGCAAAATGATCCTTGGCCTTATTCATAAGGCAGGCTTGATAAAGACTGTCAGTCACTTTCCACCATGTTATGAGATTCTTGTGAAAGAATTCATAGTGAACCTGTCAGAAGCATGTGCTGATAGGAAGTCCAATGAGTTTGGAAAAGTATATGTGAGGGGTGAGTGTATAAATTTCTCGAACTCCATCATCAATAAGTATTTGGGGAGACCATATGCAGGACAGTCTGAACTTACTGTAACTGACCATCAAGTGTGCCGAGAGATAACTGCTAAACAGGTCAAGAACTGGCCCTCCAAAGGGAAGCTAGTGGCTAGAAAACTCAGTGTGAAATATGCTATGCTTCACAAAATTGGTGCAGCAAATTGGGTGCCTACCAATCATAAGACGACTGTTGCTACTATTCTGGGAATATTTTTATATGTTGAAGGGACAAAAGCTAAACTCAACTATGGGATCTACATTTTTGAGCAAACAATGAAGCATGCTGGGAGCTACAGTGTCAAGGGACCTATTGCCTTTCCATCACTCATATGTGGAATCATCTGTGATCAGCATCCCAACATCATCAAAAAGAGTGATATAGTATGCAAGAGAGAAAATCCTTTGTCATTCAATTACAAACTATTTAAAGGAATGCATGTTCCTGACATTGATTTAACTTCAGATGAGACATCCAATAAGGGTCCCAAAACCAAAAAGGTTGAAGTCATGGCAATCATTAGAGAAACATGCAAAAAACTGGAGGCAAGGAAGAAAACACTTGAACAGCTGCTACAGTCTCTTGAACAAGATGAGGATACATGCAGCTCAGAAGATGCTACCAAGGAAGATGATGGTACTAGGGAAGATGGGAGTCAAGAAGCTGGTTCAGAGGATGCTGACACTACAGTAGACAACTCTGGAGAAACTGGTGGGGACGAGTTCAGCCCAGCTGCAGAAGAGGATTGATGACTTGCAACACACACCACTGATGGCTGAAGTGGTGCACAAAGGAGTATTGTTGGTTGACAAGTTAGAATCATGTGAACCTTGTGTAAACCACTGAATTTTGATGCTCTGTTTGAGTTATTTTTTGTAATATAACCCCTAAAAATTTTCATGATACAATGAATGATCTGTGCTACGTATTTAGTAAGATCCTAATTTGTGGCTAAAAGGGGGGAGAGTATGATAGAAAATGGAAAACAGCAGGTACAGCAGGTGGGAGAACATGTTGAAGATTGGCTAGTGCATAGCTAGAGCCTGTGCATATAATCATACGTGCATGCTTGCAGGTGTTGCTGGGTGCTTGATCGGGAAAATAGCAAGTGTACTATTTTTACCGATTGTAGTAATAAGGGAAAAAGTCCCAAGTATCGATCTCGAGGACTGCGTAGAAGTTAACGGAATTTTTAGTATTCAAAGGAACAAAAAGTCTAGGGGGTTGTTTGGTAGCAGAGTAACACAACAAGTAAATAAAAACTTATAGATCAATCTAAGAACAATGTTAGGGGAGTGGACACAATGCGAGTAAAGACCATGTAGGATTATTCTGAGATAATGTTTATTAACCTTAATTCATCAGTTCTCAAATTTAGTTTTCCTTAATTCCTTAATAAAACCCTTTGATGAGTTCATGTACACTAATTCCTCAATGTCCATGAAAAACATCAAGCAATAGTTCTGACAATAAAATACGTGATACGGGATATCCCCATTCCTAAGCAATATCTACCGTAATATTATTTTGCAAAAGCGCTAGGTTGACTTTCCAGACCAAAACCTAATCATGAATCGAATTCTACTTTCCAATATGAATACGCATTAAGATTGTTGCAAAATAAAATATATAAGGTGAATAACATAATTCTCATAGAATAATCCAAACAAATGTCAATACATCGCAATTTAGGACCACCCCCTAACACTTGGGGGTTTAGCCACTCATGTTCTTAATAAAAACAGATGAACTTAGAAATAAAAGGTAAGAGATCATTACAATTGAAATTGGTTCACTTGGATCGTCAATTGCTTCCGCGTTTGATCGATCCTTCGTTCTCCAGAAATCTCCCTCTTCAGTTGCCAATCCTATTCCCAATCCAAAAGTGTCTTGTTTTTGGCCAAAAAGCGGCTCATATATCCAAATTCAAATTACATCGCAAAATGTCTAAAATGCCCTTCGAAACAGGTCTGATAGCATAAAAATCAGAAAAACAACAAATTCACTATCAGTGACCCTGACACGGACCGTGTCATGGGACACGGGTGGCCGTGTCAGGCTGCTGAATCAAACAGAGCGCTTTTCATCTTCAGGGGCTGCAACACGGGCCGTGTTGTGTGACACGGGCACCCGTGTTGCTCTTATGTTCTCCATTTTCCGCTGCTCATCTTGGCCGTGTCTTTCCAACCGTGTCCTCCCTGACACGGGCCGTGTTGTGCAACACGGGTACCCGTGTTGTGCCTCTGAATTCCATTTTTTCGACTTTTCTTTTCCTCCAAAACGGTGCGAATGTCGGGCCATCAATTCCTGCCAAAAACACACTAAAAGAAACCGAATTAAACGCACCAGCGGGAAAAGTAATACAAACCTCAAAATAAGACTTACATAAAAACGACTACAAATAACTAAGATAACAAAAACCAAAGCTTCGAAAACAGATAAAAACAGTGCAAAACCAACAACAAACAGAGTTTGAAAACACAAGTGAAATCCATCGATCAAACTCCCCCGAACTTGAACTTTTGCTTGACCTCAAGCAAAAAGCTCGCCAAACCGAACTTACAATATCTTTTTGCACAACTGAACCGTCCATAGAACTGTGAGTTACGGTAATGATACTCATACTTGAACTTCTCGTTCCAAGTCCCACTAGGGTTAATCTCGGCTTCTCCCTCAAAACAGGTAACACACAAACACTAGATCGCGGTAAACCACAGAACTCAGTCTCCCTATTGGTAACCTCTCCGACTATGCTTTGTAATTAAGTCTTCTTTTTCGATTTTCATCCCTTTCATTCGGACAATCACTATAACGACTTTTATGATTTTTCCTCGCGTGCACAAGATTGATCAACGACATTTTTTTTCTTTTTCTGGCACTGTTATTATTTTTGAATGGCTTTCAGGTTCGACCGTCGTTGGGCTGAATAACCGGGTGAGGGTTACCCAACTTAGAAGGATTAGTCGTCTAATTGCCCTTTTTGTTTGTTTTTTTTCTATGCCTTTGCTCAATATTTTTCATCAACCTTGCAACACGATTCTTATTGATTAAACCCGATTGTCAAAATAAATTACTAGGGGGTACTTCTCAGATCAAAGCACTATGGTACAAATCTACACGTCGAACTCGTTCCTATTCGGTAAACCCAGGGTGTTTGCTTTTTACCTATCTCTCAAGATTGTTCTGATTTCATCCTCACGGTTCTTTTTCCGAGCATTCTATATACTTTCTCATCACCTTACTTGCAGACATCTCAACCAAATAGTTCTCAAACCAAAAATTTTATTAGCTCAATATCAGGGGGTTTTCACTGTGGAACTTCCATCATGCTTTCAAACTAACACTTAAAAATAAATAACCAAATAAAGAAAAATAAAAACAAAAACACACAAATAAAATACCCCCACACTAGGATTCAACAGTGCCATAATATGGTCAGTATCGAACAGGCGAAATCTGAGAGTGCCATAATATTCCTCCTCCGCACCTGTCCACCTATGCTTCAACTAAAAATCTAAAGTACTTAAGAATTCAACAGTTATGTGCTCATAAGTCGGTGCTTCCAATTGCATAAATTCCAGCATACCAAGAATGTGAAACATCCTATGAACTTCTACTCTCAGCCCTAGATTATCAAGCGTAGTGTTACATATATACCTCGTTGGGGTGAGCTTACGCTTTATGATGTTGGAATATTTCTTCTGGTGATCCGGGTCTTCAAAGAGTATGTTGTGAAGATTCGTCATTCGGTGTGCTCTCTTTTTGGGGCGCGAAGTTTCGGCCACGGCTTTTCCGGTGTCTCTACGAGGCGGCATTGTTTATCCTGCAAAACACAAACAACACAGACAATTCGAAAAATTTGAAATCACCGTTAGAGAAAAACGCAACCGTAGGAATGATCACAAGGATGAGGGAAACGTTTTTTGTGAAGGGTGGAAGTGCTTTCGATGAGTGGGTGTTGTGGAAATTGAAGCTTTTATGGAGAGGAGGCAATGGAGGCTTAGGGTTTTTGAAAGAAGGTGGTTAGTAAAAGATGAAGATGATAAGATAAGTGGGGTAAATGAGAGTTTTAAGTTAGAAGGACAAACCGGGCCCCACACGGGTAAGGAAAAAACTATTCAGCCGCGCCTTGCAACATGGGCACCCGTGTTGCACCCCTGGTGGCTAATGAACTTTACTGATCCTTGCAACACGGGCACCCGTGTTGCACCCCCTGTAGGTTAATGGATTTTGCTGATATTCATGACACGGGCCGTGTCACACGACACGGGCACCTGTGTCACACCCCTGACTTCACACATTTTGTCCCAGCTATGATACAGCCTGACACGGCCCGTGTTGTGCAACACGGCCACCCGTGTCAGGGTACTGAGTTTTCAAACTTTTCGCTCTCTTCTGGTTTCCGACAACCTTCTTTCACCGATGAACCGTGAGTCAACCAAAACCTGTTAAAACAAGAAACAAAATGAAACATGAGTGTAAAATGCGTGGGTTGCCTCCCACGAAGCACTTTGTTTTACGTCGCATGGCTCGACGGTCCTTCATCTTATCCTGTGAGATGAACGATATCATTTCGATCTTTCTGTTTCCCCTCGTAGTAAGGTTTCAAACGCTGACCATTTACTTTAAAAATGTCTCCGTTTGCTTGATTTTTCAGCTCGATTGCTCTGTGCGGAAACACCTTATGTACGATAAACGGTCCTGACCATTTTGATTTAAGCTTTCCCAGAAAGAGTTTCAGCCGGGAGTTGTACAACAGTACTAACTGTCCTTCCCGAAATTCCTTCTTCTGAATTCTTCGATCATGCCATTTCTTTGTTTGATCTTTGTAAATTTTGGCATTCTCATATGCCCGGTTCCGGAATTCCTCTAGCTCATGGAGTTGGAGAGTTCTAGACTCTCCTGCTTTGGTGAGGTCTAGGTTGAGGACTTTTGATGCCCAAAACGCCTTGTGTTCCAACTCTAGAGGCAGATGGCAAGCTTTACCATAGACTAGTTGGTAAGGGGATATACCGATGGGTGTTTTGTACGCAGTGCGGTACGCCTAGAGAGCGTCGTCCAGCTTTACTGCCCAGTCCTTACGGGAGGCACGCACTGTTTTCTCTAGTATCTGTTTGAGTTGTCTATTTGACACCTCGGCTTGCCCGTTGGTTTGAGGATGGTAAGGGGTAGCTATTTTGTGCTTCACATTATACTTAAGGAGTAACCTTTCCATGAGATGATTCAGGAAGTGCGTTCCTTCATCACTTATAAGAGCCCTTGGTACTCCAAACCGAGAAAATATGTTCTCCATCAGGAACCTGACCACTACCTTAGCATCATTGGTTGGTAGTGCCACTGCTTCTACCTACTTCAAAACATAGTCAACTGCCACCAGTATATAATTTTTCCCAAATGATGGTGGGAATGGCCCCATAAAGTCAATCCCCCGAACATCAAACAACTCTACTTCTAACATGGAATTTTGCGGCATCTGGTTTCTTTTCGAGATATTTCCAGTCCGTTGACATCTATCGCATTCCTTCACTACGTCCTGGGCATCCTTGAACAAAGACGGCCAATACAACCCCGATTGGAGGACTTTGGCTGCGGTGCGGTCACCACTGAAATGCCCTCCATAATCTGAATTATGACATGCTTCGAGCACCTTCCTTTGCTCATCTTCAGGAATACATCTTCTGATCAGTCCATCCAACCCTCTTTTGTAAAGAAACGGGTCATCCCATAAGTAAAACCTGCAGTCATGAACAAACTTTTTTCTCTTGTTAGAATCAAAGTTGTCAGGTATTATACCCCCGACCAAATAATTGGCGTAATCAGCAAACCAAGGGACACCATTAATAACTAGGATGTGTTCATTAGCAAACTCATCATTTATCGGACGCTTGTCCTCGTTTTCTTCAATCGGTGACATTCGCGAGAGGTGATCAGCTACAGTATTTTCACATCCTCTCTTATCACGAATCTCCACGTCGAATTCTTGGAGAAGTAGGACCCATCTCAGAAGCCTGGGCTTTGAATCCTGCTTAGCAAAAAGATATTTTAAAGCAGCATGGTCAGTATAAACAATCACTTTGGAACCCAACAGATATTGCCTAAATTTGTCAAAGGCGTACACCACCGCTAACAACTCCTTCTCGGTAGTTGTGTAATTCATCTGTGCAGGGTTCAAAATGTGACTAGCATAGTAAATGACATGCAAAAGCTTCTCTCTCCGCTGCTCCAACACAGCCCCCACCGTGATGTCACTGGTGTCACACATGATCTCAAACGGCAGAGACCAATCGGGGGCAATCACAATCGGTGCTGACACTAACTTATTTTTCAAGTTTTTGAACGCATCAGCACACTCCTTAGTGAACACAAACGATGTGTCCTTGACTAACAATGAAGTCAACGGTTTAGCTATCTTGGAAAAATATCTTATAAACCTACGGTAGAAACCCGCGTGGCCTAAGAAACTTCGAATACCTTTCTCGTTCACAGGTGGTGGTAACTTAGATATTACCTCCACTTTTGCTTGATCGACTTCGATCCCTTTGTGTGAGATTTTGTGACCAAGGACAATGCCCTCTCTTACCATAAAATGGCATTTTTCCCAATTTAGGATCAAGTTACTTTCATGACATCTCTGCAAAACAAGTGAAAGGTTAGTTAAATAATTATCAAATGATGAACCAAAAACAGAGAAGTCATCCATGAAGACTTCCATATGCTTCTCAAGCATATCAGCAAAATTGAAGTCATGCATCTTTGAAATGTTGCTGGGGCGTTACATAACCCGAATGGCATCCTCCTGTAGGCAAAAACTCCATACGGGCATGTGAAAGCCGTCTTCTCTTGATCCTCCGGCGCAACCGCGATTTGGTTGTACCCGGAGTATCCATCCAGAAAACAACAGTAGTCGTGCCCAGCCAATCTTTCTAGCACCTGATCAATGAACAAAAATGGAAAGTGATCTTTTCTTGTGGCCAAATTAAGTCTCCAATAATCAATACACACCCTCCAACCAGTGATTGTACGCGTAGGAATCAACTCATTCTTTTCATTAGTCACCACAGTTGTACCTCCTTTCTTGGGCACCACGTGAACAGGGCTCACCCATGAACTGTCCGATATAGGATAGATAAGTCCAGCATCCAACAATTTCACGACTTCCTTTCTTACTACCTCCTTCATAACGGGGTTCAGTCTTCTCTGGGGCTGCACAACCAGTTTGTGGTCTTTCTCCATAAGAATTTTGTGCATGTAAACTGTAGGACTTATACCCTTGAGGTCTTCGATTTTCCATCCAATAACACTCTTAAATTTTTTTAGAACCCCAATCAGCTTTTCCTCTTGGACATTTTTCAAACTAGAGCTAATAATGGTGGGGCATTTTTCTTTGATGTCGAGAAAAACATATTTGAGATTCTCTGGAAGTTGTTTTAATTCCGAACCTTTAGGCTTTTCTTCATTACCTTCCAACGCTATAGGTTGCCTTAAGTCTTCCCATCGGTGTGGTCGGGATCCCCTTTGAAATGGTCGAGTTTCCAACATTTCAACTACTTCCATGTCATTCTCATCTACTTCTTTATCTTCCTTAAAAATTGACATGCTTAACACTCTCTCAAGGGGAAGTTGGGTCACACTCTCCAAATGTTCACTCTCTACAACTTGTTCTAGCACTTGTATGTTGCTACTTGTGCCAAAATCCTGTTTATGCTTCATGGTATTCCTAACATCAATTTTTAACTCCTCGTCATATACCTTCAAGGTCAGGGTACCGCCTTCCATATCTATCATGACTCTCCCGGTTTCCAAGAATGGCCGACCCAAAATTAACGGAATTTCTTCATCTTCCGACATCTCTAGTATCACAAAATCAACCGGAAACACAAATTTATCTACCTTAACCAGAACATCTCGAACCACTCCATACGGCCGCTTAACCGAATTATCCGCAAATTGGAGAGTCATCCGAGTGTCTTAAACCGCACCAATACCCAACTTTTTGTAGATGGACAAGGGCATGAGGCTAATACTTGCTCCCAAATCGATTAAAGCTCTGTTGAATGACCTATCACCAATAGTGCATGGAATAGTAACAGCTCCACTGTCTTTCTTCTTCACCGGAATCTTCAGACCCTGCAAAATAGCACTACAAGTTTCAGTTAGAATAACAGGTTCGGACTCACTAGTCCACTTCTTAGCAATGATGTCCTTCATGAATTTGGCATAGGTGGGCATTTGTTCTAGTGCCTCCAACAACGGAATGTTCAGCTCTAACTTTTTAAACAGTTTAAGGAATTTCTCGAAATTCCTCTCTTGTTGTCCTTTCTTTTTATTTCTTGAGGGGTATGGCAGCTTGATCACCGGTTTCGGTTCTACAACTTTTTCTTTAGTTACAGGTGCCGGTGTCACCACTTCTTCCTCCACCACGTCATTTTCTTTTATTTCCAGTTCCACTTCAATCATATGATCATTTAGTTCAGTTTCCTCTTCTTCCACTTCCTTAGATTTTCCACTTCTTGTTACTACCGCTTTAACTTGGTGGTGATCCTTCGGATTCGGTACTGTTGCGGTGGAAATAGGATCACAAACTATTAATGAGTTTGAATCGCAATTCAATTCACAACCGCTCTTTGATTTATCCGAAGGAAAAGGTCAAAAAGGGAAAACCTATTTTGCATCGTAAACACAATGCGGGGAAAGATCTAGGGTTCGGGGGTTGGTTAAATTTAGGGAAGGTATTAGCACCCTAAACTTCTGTAGTACTCTACAGGAACCTTTTGTTCAGATGTTTACTATTTGCTTTATTTATTTGCTTAAGGTATATGTACAAAGATTAAAAGTGAGAAAAGGGACCTAAGGGGTTAATTCTAAGTTTAACTCGGCAAGACATCGCATCTTGTGCCTACGTATCCTTACGGGAGTGGAATCAGAGTAATCGTAGTTCCCCTCAAAAGGGAGGTTAGAGACTTCTTGACTGTGGCCAAGGTTTCAATGGGGAATAAACGTATCTTAGGGACACGCTTACGCGGAGTGTAGAAACTCCAATATCTACGTTGTAAATTGTTAAGTGAATTAGGGTTAGGTTAGGAATTCCGCGGCGGGAAACCTTAAAACAGAGTACGGCGACTCTTTTGGCCTAACACTAGGATAAAAGCAATTTTGCCCACGGCGGGACACCTAGGCGTTTGATCCATAAAAGGGGTAAGGCTATTGACTCGGCGGCCAAAAGGCTGGACCTAATCCTTCGGAAGGATAAAACTGTAAAAAAATGTGAAAATATGACAAATCATTATATGGAGGAATAATTAAGGTACAAAAATAAGAAAAGTAATAAAGGCAGAGGGTATAAAGAAACAAAGAAACATTTCTGAAAACATGAAGAATATGAAAATATGTAATGACACTTAGAATGAAGTGAGGGAGGAAAATAGTGTGGGGTTGTAGCCACCACAAGCACATCTCAACCTCGAGCATGCACATGAAATGCAGGAATAAAGAAAATAAAAGGTACACAAAATGACACGGCAAACATAAGGAGTTCCTTACGAAAAGGTTTTAATTTTTTAATATTTTAATTATGTAAAAAAATGTTTTAATTTTTTTAATATTTTAATTATATATATAAAAAAAAGGTTTTAATTTTAAAATGGAATTACTTAGTTAAAAAAAATTTAAGTTTAAATTATAAAAAAAATGTTAAGTTTAAATTATATATAAAAAAAAATGTTTTTGGGAACAAAAAGGTTTTTTTGGAAAAAAATGCTTACGGGAACAAAAAAAAAAAAAGGCTTTTTTTGGAAAAAAAATGTTTACGGGAACAAAAAAGGTTTTTTTTGGAAAAAAATGTTTACGGGAACAAAAAAAGGTTTTTTTTTGGAAAAAAATGTTTACGGGAACAAAAAAAAGGCTTTTTTTGGAAAAAAATGTTTACGGGAACAAAAAAGGTTTTTGGGAATAAAAATGTTTTAGTTTTAATAAAAAAAGTTTTGATTTTGAGAAAGGTTTTGATAAAAAAAATAACAATAGAATTGCAAATGCAAACAGACAATTAATGGACATGCAAACAATCCTATACGACACAATGATCAAAATCTACGAATCTAAACAACAATGAAGGTTAACATGGCAAGGATGCAAATAAATATGAAAAATGCAAAGGATTTAGTAATTTAACGGACCTAAACACATTAACATGGCAAAATATGCACATAAACATGAAAAGGCAAAAGGTTTAGTAATTTAACCTACGAAGCGGAGGTTTGCTTCGGTAAATGTGAAAAAGGTTTGAATAAGGGAACACTGGAGAGCTCCAATCCTTCTAACGAGTTGTGGGAACGACCGCCTTTCTTCTCTGGGGATCTCCTTTGTTTCTCCCTCTCTCTCCTCTTTTCTGAAGAAAACCTTCTGACCCCTCTTAGGTTTTTTTTTCATTCTCTGCCCCTTTCCAACAAGGCAACACATGTATATATAGGGAACAAATTAGGGTTAACACCAAATTGTCAATAATGTCCCTAAAGCCCATTTTAAAGCCCAAACTAAATAATTAGTTAAGAAAAAATAAAATTTAAATAATTTAAAATAATTAAAATAAACTTAAAATAAAAACTAATAATCCTATTGATTCCTAAAATAAAAAATATTATAAAAGGAACAAAATTTTTTTCAATATATTTTATTTTATGATTTTTTTGGATATTTTTAGAAAAAAGTGAAAAAAAATAATATTTTAAAAAATGATTTAATTAAAATACGAAAATAATAATTAAATAATAATAAAAAACTATTTTTGTTATTTTTTAATGAAAGATAGAAAAATTTAGAGTAAAAATAATAAAGAACAAAAAAAAGTGACAAAGGTGAGATTTAATTTTTAAAATAGTTAGAAAAAAAAAAGATTTAATTTTAAAAAAGAATTTAGAGGAAAAAAAGATTTAATTTTATAAAAGTTAGAAAAAAGATTTAATTTTTTTAAAAAAGTTAGAAAAAAAGATTTAACTTTATAAAAGTTAGAAAAAAAGATTTAATTTTAAAAAGAAGTTAGAAAAAAAAGATTTAACTTTTAAAAAAAGTTAGAAAAAAGATTTAGTTTTTAAAAAAAGTTAGAAAAAAAAGATTTAACTTTTAAAAAAAGTTAGAAAAAAGATTTAGTTTTTAAAAAAAAGTTAGAAAAAAATATTTAACTTTAAAAAAAGGAAGAAAAAAAAGATTTAATTTTAAAAAAAAAGTATTAGATTTTTATTTAAAAAAAAGTATTAGAATTTGATTAAAAAAAAAAGTGTTAGAAATTAATTTAAAAAAGGTTATAAAAAATTTACTCTTTAAAGAAAAGAAAAAAAAGTTAAATTTTAATCTAAATCCTAAAAGTTAGTAAGAAGAGCTTAAAAAAAAAGTTAATAAAAAAACATTAGTAAAGTTATAAAAAAGGTTAATTAAATTATTATTAGTTAAAAAAAACAAGATTTAAAAAAAAGGTTAATTTATTAAGTTAATAAGAATTTAAAATAAAAATAAAAAAGAAAGGGTAAAATTTGGGGTATTACAGTTGCCCCTATTTAAATGGCTACACCGGACGATTTGAGTGACAGAGACTCGTGGAATCGTGGTGGAGAGATTTAAATATAGATAACCGAAAATTTTGCCCTTATATGCGACGATATGCAATGCTATGGACAAAACTGGAACGACTTAATGCAGATGATGCCATGACTATGATATGATGCGTATGCTGGAATAATGAATGCGAAAATGCTGACGAAACATGACGACACCGAGACAGACGCCACGAGAAGAAACACACTGGGGAAAATGACGCGCTGAGACACAGTACATCACTGGGGAATTCTAAAAATGATAGTCAACTGGTGCGAATGACCAATTGTCACTTTTAGAAAAGGAACGAGATCCTCGAATGGAGATGGTACCTATGAGACGGCCTCCACTGGGGAATCTAAAAATAAAACTGGATCACGTACGATTGTAAGATCGATTACAGAATGCTGGAGCATTGAGCAAGGAATAACATCCAAGCTTCTGTAAACTACCCCTCGTGACAGGATCAAACGGACTTTTCGGAACTCCGTAGCAAATATACAGGGTAAAGACCGACTGTATGCCAAAATAAATGGACTTTGATGGGAATTGCCCTGATAAGCTTCTCGAGGGAGAACTGTCACTTATCGTTGGAAGGGACTTATGTGCAAAAAAAATGGATAAGCACTTAAATAAAGAGGCTGCTGCTTATCTGATAAATAAATCTTCTCGCATTTAAGGTCGGCGCCTGGAATACGATTCTGATTCTTCTCTTACTGAAGGATAAATAAACTTCTTCATGCTTCAGAATCGTGCTCTCCTGAACATGAAAAGGGTAAACTGAACTTCCTCATACTTCAGGATCGTGCTCTCCTGAATATGAAACTGGATGACTGAATATACTCATATTTCAGAATCGTGCTCTCCTGAATATGAAACTGGGTAATCGAACTTCCTCATAACTCAGAATCGTGCTCTCCTGAATATGATTCGGTTCCTGAAATTTCTTCATTCTTCAGAATCGTGCTCTCCTGAAAAACGGCCAACTGAACTTCCTCATAACTCAGAATCGTGCTCTCCTGAATATGATTCCGTTCCTTCTTTTACTAAAGGATAAATGAACTTCTTCATAACTCAGAATCGTGCTCTCCTGAATATGATTTCGCTCAAACCTTCCCGTAACTCAAGATCGTGCTCTCCTGAATACGATTTGGTTCAAAACTCAAGACGGCAGGTAAATGGAAGCCCAACTGCTCCATGGAGATGGCCATTTGCTGCGAGTCATAACGAGGATATGATCGACTTCTTAGGTGAGAAATGTCGTGTGTTGATGCTGTAAGATGTAAAGTGTAAAGGGTTGTAACATGTAGGATTGTAAAGTGTTTTACTGATAGATTTTCCAGGCGTGAACTGGCATGTATCTGTAAAGGATTGTGCTGTTTTTCTTGAAAGATAGTGCAAAATAAATGCACGTCCGGGTATAGTGATAAACTTCTCAAGTGATATAGTCGCGTATCTGTCATGGTATGGTGAAAATCTTTAGATGGTGCAAAATAAATGCACGTCCGGTTGGGATTGACGACCGACAAGACTGAGATTCAATCTAGAATCGAGCTAGAAAGAAGACTGGTAATCAAAACTCCATCGAGGGAATGATCTCGGAGGGTAAATATCTTATCCTGGCGAGGAAAGATAGCTGAAGTAACCGTCATCCACGAGGATCGAGCTCTGTGGGGAAACTGGAAACAAGTAGGTATTTTATGCTTAAAGCTGACAATCTATTTGAAGAGAATGGACAAACCCAATTACTCGGCGATAACAACCAATGACGGTGAAACGCAGTGAACCTGTGAATGCTAATGCATATGTTAATGTCTATGTATGTTAATGTTTATGTATGTTAATGTTTATGTATGTTAATGTTTATGAAATGAGTATGTAATGAATATGTAATGAATATATAATGAATATGTAATGAAATAGGCATGTGATGCTTATGCCCTTGCGTATGCTGACGAAGCTGACTAGAGACGGGACGAGAGATGAAATAGACATCTCGACGGAAATACCCTGCGTTCTCTGCAACCAATACGTCAATCATGGGTAAGAAAGATCAATGGTAGAACCGAATCTGGTTTTAAAGTTCTGAATTCTCTGGGGAGAAGGTAATCTGCTTGGGTGCATAGTACCACGTCTTCGCATGGGGAGAAGAAAACCTGAGGGACACTTTCGAGTTACCCAAGAAAAAATTGTCAGCTTATAGTCTCTCTGGGGACTGTGATGAGGCAATAGTTTAGGAGTCTGTTGCAACACTGAGGCTTACTGGGGTATGAAGGCCGCTGTGAGTAAAATCCATCGGGTGCATGAAAAAATTGTGAAATCCCATGGTTTTGATCTTGCAGGACCTTATAGTAGCCGCCATTTGTTTCTTCAAAAACATGGTGCCCCAGGATACTTGCGTTGCGAGGTAGGGTCATCTCAAGAGGATTCTATAGAGAACACCGAGTCCGGTTGCCCCATTGTTCTCAAACTCTTTGAGAGATTTGTCAGGTCTCGACGTAACTGGCACAAATTAATCGTGTTACGACGAAATGTTTGGGAAATAGCTCTTAAGAATGTCAGACTCGCGTTGGTAAGCGAATTGGGAAACTGCCTGCCCCTGTTCAGCAGGATCTTCAAGTTCCACGGGTTATGTTCATATGTAAATCTCTAAGATATCAAGCAAAGTTGTCATGCCTGAAATGCCTATCCTGAGCTTGTCAATGTACACATATATTTGTCTTGAATTTTTGTTTTGAAAAAAAGATATCGCAACAACTTGTGACCGAAATCACTAGTCAGGATATAAGTTTTAATTATAATGCCATCATGAATTTTTTTCTGAGCATAGCTCGTAGGAGTCAGGAAACGTGATCTTGTCAAGTATGCTTTCAACCGAAGTCCTACTTCAATTAGGTCTTTTAAAGGTTGTATCGTGGCTCAGTTCACGGTTTAAGAAACAAAAGGATAAAGGCTCAAAGTTATATTTGTACCCACCCATTCTTCGTGATGTTCTCCAATCCTAATTCAGTTAACCGGATACGAACGCTCATATCTCAAGCGGATTTGCTATGGTCGAGAACTTATCAAGGCTTTGGACATGGCAGTCGCTCACCTATTACACGATCTTGTTCTTTACTAGGGACTATTTATTGTACCCTCTTGTTTTGCTTTTATTCCCTAACTTTTGCCTGGACAACGTCTTTTGATCTGACTTTGGAGTCCAACGGGATGCCCCAGTTTTGCCTAAGTCTCCTTCATAGGTTTTTGACTTAGCGGGCTCTTATTTTTTTGAATATTCCTTTATGCACAAGTCGTGTAAATCTTTTGAAAGGCTCGTGACTGCCCCACTCCTTAGGTAACCGAGGGATAGTCATTGTATTGGACTTCTTAAGATGCTAAGGATAAATTCTCGAAGGTTTGCTCTTCCTTTTTGAGGATCTAAGCGCTCGATCGGTTTAACTGAAACCTACCCTGCCCCAGGTTAGGATGAAGGTTCTTAAAAAGAAAGAAAAACTCCTACTTCAAGGTTCAAAGGGTTGACTAGGGATTAACATCCTTATATCTCCAGTGTTTGGGATTTGAAACAATGCCTTACATCATCAGCGGGTTTCAATCGAAAGCATACGACAAGAAATCTGACGTTTTGGGTTCGTCATCCTCCCCCCAATTCTCCATCAGAACAAGAGATCGGGTAAAGTTGGCATTATAATTTATGAAAACGTTTTTGAATGAGTGAAGCGAATGGATTTATTCAAGACAAACATATGCGTTGCATTAATTAATCAAAGATAAACAAGTTCGTGCATGCTAAATATGATTAATCGAAGAGAAATACATATAAATAAACAAATGAACTGTCGGAAAAATCCTTCTAAATGTTTATGAAATCTTGCATTCAAGAGTAACAGTTTCCTTTGGCGGAGCCTCAATGGAAAGGACGTCTGGTTCATGATCACTGTGAGTCGTCATGGCTTACCCCAGTTATGCTGGTCACATCTTCAACAGTTTTCAGTCGTTGCTTCAGAATAAATTTCCCAGATCCTTTGTTGATCCCGGTCATATCACCTTGAGGGTTACTGAAATGAAGCGGGCTAGGTCTTTGAATAATGACTGGATTCGGCTGATAGGCGTAGCATGCTTTGCAGAATTTGCACTTGACGAGTGAGGAACCCCGAAAGGAGTCTCGATCTTCAGCTGAGCATCGCCAAAAGACAACTTCTTCGTTTCTAGCAAATTTCTGACAACTTTCTTAAGAGCATAGCAATTTTCTAGATCATGGCCGGGCGCACCCTCATGAAATAAACAATGAGCGGTAGCGTTGTAACTTGCAGGTAATGGATTAGGTGGAGGATTAGGAGGCGGACCCAAAGCCCGAGTAGTGATGAGACCTTGCTTGACCAAAGAGGGACACAACTCGGTAAAAGTCATCGGGATCGGCGGACAAGGTTTATACGTTCTTCTGTTTGGCATATTCTGGCGAGGAGCCGGACTCTTTGGCTGTTGAGGAGCAGGAGTATTGGGCGCCTGTAGATAGTTGACAGGAGGCGGATAAACAGGAGGTTGTTGCATAGGTTGATACATAGGAACCTGTTGATTGAAAGAAGGTGTAATAGCTGCCACATAGGGTTGTTGAGCATATTGGACTGGATACCCTTGAGGTTGAGCATAACCTTGCGGATGCCGATAAAAGCGTTCCCTTGGTCTACCAGAGGATATGGCATTAGTCTCACTCTCCTTCTTTTTCTGGGAGCTATACGGAGGTTTCTTCGGCTGATCCTTAGAAGCGCCATGATTATTTATCATTTTACCACTCTTCATACCCAATTCAATCTTGACACCCACAGCAACGATGTCGGAGAAATTTGAAGTCACACTACCCACCATTCTCTCGTAAAATTCTGGACGGACTGTGTCGACAAACCAATCAGCTAACTCTTTCTCGGTCAAAGGAGGTTCTACCTGCGAAGCAGTCTCTCTCCACCTTTGAGCATACTCTTTGAATGACTCAGAATTCTTTTGTGACATACTCAGCAATTGTCTTCTGTCAGGAGCCAGATCCATATTGTACTTGTAGTGTTTGATGAAAGCGTCAGATAAATCCTGGAAACTCTTAATGCGAGACTGGTCTAAAGTTAAATACCACTTGGAGGAAGCACCCTTCAAACTATCTTGGAAGCAATGAATCATCAGTTTATCATTCTCAACATGGGCAGCCATTTTGCGATAATACATGATCAGATGACTCTTAGGACAGGTGGCACCTTCATAACGATCGAAGTTCGGAGTTTTGAACTTTGGGGGAATAACCAAACCTGAAACCAAACAAACATCCCTTGCAGCAGTCCCAAAAATTTGATCACCCTCTACCTTTTTCAATCTCTGGACGATAGTGTTTACTTCCTCACGAAGCTTATCATGTTTCTCATAACCCTCAACATTCTCATCAAGATTATCAAAAGCTGTCTCATTGAAGTACGGTTGCGCACGAGTGTGTACAACAGGTGGTGCAAAGATAGGAGCCCCCCTAGAAACTTCAGAAAACAAGGGCACGGCTTGCTGAACAGGTTGATTAATCGGAACAGTGGCTTGAGGAGGCACAAAACCCGGAGCAAGACCATAAGGTGGGTCCCTTGCTACGGTCACACTTGGTGGAGGGTCCACAGTAACGCCGGTAATCTCAGAAACAACAGTGGGCTGGGTATCCATCTTAGCATTCATGACATGTAACAATTCCATCATACGCCCCATACCCCCTCGAAGGTCTTCAAGTTCATTGCTAAGGCGATCAATCTCTTTTGCCTGATCCTCCATTCTTTTCCGAGTTTGAGCTCTGGTGTTGTATTGGTGCCGAGAACTCAGGGTGACGAAACTGGAAGGTGAGAGAAACGAGTGTGAGAAATCGGGAGACACATGCAATGCAAGAAAGTAAATGATGCTAAAATGTGGATGAAGATTTCATGGGATTCAATCATTGACGAATGTCGTGGGGTACCAAGGAAATCTTTTTCTTGTTTTTTCATTTTATATTTTTTTTATTTATGGTATCCAGCGATATCCATTAATGATGTTTGAACTCCATGAAATACAATGCGATGAGATGCTTTATGGATGCAATGCATGAAAACACACAAAGTCCTAGGTTAAAGGCTTGCATGAGGTTCAAAGGCAAATACCCTCCCCTGAAGTTAGATGGTTCATCCTGTCCTACAAAAGTAACCGGGTTCTAAGGGATCTCAATATCATTGATCCTTCACAAGGGTGGCTGTTCAGAAGGCAACTTACTTACCAACCAAAACCCTCCAAGTTTAAGATCTCAATGAGCGTAGTATCGAGTGTCAACCAACTTTAGTCTGCACCAAAGCCGGTTACCTCACTACTTTCTAAAGGCCAAGATGAGTTAACTAGGGTTCTAAAAGTCAGTTAGTGCATTGACAACATATGGCAGCCTCAATATTATCCTCAACTTGACTTAAGGAATATAAGCACCAACCAAGAAGTCGCACTAACCATGGCCACCAGATCAACCGTATCGATATACGTCGTACAGTTTCCTTGGTCTATTGCCATTTACCTAAGGTACACTAGATCCGGGTTAGGACCTATCTCACAGCACAAGGAACAGTCCCACAATCAAAGCGCAAATATATACATGCAAATGAATAATAACACAGATAGTAATAAATATGAACAGGTTAGGGATAACCCTCAAAAGTTAGGAGTCCCCAGTGAAGTCGCCATTTTCTGTTGCGGTGGAAATAGGATCACAAACTATTAATGAGTTTGAATCGCAATTCAATTCACAACCGCTCTTTGATTTATCCGAAGGAAAAGGTCAAAAAGGGAAAACCTATTTTGCATCGTAAACACAATGCGGGGAAAGATCTAGGGTTCGGGGGTTGGTTAAATTTAGGGAAGGTATTAGCACCCTAAACTTCTGTAGTACTCTACAGGAACCTTTTGTTCAGATGTTTACTATTTGCTTTATTTATTTGCTTAAGGTATATGTACAAAGATTAAAAGTGAGAAAAGGGACCTAAGGGGTTAATTCTAAGTTTAACTCGGCAAGACATCGCATCTTGTGCCTACGTATCCTTACGGGAGTGGAATCAGAGTAATCGTAGTTCCCCTCAAAAGGGAGGTTAGAGACTTCTTGACTGTGGCCAAGGTTTCAATGGGGAATAAACGTATCTTAGGGACACGCTTACGCGGAGTGTAGAAACTCCAATATCTACGTTGTAAATTGTTAAGTGAATTAGGGTTAGGTTAGGAATTCCGCGGCGGGAAACCTTAAAACAGAGTACGGCGACTCTTTTGGCCTAACACTAGGATAAAAGCAATTTTGCCCACGGCGGGACACCTAGGCGTTTGATCCATAAAAGGGGTAAGGCTATTGACTCGGCGGCCAAAAGGCTGGACCTAATCCTTCGGAAGGATAAAACTGTAAAAAAATGTGAAAATATGACAAATCATTATATGGAGGAATAATTAAGGTACAAAAATAAGAAAAGTAATAAAGGCAGAGGGTATAAAGAAACAAAGAAACATTTCTGAAAACATGAAGAATATGAAAATATGTAATGACACTTAGAATGAAGTGAGGGAGGAAAATAGTGTGGGGTTGTAGCCACCACAAGCACATCTCAACCTCGAGCATGCACATGAAATGCAGGAATAAAGAAAATAAAAGGTACACAAAATGACACGGCAAACATAAGGAGTTCCTTACGAAAAGGTTTTAATTTTTTAATATTTTAATTATGTAAAAAAATGTTTTAATTTTTTTAATATTTTAATTATATATATAAAAAAAAGGTTTTAATTTTAAAATGGAATTACTTAGTTAAAAAAAATTTAAGTTTAAATTATAAAAAAAATGTTAAGTTTAAATTATATATAAAAAAAAATGTTTTTGGGAACAAAAAGGTTTTTTTGGAAAAAAATGCTTACGGGAACAAAAAAAAAAAAAGGCTTTTTTTGGAAAAAAAATGTTTACGGGAACAAAAAAGGTTTTTTTTGGAAAAAAATGTTTACGGGAACAAAAAAAGGTTTTTTTTGGAAAAAAATGTTTACGGGAACAAAAAAAAGGCTTTTTTTGGAAAAAAATGTTTACGGGAACAAAAAAGGTTTTTGGGAATAAAAATGTTTTAGTTTTAATAAAAAAAGTTTTGATTTTGAGAAAGGTTTTGATAAAAAAAATAACAATAGAATTGCAAATGCAAACAGACAATTAATGGACATGCAAACAATCCTATACGACACAATGATCAAAATCTACGAATCTAAACAACAATGAAGGTTAACATGGCAAGGATGCAAATAAATATGAAAAATGCAAAGGATTTAGTAATTTAACGGACCTAAACACATTAACATGGCAAAATATGCACATAAACATGAAAAGGCAAAAGGTTTAGTAATTTAACCTACGAAGCGGAGGTTTGCTTCGGTAAATGTGAAAAAGGTTTGAATAAGGGAACACTGGAGAGCTCCAATCCTTCTAACGAGTTGTGGGAACGACCGCCTTTCTTCTCTGGGGATCTCCTTTGTTTCTCCCTCTCTCTCCTCTTTTCTGAAGAAAACCTTCTGACCCCTCTTAGGTTTTTTTTTCATTCTCTGCCCCTTTCCAACAAGGCAACACATGTATATATAGGGAACAAATTAGGGTTAACACCAAATTGTCAATAATGTCCCTAAAGCCCATTTTAAAGCCCAAACTAAATAATTAGTTAAGAAAAAATAAAATTTAAATAATTTAAAATAATTAAAATAAACTTAAAATAAAAACTAATAATCCTATTGATTCCTAAAATAAAAAATATTATAAAAGGAACAAAATTTTTTTCAATATATTTTATTTTATGATTTTTTTGGATATTTTTAGAAAAAAGTGAAAAAAAATAATATTTTAAAAAATGATTTAATTAAAATACGAAAATAATAATTAAATAATAATAAAAAACTATTTTTGTTATTTTTTAATGAAAGATAGAAAAATTTAGAGTAAAAATAATAAAGAACAAAAAAAAGTGACAAAGGTGAGATTTAATTTTTAAAATAGTTAGAAAAAAAAAAGATTTAATTTTAAAAAAGAATTTAGAGGAAAAAAAGATTTAATTTTATAAAAGTTAGAAAAAAGATTTAATTTTTTTAAAAAAGTTAGAAAAAAAGATTTAACTTTATAAAAGTTAGAAAAAAAGATTTAATTTTAAAAAGAAGTTAGAAAAAAAAGATTTAACTTTTAAAAAAAGTTAGAAAAAAGATTTAGTTTTTAAAAAAAGTTAGAAAAAAAAGATTTAACTTTTAAAAAAAGTTAGAAAAAAGATTTAGTTTTTAAAAAAAAGTTAGAAAAAAATATTTAACTTTAAAAAAAGGAAGAAAAAAAAGATTTAATTTTAAAAAAAAAGTATTAGATTTTTATTTAAAAAAAAGTATTAGAATTTGATTAAAAAAAAAAGTGTTAGAAATTAATTTAAAAAAGGTTATAAAAAATTTACTCTTTAAAGAAAAGAAAAAAAAGTTAAATTTTAATCTAAATCCTAAAAGTTAGTAAGAAGAGCTTAAAAAAAAAGTTAATAAAAAAACATTAGTAAAGTTATAAAAAAGGTTAATTAAATTATTATTAGTTAAAAAAAACAAGATTTAAAAAAAAGGTTAATTTATTAAGTTAATAAGAATTTAAAATAAAAATAAAAAAGAAAGGGTAAAATTTGGGGTATTACAGGTACTGTAGCACTTGGAAGTGTACCTGGCGCTTGCAAACTCGCTAGTTGTTGAGCAATTTGACCCATTTGTACTTCAAGATTTTTAATGGATGCACCAGCATTCCTTAAGTTGCTCCTTGTCTCTTCTTGAAATTGAGAACTTTGGGCAGCCATTTTTTCAATGGCGACTTCCCAATCAGCTTTTCTAGGAGCTTGTTGTTGATATTAAGGTTGGTACGGTGGCTGCTGGTATTGTTGCTGCTGAGGTTGATACGGTTGTTGGCCTTGAACCGGTTTTTGTACATTTCCTTGCTGATCTTTCCATGAAAAATTGGGGTGATTTTTCCAACCAGGATTATATGTGTTGGCATAAGGATTGTTCTGCCTCAACATATTAATTTGTTCCACCTGCTCTTGAGTTGCTACACAATGCACGGTAAAGTGTGGTCCACCACATATTTCACAAGGTGATGCTTGAACTGGTTCAACTTGTGCCACTGTCTGAGTTCCAATATTCATTTTCTTTAACCTTCTCTCTACCTCGGCGGTAATCTGATCCTCCATTTTAACAACCTGGTCTGCCAGCTTCAAATCAATCTTACCTTCCAGTTGGTTTACAGTGCGATAATACAACTCAAGGTGCTCGTTAGCGGCAATTACTTCTATGATCCTTTTGATACCCGTGGCTGTTGAGAAGTTGGTTAAGCCACCGGCAGCAGTGTCTATGAGTTCTTTCGTTTTGAGTCATAATCCATTCACAAAGTTTTGCATCTGCTCAGTGGCGTCCATGTTATGAGTAGGACATGCCGTCAGACACCTCTTAAACCGCTTATATGCATCCCCTAAAGATTCTCCTTCTTTTTGCTTGAAGTTGACAATGTCATATCTTTTTCGGATAAACACTACTCATTAAGGAACGCAGTTTCCATCTCTTGCCATGTTGTGATACTCCCAGCTGGAAGCGAGTAAAACCATTCTTCCGCATCATCAATGAGTGTGAACGGGAACATAACCAATCTCTTGGCCTCTTCGGAATGTCCTTCTATCTTCAAGGATGTGGTAGTCGTCAGGAATCTCTGAAGATGCTTGTTTGCATCTTCGTTGATTCGTCCAGCGAACGGCTTACTCTCCAACTGACGGATGGTGGAAGGGTGTAGCTGAAAATGTGCAACATTCACCGGTTGATTCACAATGGTCATCCGGTTTGGTTGAGCATTGGCCCCTCCATAGTCTCCTAACAGTCTTTCAGGCTGAGGTGGATTCCCAGCCATTTGAACAGTTTCAGGTGTTGTCTCTCTCTGCTTCGGAGTCGCTCTGCACAGATATAATTTCCTCTATTTCTTCCAGTCTTTTAACTTTAGCTTTTCTCCGTCTTTTGTGTAATGCTCGTTCTAGTTCTGTATCAAAAGAATATTTAGCTGAGGCCTGACCTCGCATACATAATTAGATAAATGTTAGATAATACAAGCACAGAGAGAATGCAGCGAATAATAAAAAATTTAGTCGCAGAGCAACAAAATTTCTTTTGGATTCTAAAAACAACGTTAATTTGGCAGTCCCCGGCAACGGCGCCAAAAACTTGATCGGGAAAATAGCAAGTGTACTATTTTTACCGATTGTAGTAATAAGGGAAAAAGTCACAAATATCGATCTCGAGGACTGCGTAGAAGTTAACGGGATTTTTAGTATTCAAAGGAACAAAAAGTCTAGGGGGTTGTTTGGTAGCAGAGTAACACAACAAGTAAATAAAAACTTATAGATCAATCTAAGAACGATGTTAGGGGAGTGGACACAATGCGAGTAAAGACCATGTAGGATTATTCTGAGATAATGTTTATTAACCTTAATTCATCAGTTCTCAAATTTAGTTTTCCTTAATTCCTTAATAAAAACCCTTTGATGAGTTCATGTACACTAATTCCTCAATGTCCATGAAAAACATCAAGCAATAGTTCTGACAATAAAATACGTGATACGGGATATCCCCATTCCTAAGTAATATCTACCGTAATATTATTTTGCAAAAGCGTTAGGTTGACTTTCCAGACCAAAACCTAATCATGAATCGAATTCTACTTTCCAATATGAATACGCATTAAGATTGTTGCAAAATAAAATATATAAGGTGAATAACATAATTCTCATAGAATAATCCAAACAAATGTCAATACATCGCAATTTAGGACCACCCCCTAACACTTGGGGGTTTAGCCACTCATGTTCTTAATAAAAACAGATGAACTTAGAAATAAAAGGTAAGAGATCATTACAATTGAAATTGGTTCACTTGGATCGTCAATTGCTTCCGCGTTTGATCGATCCTTCGTTCTCCAGAAATCTCCCTCTTCAGTTGTCAATCCTATTCCCAATCCAAAAGTGTCTTGTTTTTGGCCAAAAAGTGGCTCATATATCCAAATTCAAATTACATTGCAAAATGTCTAAAATGCCCTTCGAAACAGGTCTGATAGCATAAAAATCAGAAAAACAACAAATTCACTATCAGTGGCACTGACACGGGCTGTGTCATGGGACACGGGTGGCCGTGTCAGGCTGCTGAATCAAACAGAGCGCTTTTCATCTTCAGGGGCTGCAACACGGGCCGTGTTGTGTGACACGGGCACCCGTGTTACTCTTCTGTTCTCCATTTTCCTCTGCTCATCTTGACCGTGTCTTTCCAACCGTGTCCTCCCTGACACGGGTCGTGTTGTGCAACATGAGTACCCGTGTTGTGCCTCTGAATTCCATTTTTTCGACTTTTCTTTGCCTCCGAAACGGTGTGAATGTCGGGCCATCAATTCCTGCCAAAAACACACTAAAAGAAACCGAATCAAACGCACCAGCGGTAAAAGTAATACAAACCTCAAAATAAGACTTACATAAAAACGACTACAAATAACTAAGATAACAAAAACCAAAGCTTTGAAAACAGATAAAAACAGTGCAAAACCAACAACAAACAGAGTTTGAAAACACAAGTGAAATCCACCGATCAGTGCTGCTGAAGATATGTGTGATAACAATTGATTAGTGATGTTAGTATAGGATTGTGTTGATGCTATATATGAATGCCTAGGTTGAGTAGGGTTGTATGGTAGAACTGGGATGCTAACCATATATGTGCCTGCAAGGTGTAAGCAGGATGAGAGCAGTGTGCATCCCTCCAGGGGGAGTAGCACAGGTGTGTGACATCAGAAGACATCCAATACAGGCTGGATGTGTATGCTGTGAGACTGCAGAATGATCTGCAGGTAAAGTGTTTAGCTGGTAAGTTGCATCAGTTGAGGGGGAGTAACTCCATGTGTTACTCACTTAACAAAGAGTGACATCTGTAGTGATAACAAACATATGGCTAACCAGGTGAGTGTTAACAGGGCTGAAAGCCAACAGTGAGGACTCTGAGAGCTTGAGCAGCAAGTGACTTACCTGCATGACAGGACATATGTTAAGCCTTCTGTTGTGTGTAAATCTCTGGTGAAAGTACAGAGTGTTTTAGCCAAAAATTAGCCAAAGGGGGAGTTTGTAAGTGCTCTTGATTGGCTTCATTTTGTGGCAAAACATTAGTGTATGTATGAATGTCATGTCTGATGTTGATACATTCATAATATGAACTGTGCAGGGTAAGTTAACTCAGCTAACTATAAGTTAAGTTGGATGTCATACTCAATGTTATGACATAGGTCGTATGACATCAAGCGCGGGTTGGTTATTCTGGTAGCTAGAACTCAAGAAACAAATCAGAAGCTCAAGCTGGAATGCAGGAGACATTTTTGAAGCCCTAGGGGAACTAATATGTACCTGATTAAAGTGGCAAGCGTGCAGAATACTGAAGAGAGGTTTTATTATGGATAAAACCTAATTTATGCACCAAGGCCCAAAGGACTAAAGCGGCTATAAATATCAGAAGGAGCAATTCTGAAAATTAGCTCTTGACAGAAGATTAGAGAGTACTAATTAGAAAGTCCTTGTGTGTGAAGAAGGCTAGTTTTCACGTGTGAATTTTGTCTAGGAATACTTGTAATCCAAACAATCGTCTGGTGGATGATTAGTATTGGATAGGTAGATTCTAGGTTGTGCCTCACTCGAAGCTTTGAAGCAAGAGTGTATGTATTGCTTGATCAAAGCTGTGAAGCAAGATCAAGGTGTTTATGAAGTGTCTCTTCATATTGTTTACTGTAATTGTTTAATATCACTGTTGTGTGATTGAGGGGGAGTGAGCGGGTATACTCAGGTCTAGAGTGTCTCTAGGTTGAAGTGTCATTGGGTAGGGATTAAGTGAGGAGTGTAAATTGGAGGTTTAACTCTAAATTGATACTACTAATAGTGAATTTCCTCCCTGGCTTGGTAGCCCTCAGATGTAAGTGTTGTTGACACTGAACTGGGTAATCAATTGTTGTGCGTTCTTTACTATTTTCAATTACTGCAAGTTATCTGTTAAGTGGCCTATGTTAGTGGTGATGTCATAACATCAGTTATAACATCAGTCTGTGTGCAAGTAGAATTTCACTTGGGAATACGATTGTTGTTGTATTGCGGGAGAGCCTGCTGAAGAGGTTGTTGTTTCCTTTGCTAATATTGTTGTTGAGCAATTTGTTGATTTTTAGAAAATTGTGGTTGATAGGCCGGAGCTGGTGCTGGATTGATAATAGGAGATATCGTTGCTACCTGCCGAGGTAGGTATCTTCGTCTTTGTTTACCTTGTGAGATATTACTGATATCTTGCTCTTTTTTATTTTGGAAAGCATTCCCATATCTTTTGGTACAGTTGGATGATTCAGCGTCTTTTACCAATCGTCCTTCGCAAACTGCTTCTTCAAGATGTACTCCCATGTTTACCATCTCAGTAAAGTCACTAGGTGCACTTACGACCTTCGGTCGTAATATAATGAGTTTAATTTTTTCAAGAAGATTTTTGTCATTTCTTTCTCCTCGAGGGCAGGACAAATTTGGGTGGCAATTTCACGCCATCTTTGAGCGTATTCTTTGAAGGTTTATTGATCTTTTTGGGACATAGCACTGATCAGATCCCTATTAGGCGCCATATCCAAATTATACTTGTATTTCGAACAAAAGCTTCTCCAATGTCTCTAAAAGTACTTATATTTGTACGGTTTAACCCCATGTACCATTTGAGTGCGACACCAGTTAAATTGTCTTGAAAGTAATGGATCAGTAACTGTTGATTTTCCATTTGAGTAGACATCTTTCAAGCATACGTTACCAAGTGACTCTAAGGACAGGAGTTGCCTTTGCATTTTTCAAAGTCGGGCACTTTAATTTTGTGCGATATTCTTACATTTGGGACTAGGTAGAGGTCAACGACATCTTTTCCAAACAACTCCTGTCCGCAAATAGCTTGAAGCTCTTTCTGCATTGCTGAGAACTGCTCTTGAAATTCATCCATCCTTTCATATACTCCCATCCCCTTGCTCGGAGCAGTGTGAAATATTTGATCTTCTGGAGTAGTATGTATCACAGGTTACGGTACAGACATCACTATGGTAATTCTTGGTGCTTCGATGACCTGAAGTTTGTAACCTTCAGGAATTTCTATTGTGGCTTTTGCATCTTTGTGGACCCAAAGTTTGTAACCTTCAGGTTTGGAGGCTCCAATTGTATTCCTTGGATCTTCAATGATCGGAGGTATGTATCTTTGTGCTATGAAATGTAGAGGCATACCCAAGGGAAAACCTTTGGGCATAGTGTATTGAGGATTGTTGACATGTACTTCAAAGATCAACACGGAGACAATTTCTGAGATCACACACCTTTGAGTTGGCTGACCCCGAGCTACTGCCAGTGATTCAATCACGACGTTGAGCCTTTCTAGACTTTCCTTTAGATTATTAACTTCCTATCTTAGCTCTTCGTTTCATCCTCAAGACCGTCCATCTTTTTATGACGATTTACCCGAGTATTGTACGAATGAGACAGCTTGACTATAAAGTGCGATAAATGTGTAAGTTTTTATGAAAGAAATGTAAGATGCTAGAATGATGCATGATGTGAAAATAATGAAAATGCTCTCTTTTGTTTAAAACAACATTTTAACAATTATGTTGCAAATATCATACAACGATGGAAACTCTTTATTGAATTCAAACGATTACAATATTTTATAGAGAAAAGTACATTATTTTACAAAGTGCAGGAAGGAAAACTAGGCCTACGAATCCATAGGTCCTATTAACGAAGGTCCAGATGCTTGTTGCTGACTTATTTTTTTCTTTTTTGGTTGGGCATCCTCAACTGTTGGCGGGTTGATGATCCTTTGCCAAGTAAAAGGAGAGAGTAAATTTTTCAGTCCCTCTTGACTTTCTAGAGCATGTTGTTCCAGTATCTCAATCACATCATCTTTTTCTTTTAGTAGTCCTTGGATCTTTGTGCATTCTAAGCTAACAATATGATACTTGTTTCTCTAAGAGTTCTTTTCACATTGAACTTTGTTAAAAGCGACCTGAAGTTTCTCTGTGTCGTTCATGAAGTAGAGGATAGATTCCTTTAGAGGAAATACTTCCTGACAAGGGTAAGGAATTTTTAGTTTGATGGATTTAGTATGTACCCATCGGAGATAAGGCTCTACAGAGATGCAGTTTGGCCTTCCCAGGGATTCTCTTCCCTTCCTATGAGTATGATGCTTTCCAGGAATGCACAACTTCTTCCTTAAGTGCTCTATCATTTTTTCCTTCCTTGAAGAGAAGACCTTCCAAATGAATGTTGTATGGTATGTCCTTCATAGGGTAACCAAGCTGACGACGAGCTAAAATTAGGTGGTAGTTGATCCCTCATTTAGTACCAATGATGGGTACATTGAGGAAATTTCCAAAACTATCAATGATTTTTGTTTCGTCATAGACCCAATTGTACCAAATTATGTCAGAGTGAGTGAGAGACATAATTTTTTGCGACTGTCACATACCACTTTTGAGATCCCAAAAAGTAGCAGACTTGGGCAAGTAATAAATAAAACATTTGTAGAGTAAGGGTACACATCATGTAATCATCCCTCCATTGTATAAATTCCTTAGATGCATTAATGGTAAGCATCTGCAAGCAGAGTTTGGACTGTATTCCTGAATAAGATTATCTTGATAATGTTGATATTGATGAAATTGTCAATGTTGGGAAAGAGGAATAATCCATAGATGAGTAGAACAAAGATATCCTCAAAAGCAACCATGTTTTTTATACTAACAAAACATAGGGCTTTCTCCATCAAGAATTTAGCTAGTAAACCCTGAATTCCTCCCTTGGTGGTCGTGTGAGCTTTGATATCTGACACTTCCAATGAGGTAGCTCTTAAATGGTTTGATCCTTGGGAATTTCTTCCAGATCAAAGAATGGATCTTGATCGGTGATAGGTAGATAATTCTGATGAAAGTACTCTTCTAATGTTGGTGTGAGCTGATAATTTGGAAATGTAAAGTAGTGGTACACTGGATCATAAAATTGAACCAGTGTAGAAAGGACTCCTTCTACCATGTTGACTTTCAAAAGAGAAAAAGGTCCTCCATACTTTACTCTAAAAGCTTTTGGATTTGTAATTATCCTTCCTAGTCTTCTCAGGCTTCAAGTTCTGGACTTTTGAAGGTGCACTTTTGATTTTTTCTTCTACCAAAATCCATAGCACAATTTCTGATATTTGCAACAATCTGTTTTTTAGTCCTTTTGAAAACTTTGAAATTTTTTTATGAATGCATGTATGCACAAACACTGATATTTATAAACATGGGTTTAATGGGTTTATTGTCGCGAGCATGGAGCCACAGATCAACCCATCCCAAAGGTATGTACTATGGGCTTTTTTTGTACCTGTAGGACGTGTTCTAACAAAGTTTCCCAAAACCATTGACCCCTCTTTTAGGATATTACCAGCAAACTGACCAACTCATGAGAGCTGTAATATCCCTAAGACGGATCTCAATTGAGTGTAGTATCACCTATCAACTATTCACGATAGTCACTGCACTACGTCCTAAAAATGGTTGAATGGTTAAATGTTTACTAATCCTCTGTTTCATGGGTTCCCAGTGGAAAAAGTAATATAGTCACGACTTGCTCGCTCAACATCAGTAATTCCAAAAGGGTATCTTTAGTGATTTGGTGGATTTTCAAGTTAGCTTGGTCGAGACTCACTCCCTATAAGCCTTCTTAATTCTGCCACCTCCTATCTTAAAATATGCTCTCAAGCCCACTAAGGACCTTTTAACTCACCACATGTGTATTAATCACATTCTCAGATAAAAGAAATTTAACAAGTATGGCAAATAAGTAGTCAGTACGATGGAAAACAACAAATGATATCAAATGAGCAAGAAAATAAAACAGTAAAAATAAGTGCAATGCAAGGCTTAACCCTCTTAGGAGATGATAAAAAATTCCCCAGTGAAGTCACCATTTTTCTGTAGCTCTGGTTTTCTTAACGTGACCACTACCGTATTTAGTGCTATCTTCTGATTTCTAATATTTATCTTGTGAAGCCTAAAAGGAAGGAGAAGATATCTTAAACTAACCCTGGGTGCAAATGTTTTCCTTACAAATGCGAAGAGATTTGGAATCGGGAGTTGGTTATACAAAGGAAGCTATTAATACCCTGAGTATCTATAGTAATCTATAGAAGCCTTTATTTGCATATATTTCTAATGTTGAACTACTTCCTTGCTTGAGTTTGTTTGCTGTTTAATAGAGAAAGTTTCTCCTTTGTGAAAACTGGGGAAATGTTTCTGTTATTTTGATGGTTTTCTATTGTTTTTGGAAGGTACCTGGACCTAATGTTTTTGATTAGTGTGCTCGCTAAGATCTCGCAAACTTATGCCTACGTATTCTTTAAAAAAAAGGAAATTTAGAAATCATAGCGTTCGTAGTTTCTCCTAATATATGGGAGGAAAAATTTTGTTTTATATCTTGTTCAAAGCCCAAGAGGATGAAGCTAAAAAAGTATTTGAAATATTTAACAAATTTTCATCTGTAAGGGAGACATCTCACCTATTCACTACAATCATTTGAGAGCGATGTCATAAAGGGAAAAAGCTTTAACTTAATCTGTTAAGCAATGCCACTTTTTTTATGAGTTTTGTACATGCTAAGAGAATGAGTTTAACTTGGATATAAGACTGACAAGTGTACTACTTACAACAATTAGATGAAAGAAAAGTTTTTGAACCATGATAAGAGAGGGACCCCAGCTTGGATTTTAAATCAACAAGTGTGCCACTTACATCACTTATATCAAAAAAATGTTTTTTAATGTTTGATTTAAATTGTAGCGATTAGAAGAGATATCTTCCTATAGATATTACTCAAAGTCTCATCTTTGAGGAGATGGAATTATGTATCTTGATTGAAACCCAAGATATGAAACTGAAAAAGGATTAAAAACTTACTCAACTAGGGAGTTCTATATGTCTTGTACAAAGCCCAAGATTGAGGCTGACTGACTGGAGAAATTATTTGTGTAAAAATCCCTAGAGAAGGCTAATGACTGTTGAGAAAATTTGAAGAGACTGATTTAATACTGAAGATTTGAATGACTCTTTTGGGAATTTTTATTTGTATCATGTACGAAGCCCAAGATGAATGAGGTTAAAAGATTTTATTTATATCTTATACAAACCCCAGGATGGTGATCTTACTTGCACAAGTTGCTAAGACTTAACTTATGCTTTTAAGAAGCCTGGGGGTCCTTATATGAAATCTAATATGAGGCTATGAAGCTTGGATAAAGCCCAAGAGGAGGCTTTAGGGAGCTAAATGAGACTTCTTAAGTCTCCTTGTATGAAGCTCAATAGAAGGCTATTTTTTTGCTGGGAAATTCTTTATATAATGCCCAAGAGGAGGCAATGATGCTTGTATAAGGTCCAAGAGGAGGCCAGAGAACTAGTTGTTTGAAATGACTTGTGAATGAAGAGATCCTATTGTTTGACCCGTGTCTAAACTAAGGATGATATAAATTTCAAGAGAAACTTAACAAAATACTAATAAACATGATTGAAGATTAACAAGTATAGATATTTATATGACATGTTTGAATTCATGGAATATTTGTGCATCTTTTTAGGTTTGATGTGTTGAATATTTCATTTGTGTTTTTTTATTTTATTCACAAAGGTGTTGGGTCTTTTAATCTAAACAGAGGCCCATATCGTATTGAAAAGAAAAGAAAAGGTGGTGGGTCTTACAATATAGCAGAGGCCCATGATTTATTTTATATACAAAGTTTTTTGGTCTTACACTCTAAGCAGAGGCCTAGGTTATTCTATGTTTTGAAAATAGAAGATGATTTTTGAAAGAGAGCAATAGGACTTATACTCTGGATAAAGGCCCAAGAATTTTGATGATTTTAAGATTAAAAGGGGTTGAGCCTTACACTCTAGCAGACGCCCAAGGAGTTAACACCAGTTGAAAAAAAGTGAAAAGTGATGGGTCTTACACTATAATAGAGGCCCAAAATTGTTTTTATTTTGAAAGTGTAATGTGCATTTCTAAAAGATATCCTTATCTGGAAAGAGTTTATGAAAATACTTGAACATATAAGAAAGGGTACAAGTTGAACATTTTAAGAAAAATTGGTAATAAATCAAACATTCATGTTAGGGCTTAATCATGGTCTTGAACAAAGTGAGAACATCACAAAGGTTCATACAAACAAACATGTATTCAATGGCACATTAAAGGCAGAATTCAAGTGCTTAAGGACATGTAAAGCTAGTAGGATCAACATAAAGGCATATATACATATCAAAGTATTTTAAACATGGAAGAACATCAACATGTTAATGCAAACGATCAAGCAAAAAGTTCATGGCATGATTGAAAGTTCAACATTTATTTACATGTAAGTATATACTTAAAATGCATTAAAATCAAGTGAGTTCAAGGATGAAAAAAATATCAACATCATTTAAGGTTTATTAAATATGTATATGGTTTACATAAATAATTGTAAGCAAGGAAAAGCAAGAAACCAATCAAAAGAATTAAAGAAGTTCTTTAATAAACCCTAAAAATAACACACACTTTGAACATTCAATAATGTATTAAAAAAAAATATTTTTTTGGAGTTTTATTTTTACAAATAAAAATACACATTATCATGAACAATTTTCAAAAATTATGGGTTCAAAATGATCAAAAATGAAAATTATAGAAAATTGAAAATGTGAAGAAAAGTTAAAAAAAAAAATAAGTGATAAAAAATGGGGAATGGTTCCCATTGGTGTTGAACCCATGACAACTTGCTCACGACACAAAACTTAACTAACTATACTACATGTGCATAGTGATTATATATGTCAAGCATTATATTATATGTGTTGCTAAAATAAAATCTAGAAAAATAAAATGAAACTGGGGCGAGGGGGATTCAAACCCTAGTTTCAAAGGTTCAGAGCACACAAGGCGCACAGGTTAAACCACCGGGGTGGTGATTTATCCGTGTATCAAACTACACCCATAAATTAATAAGGGTTGAAAAGACCTATGACCAAAATAAGACAAGGGCGCCATGGCTGGCTTGCCCAAGGTTTTCAAGTTTGTGTCCATTTGCAAGAAGGATCATATCTCCCTCATTTCTCCATGAAATTAAAAAGTGTAAATACCTAACTTTCTTAGAATTTCATTAGGAACACAATGGTGATATTATTTTTATCAAAAAAAAATATTTCTATTTCAAAACCCGATAGTGGTTCTTAAAATGGTAGGATTTTGCAAGTTCTATGCTATATCACAAAATGGTTCAAACATAACATAAATAAGATATATGATATGATCATGATCAATGTACATCAAAGTAAAGCATATTTCTTAAATTTCAAGTTCTTAGGAAGCTTACCTCTTGAAGATCACTTGTTAATTTGCAAGAAACTTGTTACAAAAGTAAACTAATGCTTTGAACACCACCAGTACACCTTATAGAAGCTACTTGGATGCTTGGAATCAAAGGGAAACCTCTAGATCGGAATTTGGCCCCTTCTTGCAAAATGAGCCAAAAGTGGTCAAAATGGAAACTCCCTCAAATGGTGTTACAGTTGATAAACTCTTGTTGGAATAGTTTAAGGAAGTTATTTAGAGAGTGTTTGGAGTGTTGTTTGATTTTGAAATGGACAAGATTAAGACATGGCTTGAAAAATGCAGAAAAGTCAAAATATGAGGTTTTGATAGTTGACTTTCTGATTTTGATGGTTTGAGATGAATATTAGGGTTTGAACACCTTCAAGGGATGATTTGTAATGTGTTTGGATGGTTATTTGAATGGTTTAGGCTCTGGTTTTGAAAATTCCAAGCTTGCTCTTTGAAACTTTGAAAACTTGGAGTAAAGAGGGAGAATGAGAAAACAAGTCTTTGGTATTGTTTTGGTATATTTAAATTGATGTAAAGTGATATCTATTTATAGGAGAACTGATTTATTTTGGATGAATAGTGTTGGACGAGGGAGTATACTATTATCCAATGGATATAGCCATGTAGCTCTAACTTAAAGGCTAAGGTACTAAAAGTCTTCCATATCATGACTAAAATCTTGACTCCATTTCCATTTGTAGGTTTGAACACTCATTGCTTTTGAATTAATCTGAACTGGCGTGGCTCATTTCATGCCAATTCAATGCTTCATATAAATGCACAAAAACAAAATTAAGTTCATGGCTTTGTAATGATGGTTTTTCACATGGTAATCCTTGGCTTATGGCTCAAAGTTGAAGATATTATGTGATTCAATAAGATTCCTTCTGACCTTGGAGGATGACAAGGCTTATAATGTGACAAAATTTGAAAGTGAAAATCATGTGACACAAGTATGCATCAATGGTGTCTTGAAAATCAGTTTGATTATGGCATGTTGTGAGGATCATATCTCCTTGCTCAAGCATGACCAATGGGTGTTTGTGTACTTTTTAGAAAGCTGATATATCCTACTTGAAACTTTATGTTTGCATTTGGTATTGATTCATCTTAGATTTTGGAGAAAAATGATCCCAAAGTTGGTTAAAGCACAAAACAGATTCTGCCTAAAAAAATTTCTATGTCAAATTTCAAAAGTGTGGAAACCCTAACTTTATGGCTTCATATCTCAATATCTATGCACTTTTTGAGAATCTACATTAAGTGACAAAGTTGTAGTATATAAAAAGCTCTCCAATTTGATATTTGGATCCAAGAAAATGGTTGCTTAGTTTGGAAGTTATAACCTTACAAAGTAGGGCAAAAATCAATGTTTTTCATGACTTAGAAAATTTTCCAAGTTTTATAAGGTTGCCCTATTTACAAGTTTACCTCACTTTTCTTGACTCTTCTTGATTAATCATGATCCAAATCACATATTAACATTCTTATTGACTTGAAAAGGGCATCGTTGGCCAAAACCTCAAAAAGTCAAACTTGATTTTGAACACAATTGACTTTTTGTATCAGATGAATCTTGAACTTTTTTATGAAATCAAATCTTTGGGATAATTTAAACATCATGGATGGATTCTAAGGTGTTTTTAAGGATCCCAAGGTTTTAGATCATGTCTTGGCCAAAAGTCAAAGATATGGTTGACTTTTTTTCAAAAACCCAAGTTTGTGGTCCAGATGATTTTAAATCCTTATTTTGCTTATGAATCATGTTCTTCAAATCATATGAATGGATTAACATGATGTACTTTAGGTCCTTGAAACATATCTTGGGGTCTTGGATCATGTCTTGCTCCACAAGTCATCCCAGGGACTGAATTAGGTCAAAACCTTAATTTTGATGCACTGAGAGCTTTAAGGCTTGATGAGCTTGTCATTATGCATTTTTTTTCACTTGATTATTTGATGATGGGAAAATATTGATCTTCATGGATGATATAGAGACTTATGATGTTGAATATAATGTTTATTCCTTGACAATTCCTCTGTTGGAGCTTTAGGGGGACCACCTAACCTGTGAAACAAGTAAGCAAACATATCGTGTACTTGTTATGGGTTAGTGATGTATGAAAGTATGTTCATTTGATATACAAATTATGTGGAATCTTAGGGTCAAAATTTTGGATATGACAGCAGTCAAGACAAACACATAATTTCTTACTTCTAAAAAAGTTGAATTTGACTATGCAACAAAAATCAACCTATGTAAGGGAGTTGTTTTTTTGTTACTAAAGCCTTGCCTATGTTTAGACACTATATTTTGGGCCACAAATTCAACATACTAACTAATAAAAAAAGTGCCTCAACTCATTAACTGACCAACCAATCCATTGAAGATTCTCAAGGCTAACTTAAATTATTATCAGAATACAATGAAACAAAAATTGATGTTAAGAGAAAGCATGTTGAGTTTGAATTAGGTGACATGGTTCTAGTCAATGATAAGCCCCAAGGATTCAAGCCCAATAAATCTAGTAGGGAAAAGAAAAAGCCTTTTTGGTTTAAGGATTTTTATCAATATTAAGTGAGGGTGTCTTTAGTAACTTTCTCTTTAATGGGTCTTAAATAATGTTTAGGTTGGCCCATGATAGTTATTAGAAAACCCTAGTATTTATATTGTAAGCTTTGCCTCTTAAGAGGATATGAAGAAAAGTTGTTTTATGTTCATCTTTCTTTGATTGTTTATTTGATGTTATTAACGTAGATCTATCATTGGTGCTTTCATTACTGCATCTCAATCCTTCCATGGCTCCCCCCAAACCACCGAATCCTTCTCCTAAGGAACTGATAGAGGAGGCTGTCCAGATTTCTACCATCCATCTAAATAATGCTATGAATGACACACAAGCACAAATGGATGAGAGATTTGACAAACAGAGTGCAGAACTAGCTCAGCTAGCCCAGCAAGTGGGACAGATTCATACAAGGCTGGAAACTGATAAGACAGTTGAAGATTCACGGTATGAATCCCTCATGAATGTTCTCAACAAGCTTGTTAAGCAGAAAGAACAGAGTTCTGCTGCAGTTCTTTCAGGAGCCAGCTCTTCAGGTATATCCCAAAATTTTTCCCCTATTCCCATGGTTTCCACTCCATTAACCCAACACCCAACACCTACCCAAACACCGGTACATCACTCTGCTATGTTCTCTCACCCCCCACCACAGCCGACCGTCACTGTTCATTCGCGAGCTACTGTAGCACCGCCTCCACCAACCTATTTTTCATCACACATCCCAATTGTTTCCACACAACCATACTCTATTCCATATTTGCCTCAAATTCCCTATAACCAAATCCCTAACATTTCCCCATTACCACCCTTTCGTACACCTAAACTAGAACTCGCTTTGTTTGATGGTTCCAACCCATTGGAGTGGGTATTTCAGGCAGAACAATTCTTTAGTTTTTACAATTTACCACCAGAAAATCGATTATCATTGATTTCTTTTTATATGAAAGGGGATGCCTTATCTTGGTTCAAATGGATGCACCAGAATCACCTTTTAACAGATTGGTTCTCTTTTATAAAGGCTTTGGAATTACGATTTGGTCCCTCCACTTATGACAACCACCAGGCTGAGTTATTTAAATTGAAACAAGAAGGAACTGTTGTGGATTACCAAACACGATTTGAAAAATTAGGGAACCAGGTTGTGGGACTGCCCCAAGATGCTATTCTCAATTGTTTTATTTCGGGATTAAAAACTGAAATCCGGAATGAAATGGCGATTCATCACCCCTCATCTATTTCAGAAGCCATTGGTTTAGCCAAACTTATTGAATCTAAGCTACTGGACTCCAAACAAAAGTATCCAAAACCATACTCAAACACATTTTCACGCACACCAGCATACAACAAAACACCTACTGACCAACAACCAGCTAGCAAACCCCAAACCACAAAACTTCCTATTCGACGCCTGTCCAGTAGTCAGATGCAAGAACGGAGAGCCCAAGGACTTTGTTTTAATTGTGATGAAAAATTCATCCCAGGGCACAAATGTGTTTCAAACAGATTTCTATTGCTTCTTGCTGAAGATGAATTATCAGAACTCCAACAAGGGGAGGAGGCTTCTCAAGACTCTCCTCATGACGATCCTGTTACCCCCTCAAATAATACCTATTTTCAATTATCACCCCAAGCTCTAACAGGCCAGTTTTCACCCCAAACACTCAAGTTCCAAGGCCTGATTGGAGGACTTGACGTTATGGTCCTAGTCGATACAGGCAGCACTCATAACATCCTTCAACCAAGGATTGCCAACCATCTTCATCTCCCAACTACACCTATTCCCCAATTTTCAGTCATGGTTGGAAATGGATCGCATCTCCAATGTGAGGGCATTTGTCATAACGTCACACTCACCCTACAAAACAAGCCCTTTTCACTTCCCTTCTACCTTCTACCAATCGAGGGTGCTGATGTTGTTTTAGGCATGGCATGGCTACGCACTCTTGGACCAATCAATGCTGATTTTTCCATTCCTTCTATTACCTTCACTCACCAACATACACTAATTACCCTCAAAGGTGACCCAAAAACTCTACCCTCCTTAACCACCTTTCACCAACTTCGTCACCTTCTTCACACTGATTCCATTGCGTCCCTCCACCTCATGACCTTCCTACCTTCTGACCCAGAAATCGAACTTCAACACTCATGCGAATCAGTACCTTCCAAATCCGCACCACAACACGTTTCTCCAACCACAAACTCCCCACTCGACCCCAACATTGACAACATCATAAAAAAATACCCAACTGTCTTTCACGGATCCCTCAGCCTTCCACCCGCTAGACCATATGACCATCGTATTCCCCTACTTCCATCTACCGCACCAATTAATGTTAAACCATACAGATACCCACACTCCCAGAAAGAAGCCATGACCTCTCTCATTCAGGATATGTTAAGGGAAGGCATCATTATCCCTAGTAACAGCCCCTTTTCCTCTCCTGTCCTTCTTGTCAAAAAAAAGGATGGCACGTGGCGATTTTGTGTTGATTATCGCGCTTTAAACGCAGTTACAGTCAAAGACCGTTTCCCTATACCCACTATTGATGAACTTTTAGATGAGTTGCGTAATGCATCAATATTTACTAAGATAGATCTACGTTCAGGTTATCATCAAATACGCGTTTCATCGGAAGATACGCATAAAACAGCCTTTCGCACTTTTGATGGTCACTATGAGTTCCTAGTTATGCCATTTGGCCTAACAAATGCACCATCTACTTTTCAATCCGCTATGAACGAACTGTTACGACCCTACCTTCGACGGTTTGTTTTGGTTTTCTTTGATGATATACTCATTTTTAGCTCTTCCATGAGTGATCACTTGGTCCATTTAGATATCATTTTAAATGTTTTACAATCCAATTCTTTTGTTGCCAAATTTTCAAAGTGTGTTTTTGCAGTTAACAAGGTGAATTATTTAGGTCATGTTATATCAGATGGTAGTGTTGCTGCAGATTCAGAAAAAATTCAAGCCATAATGGATTGGCCTGTCCCACGTTCTCTCACGGCATTGCGAGGTTTCCTCGGCCTCACCGGTTTTTATAGACGCTTTGTGCGCCACTACGCCACTCTCGCCGCTCCTCTCACCGATTTATTGCGTTCTACTAAGTTTTCATGGAGTACAGAGGCTGCTTTGGCCTTTACAGAATTGAAAAAGAAGATGACCGACATGCCGGTCCTGGCTTTGCCAGACTTTACAAAGACATTTGTCATAGAGACCGATGCTTCCGGAGTTGCCATTGGTGCCGTCCTCTCTCAGAATGGCCATCCCCTCGCCTTCTTCAGCAAAAAAATGTGCCCCCGCATGCAATCCAGCTCTGTCTATGTCCGTGAGATGTATGCTGTAACAGAATCAGTAAAAAAATGGCGTCAATACTTAATTGGCCAACAATTTCAGATTTACACAGATCAAAAGAGTTTGAAAGATCTCCTAATGCAAAGAATTCAGACGCCAGAACAACAAAAATGGGCTTCAAAACTTCAAGGGTTCAATTTTGAAATTTTCTACAAACCGGGACGATCGAACCTTGTAGCAGATGCCTTAAGCCGCAAGTTTTCCGCTGCAGAATCTCCCATTCTACTGGCTCTCTCGTCTTCCATTCCCGATCTACTCAATCACCTCCGCCATTACTATGCCACAGATTGGGAAGGACAACAATTAGTGCAAACTACAACTCAAAGGGACAAGACAGACTACAAGTTTTCCAAGGGACTACTGTTCTTCAAAGAAAAACTTTACTTACCCTTTCCTCATTTACGGCTGGCAATCATTGAAGAGTTTCATAGCACACCAGCTTCAGGTCACTCAGGCGTCAAACCTACAGTTGCTAGACTCGCTACATCCTTTGCTTGGCCAGGATTACACACCGAAGTTAAAGACTTCATCAAACACTGCATCATCTGTCAACAAAGCAAGTATCAAACTACAAAAAAAAAGGGATTATTGCAGCCGTTACCAATACCAAATCAGGTGTGGGAAGAACTTACCATGGACTTCATAACTCATCTTCCAAATTCCTTCGGTCACACAGCAATCTGGGTTATTTGTGACCGTCTTACAAAGTATGTGCACTTCATTGCGCTTCCAACTCGATATACAGCACAGGATCTGGCAATGCGCTTCTCTGTTGAGATTTGTCGTCTACACGGTATTCCCAAATCAATTGTCTCGGACAGGGACCCCTTGTTCTTGAGTTCGTTTTGGAAACAACTGTTCAAAATCCAGGGGACAAAACTTAAGTTTAGTACGGCCTACCACCCAGAAACCGATGGACAGACAGAAGTTGTAAATCGATGCTTAGAAACATACTTACGGTGTTTTGTTAGCGACCATCCCAAGCTTTGGTTCAAATACTTGCATCTGGCGGAACTTTGGTTCAACACAACATATCACTCCGCTATCAAGATGACACCTTTCCAGGCTCTCTACGGCCGGCCACCACCATCTATTCCGGACTACATCAAGGATTCTGCCACCATCACTTCCTTGGACTCCTCGTTTCAACGTCGCAAAGAAATTTTGATTCAGCTCAAAAATAACTTACACAGAAGTAGGAAACAAATGGAGCATCAGGCTAACAAAAAAAGGGTGGACGTTACCTTTCAAGTCGGCGACCTGATACTTCTTCACTTGCGACCTTATCGTCAACAGACGGTGACGAAGCGAACATCCCAGAAGCTTTCCAAATATTTCCATGGACCCTTCAAGATCGTCCGCCGCGTGGGACAAGTGGCCTATGAACTAGATCTCCCTTCATCTTCGCGCATCCACCCTATTGTGCATGTATCGCTCCTTCGGCCCTTCTTTGGCAAGACGAACCACCACCATTCAATGGATCTTCCCTTACACATTTCGAATATCTTCCTGCATGATAAAACAACACAGAATACAACCGTGGTTAAGTCACAATCATCAAACGACGGAAATCAACAAGAAAAACCCACAACAGATCCAAACCCATTCAAGTTACCTGCATCGTTGATGACCGAAAACGAACATGAGCACCAAAGTACCAAGCTGTGTGATAAGGTGAAGACAACAGCATCTCGCAAGCCACCGATGAACATGCAATCTACGGTTCAACCTCAAGTGAAAAGTGGGAAACCAATTTCTCAGAGCGGCGGTGACACTTTGCACAAACCAGAGAACATGCAAGCTAGGGTTAAGCCTACTTATACTCAGTCCAACCCAAGTACACTTGGGAACTCAAACTCTCCTGCACGTGTACTCCATTATCCTGAAAAATCCCACCCACCACGTGATTACCCTTCACTTTCCCCAAACCACATTAATGCTTCGCGGGGCCCAATACCTCTCCACCGCCCCAGCTGTCACGCTTCGGTTCCCAACCCTCACAGCTGTACCACACTTCCTCTTTCCAATTCATATATGCCAGACGGACCCAATGCTTCAGATTCCTATGTTACGTGGACCCACAAAAGTAATTCCTCACAGCCCATTCCCACTTCTCCTACAACGGGCCATACTGCTTCATGGGCCCATCAACCCAGTGGTACCTGGCCCAATCCACCTTTGAACCTTGAGGACAAGGTTCCCATCGAATTAGGGGGTATTGATAAGCCCCAAGGATTCAAGCCCAATAAATCTAGTAGGGAAAAGAAAAAGCCTTTTTGGTTTAAGGATTTTTATCAATATTAAGTGAGGGTGTCTTTAGTAACTTTCTCTTTAATGGGTCTTAAATAATGTTTAGGTTGGCCCATGATAGTTATTAGAAAACCCTAGTATTTATATTGTAAGCTTTGCCTCTTAAGAGGATATGAAGAAAAGTTGTTTTATGTTCATCTTTCTTTGATTGTTTATTTGATGTTATTAACGTAGATCTATCAGTCAACCTCTAACTTTATTGACAAAATTCAGTTTCCCTCCATCAAAATCAAAAGTTGGGCCTTCGCTTCTTTGGATTATTCTATAATTGAGAAACTAGGTTTTATATTTTATATGGTCTTGCTTCCACCCTCAGCTAAAATTCACTCTTTATTTCATGTTGTTAATCTGAAGTCATGCAACGGGGATCATTTGAATCATCATGCACCTTTTTCCTCTTTTCGCTAGTGATCTTGGACCTGTCTTCCTTCCTGAGTCTAACCTTGACTCTCACAACATACTCACTCACATAAATGAGATTGCATAAGTCTTGTTCAAATGGTTCAACCTCCATGTTAATGAAGACATTTGGAAGAATAGCCAAGATTTTGAAGATTCAATATGCATAGAAACTTGAAGGTTTTATAAAGGACAAGTCTAAAGTATGTTTGTAGAAGAATCTTTGTATGCGTTAAAACAAAGTCCAAGTCGATGGTATCATTAGTTTTTTAATTTCTTCTTAGACATGATTTTGTAAGAAGAGTTTGGGAAAGTTGTGTATACATATTGAAAAGGAATGAGAAATCCATTCTCTATCTTCTTCTTTATGTGGGTGATATCTTGATGAAAGCTTTAGAAAGGAAGAGATCAGTAAGCTCAATGAGACTTTAAGTGATGAATTTGAGATAAATGATCTTGATAAACCACAAGAGGAGTGGATTTTTCTTATCTCAATTGGGTTACTTAAAAAAGTGGTGGAATAGTTTAGAGTGCAAGATGATAAAACTTTCTAACACTTTTTTTGGTCATTATAGAAATCTTTAGGTTATGCAACCCCTTTAACTAAAGAAGAAAATAATATGATGGAAATTACTTATTATGAAAATTGGTTTATAAGAATCATGTATGATATAGTTTGTAATAGACTAGAGTTGGCATATGCAATAAGAATAGTAAGTAGGTTTATGTCAATCCTAGTCAAGTTCATTAGGAAGTTTTGAAGTGGTTGATGAAATATTTTAATAGTTCCTTAAAAGGTGGTTTAAAGTACACAAATGTAGCTCAAAAGAAATATGTTTTGAATGGTTTTGTAGTTGCAAATTATACAGTTAATTTCTAACATATTTTGTGTTTATATTCTTTAGAATAACTATAAGTTGAGGCAAATCAATAATAAGTGGTTGCGTTATCTACTACTTAAGTAGAATATATGGTTAAGAGACATGATTGGGATGTTAGGGTTTGCTCAAGAATGTGTGAAGATACATTGTGATATTCAGAGTGTCATTCACTTGGTAAATCATAAAGTGAATCATAAAAGGAAAAATGATATTGATATTTATTTGCACTTTATGAGGGACAAGATCGAGTATAAGGAGATTATGGTTCAGAAGGTGATGCCACAAGAGAATCCAACAAATGTGTTCACTAAATCATTTTCCAAATCAAGGTTTAAGTATTTCATGGACTTGATCAAGTTCGTTTAAGAATGAATCAATATCTCAAGAGAGCGTCAAGGTGGTTGATGGATAAATTGGAACCATCAACGATTTTAAAAATAATGAGGAGAATTATGGTGATTGACTTAAAAATAAATTTGCAATTTTGCAAAAAAGGAAGGTGATTTGTAAAAAAACACAGTGCCTCTATAACGTTGTGCGCCATGGTGGAACTCAGTGTGTTCCTGCGATTTTGTGAAATTTAAAGTGTTTTAGGGAAACACATTGTGCCTCTCATGAATCTTTAAAAGATGTTTTTAGCTCTTTTTTCATGAAATTGAGAGTGGTGAAATCCTAGTGGGAGAAACTTAAATAGACAAATGGAGAGATTCTTAAGACTCGTTATTCTAAGAATTTGAAGTCCTTTCGAACTATGTAAGAAGATTAAAAGACACTTTTAAACACCTTCGATTTTATGTGATTTATATATTGAGAGTTTGAGCGTTTGAGAAACACTAAGGATGTTTACTATTTAACTTCTTAACTTCTAAAATCCGGCTACCAAATCATCTTTATATTCCAACTACAACCATTTTTCTCTTATGGTTAATGAGTTTTGGAGTGCTTCAAATACAATGACTTTCGGTGAAAAACCATACATAGTATGGATATTCTAGTTATGATCATGGAGAGAGAAAAAACCATATTTAGAGTTATAGAAGGTTTCATGTGAATATTTTAGTAGGTTGATTCTTAATCGCTCAACATTTGTCCCGTATAACATTGCAAGTCGTACCACAAATGCGATAAAATTTTCTCTTGAGCAGTATCTATGTGTCACATATAACCCCTGAAATCCTCCTCTATTTCAATCACCAAACTTGAATTCGATGGTTTACATCATCATCTTTTTATTCGTCGTTTTCTATTATAGACTAGATACCTAAACCGCGTGATTTGTGGGATGGTATGATCTTCAACTTTCACCTATAGGTTAGAACCGCTTCTCCATTTGTTGAACTTATATTCCATATTCTCCATCTTACTTCTGCTTAGGCGAAAGGTTATGTGTTTCTAAAGCTTGTATTCATGTCTCCGACCTCTCATTTAAATTCTCCTTCAACTCTCCAATTAAAATTATATCATCTACGAAAAAACGTACATCCCAATGCTAGATCTTCGATATATTCCGTAAATTCGCATCCAAAATTAAAGTAAAAATATAGAAGCTTAGGAAAAATAATATATCTCTCCACATACCTTAAATATATACACATTCCTAAACTTTTTCTTCTCTTGAGTCTATCACAAAATCTTTCTAGCCTCCCTATTTTACATCTTTTCCAAATCAATAAAAATAAAAATTAAATACAAGTCTTTCTTGTTTCTTGTTTCATTACTAAAAATTAGTAGCACTATTTCTTCAGCTGATGTGAAAGGTGGTTGGAATCTTTCAATTTCTCAATAGTTAACGGTGGAAAATATCCTTGACTAGATCAAACCCAAACCCATAACACTACAACAGCATACAGATAAAAACAAAAGTCAACAACATTTTTTATTAATTCATGTAAACTTATCTTTTATGTTCATCATTATTCATCTCTTTCTTAGCACTTGCTTGCAAGCAATGTGTGGCCTTTGAATCCTGGTTTAAGACTTATAGTAACAAAAGAAAACGTTATAAAACAGTGATGTTTTTACCTTCTTCTTTTATAAAAAGACAGTGTCATTGAATATTTAAATGCATACCTCAAACTAGCTCTTACAACTTGATAAAGAAACATCTTTTGATTTTAACACCATGGTCCCATAAAAATTACTTCATACTCTAATATAAAAAAAAATGTGTCTCTTGATGAGAATATAAGTACAATAATCCTACTATTATAAATATACGATATTGTCTCAGTCGTAGTCGTTGTCATAGTGATCTCTGAATGTACCAAAACTTAGTTAGTTGAGAATCAGACGTTTTATAATTTTGATACATTCGAAGACTATTATGAAAGGATTTTAGACGGTTAAAAAGGAAATCGAAATAACTATTTACTCTACTTGAATTATAAATATAGGAAATTACAAGAGAGTGGCAAATGGCTTTATCAGAGAAAGCTTTGCAGGCCAAAGCCATTACTAATAGTCAAATATCAGAAAAATGAGTACTTATATGCAATAAAGGTAATTAAGTATATATAATGCATGTGTAAGTAACAAGATTGTAAGATCCTATTAGGCCATTGAGGAGAATTTTTGAAGGTGAGAAGAAGAAAAAAATGGGGAAGGCAAGTAAATGGATTAGAAACCTTCTTCTTGGGAAAAAAGAAGAGAACTTCAAGCAGATTGATACTTTCTGCTCGGAGAATAAGGCCGCGAACGCGGCTAAAAATAATAGTAGTAGTGATGGTAGTAATAAAATGGTAGTGAAGCGGAAATGGAGCTTCCGAAAACTAACAAGTGGAAGATCAACTGGAAAGATAGTAGCTCATAAAGTTTGCAAGTCTTTTGATTCAATTGATTCTCCGAAATTGCAAATTCAAGCCTTGATGTTCCAAACTCAGACTCCAAGAACAGCTGCTGAGTTTGTAAAAAGAGCTGCTACAAGGATTCAAGCTTCCTTTCGCTCCTATTTGGTATTAACTTCTTTCCATATTCATCAATTTTTTTAGGCTTTTTCATCTTATAAGTAGAAATCTCTGAGTACGGACTCAGACACGTAGATACAGATAATAAATTTAAAAAATGACTTTGTTAAATGTAATCATGTGTGCTATTGTTGATGTCAGACACAGACGCCAGATACGTCTTGAACCTGAAGTGTTAAAACTAGACAATTTATGATATAAGATATGTGAAAATTTTGCAGGCAAGGAGAGCACTGCATGCTTTAAGGGGATTGGTGAAGTTACAAGCACTAGTGAGGGGTCATCTTGTAAGGAAACAAACAACTGCAACACTGCGAGGGATGCACGCGTTGATGTCCATACAAGTTCGAGCTCGAATCAAAAGGATTAAGATGGCTGAAGAAGATGTAAATCCGCTCGAAATACAACTTCCCCAACACACCGAAAGTCCTTATTTCAAAGATCACAAGACTCAACAAAGACAAAATCAAGTAAGCCTCTTCCAAAACTCTCCCAAGGTTTATCTACCGATATAGGTACTTTTAAAACTATCTTAAGAAAACTTACGAAAACAACTTATATCAGGATTCGAAGAATATGAGTGTGGAAGAAATGTTGGGAGTAATGAGAAGTAGAAGTGGCCCTCTAGATGTAAAAAGCAGAAAGTATGATTCAATGGCATATTATTCAAATCCGTTGAAGAAGGAGAATAATCATAATAATAATAATAATTCTACAAAAATCATCACAGAACCGACCAGTCCAGAAAAATACTTCAAAGAAATGATTGATTATTTGAAGCCAGCATCTCAGCCTGACATAGCACCTCCAAGACAATCATGGTCATCGCCAAACTACATGAACAAGACGGAATCATCGAAGGCGAAAACAAGGTCTAGTAGTGAACCAAGACAAAGACCAAAACAAGGGACGAAGCAAAAGAGTAGCAAGAGTGTAGAAGGTGGTTTGTTGAAGCATAATATGTTGTCACATTCAGCAAGGTATGATCATTGGATTGTTAATTCAATGAAGGAGAGTAAACGTGATTCTTTTGGTAGCTGCACGGTTACTACTAGTGATGATTCATATTACATGTGATGTGAATTTTCATCTCTGATTCCTAAGTTGTTGTAAAATAAAAATATGATTCAATTTTGAATGTTTATTCTTAAAAGCAGAAGGAATGAACTGCTGCAGCATGAAGTGAGAGAAGTCACTTTGTAAGATATTCACACTAACAACCTCTCTAGCAGAAATGATTTTTAAAACCTATGGATCATTAATAATATGAAGCTTAAGCGAGTCTTATTGAATATCACTCATCATAATCTCTAGTGATTTCGAAATCAGTTTCTTTATGATATTTAGCAATAATTTCATGTCCAATATATTTTTTAGTCTGTTTTTCTCTCTTACTATTTTGCTATCGACAATTATCAAAATAATTCTCAATTATTTGACTGGAAAAATAGGTTCAAAAATAAGAAAAACACTACATATTAATTCAAAATTTTAAGGCATCGGGCCTATGGATATTTTCACTTAAAAAGTGTTTAACATTCAATTTTGCATCTGATGTGGAACTTATACTCGCACTTGATATACCAACGATCTCTCTTTCAAGTATGAGTTCATCCATTATAGATATATTCCCCTCGAATGCATCCCTAATAATCCTAAACAAAATATTTAGTAATTATTTATAATAAACTCTAATTATATCATTTCTATATTTATATAGTCTAATACACTCTCGTAGTTGAAACTAGAAATGGACGAATGTTGAGACTATTTCTAAAGTTGTTAAAAAGTTGTAGTGGAAGGTCCTTCGTGAATATATAAGCAATTTGATAACGAGAGAGAACATGTAGTACACGCACTTGACCGCGAGCAACTTTTTCCCGCACGCAACTTTTTCCCGCACAAAGCGTATATCCATTTCGATGTGTTTGGTGCATTGATGTTGATTGTCAGAAAGGTACACAACGCTGACATTGTCATAATAGACTTAAGTTGCTTTCGTAACAAGGAAATGTAGTTCTATAAGTAGATTTTGAATCCAACACGATTCAGACACTACATTAGCCACTCTTCGATATTCGGCTTCGACACCCGATCGAGACAAGGTATGTTGATGTTTTGTGAATCAAGACAACAAATTGTCACCAAGATACATAAAATACCCAGAGGTGAATCTTCTTGTGTCTAGACAACCAACCCAATTAGCGTATGTGTAAGATACGAGCTTGTCAATGGAGGAAGAATACAGGTGGAGGCTAAATTCAAAACTACCATGAATGTAACGAATATCCTTTTTAAGGTAGACATGTGATGTGTTTTTGGATCATGCATAAAGAGGCACATTTGTTGAACTACATATGATATATTTGGTCTTGTAAATGTCAAGTATTGTAATGCACCTGCGAAACTTCAACATTTTATTGGATCATGATAAGGATTACCTGAGGACCCACTGAATTTTGATTTGGTATCCACCGGTGTCGGAGTTGGCTTGCATGAGAACATTTCTACACATTCAATAATCTCTTCTACATATTTTTTCTAAGAGAGAAAAATACCTCGTGAATGTTGAGTAACAGCGATACCTAAAAAATAACTCACGGGACCTATGCCCTTCATTGTAAATTCAAAACTCATCCTAGACATAATATACTCACGAAAAGAGTTAGATGAAACTGTGAGGATAATGTCATATACATATAAAAGAATGTAAGTCATGTCATTTCCATTATGATAAATAAATAATGGATGATTATAAATATTGTGAGAGAATCTCATTGTAGCTACAAAATCAGTGAACTGTTGATACCAGGCGCGTGGTGCTTGTTTAAGTTCATAGAGAGACTTTTTGAGCAAACACACATGGTCCGAGAATTAAAGATGACGGAAGCCTGGAGGTTGGTGCATGTTTACGGCTTGATCAATATTTACGTGCAAGAAGGAATTTTTAACATCCAATTGATGAAGACGCCATGATTTTGACAAGGCAACATTGAGTATTATGCAAATAGTAGCCAGATTGACTACAGGGCTTAAGGTTTCACCACAATCAACTCCTATTTGTTGGTTTGCTCCTTTTTATGCCTGAAAATCCACAGACTTCGAATAATATTAGCATTAGATAGACGAGGAACTAAGTCTTACATCTTATTTAAGGATGAAAAGGAACTCAAACAAGCTTGAAAATGCAAGAAAAAGTCATCATGTCACAGTGGTAATCAATTACCTATATGTGGGTAATCATTACCCACTTAAAAACTTCAAAAAAAACGTGAAAAAAGGACAGGGTAATCGATTATCACTGTGACAGTGGCAGAAAATCAACTTCCAAAAAGCACTTTCAGCAGTAAATTACTTATCTTATCATTTAAATGAATAGTTATGCAATTGTGCACAAAAATTATGTCAAATCACAACAATCAAACATCAATTGGATCCAACAAACACCAAAATTAATAATCAAAACAAGCAATGGATTAAATATCACCAAAAATCCAAGGATCTACATTGTGCAATCCAAGATTAAACAAAATCAGAGCTAGATCTAGAATTTACCAACCTACAAAGCTGAGATTTGCTTTGGCGAGTGTTGTTAAGCTGCAATTATCAGATCCAAGCAAGAAACCCAAGGATCTATGAAGCTCTAGCAAGAAAACTTGAAGACCCAGGCAAATAATCCACAAATAAGCAAAAGCTCTTCAAGAAGTGATTCCACCAACTTAATTCAAGATCCAAATGAATGACAAAACCAGAATTGAACCAAGGAGGAGGATGCAATGGAGGTTTAGCTCAAGAATTTACAAATTACAATGTACAATTTGTGAAGCTTTAGGCTATGGAGCTTTTGTGAGAGTTTTGGAATGAGAGAAAAGTTGAGAGAATTGGAGTGAGATGGGTAGAAAAATCACAAAATGAGTGAAAAGTTATGAGAGGTTTGGAGCAAAATGATTTAAGTATGGTTTAGGTTTGGAATTAAATATGGTTTGAAGTGTGGGTTAGTGTTTGGAATGGAAATTAGGATTGGGATTAGGAATGGAAATATTTGAATTTTTAGAGGAAAGTGAATTACTTTGTGAAAAAGAATCAAACTTTGAACCAATTCTAGATCCTTCTATTGATGCACATGGAAAATCACATGACCAAAATGCAATCCAAATGCTGCAATGATGAAAAATGAAGTATTTAGGCAAATTTCGCTTGTGGTAACCGATTACCCAGATTGTGGTAATCGATTACCACATTCAAAATTTCAAATTTGGCGCCACAGGAAGGGAAACTTAGAGAGAATCACGCGTTGCCACCTTTTCTGAGCATAGTTTGGCCTTTGAAACTTGCCTTTTGATATTGTGTCTGTATAATGCCTGAAATAAACTGTGAATTGTCTTCTACGCTCAAAATGACCTGCTGAAAAAAACAATTTGGTACCCGATTGCTGAGCAAGATAAGTGTCGAAGCCTCTGATACTTTCTACTTAAAAAAAACTTGAAATAAAAGAAAGTCTTGAGTCATAGAAACAACTAGATCCCATGTCCCAAGAACTAATGTCATGATATGCACAATTGATAACGAGAAAACGCATCGATTATATCGCTAGATTTCATTGACGTTTTATCGCATATTCACCGTTTTAACACTCGATTTCTCGAGTTTTTCTTACTATTTTGCAGGTACATCATTATATGGAGCTAAATCATGAATTAAGAGAAAAAGGAACAAAAGAGACCACAAGGAGATGAAGAAATGTAGAAGCCTGCAAAAAGACTGCATAATTTGTTGCAGCCACGATCGTTACAAGGGTGTCACGACCGTGACACCCCAATTTGGGCCATCACGACCGTAAGAGAGTGGTCACGACCGTGACACTTAAAAAACCTCAAATTACGAACGTGAAGACCTTGTCACGCCCGTGACAAGGATAAAACTTGGTTTTGACTCAGACTACGTCAAGGCATTACGTGAAGACCACTTCTCCTCTTACTTCTCCTCTTGGCATTACGTGAAGACCACTTCTCCCATTTTGTTGCCACGTTCCAGCATTCCTTCAACAACTTCAGCAAGGCCCATGCAACAAAGGACCAACAATCCAGCCCATTAAGGAATCTATAAATAGTACAAGTTCTGTGAACACAGGGGACAAACTTCTTTATTCAAAATTCCTGCGGAAGCTCTGCCAAACTGCCTTACGAACCAGCGTTTCCATTCCTGCATTACTTTTAGTTTTCTGTTTCGTTATTTATTTGTATCCAAACCAACCCTATAAAAATTTCCAACATCAGGAAATTGTTATACATTTAGTTGTTTCTAAACCTTCAGCCTTCGTTTATTTTTAATTTCCGCCCACTCCAAGCTTTCTGGTCTGTGGAAGAAGGAGTCTGCTCGAATATTTGTTAACCAGGTTTTTCATTATATTGCAATTTAATTTAATTATAATGTTTATTTATTTTTCTGCCATGAGTAAGTTATTATTTAATTCTCTGTCTCTGTCTGGCTCAACGTCGATGAGTAGCTAAACACCTTAGGGCGGTATGTAGTTATAACAAACTTAACCGGTAAATATAACCATAGGCTGAAAATAATTAATCACTTAACATTCTGGCTGATACTTTTTAATTGAAATAGATCTTTTCGTTACGAGAGTAAGGAAAGAGTATTAGGTTAGGTCAAGACCACGAGAGTGTGAGATTTTAACCAGATAGCTAAAGTTAGGCATTTAAATTAAACACAGCGAGAGCGCTTTAAGATAAATTAGAATTACTAAGTTTCCAAAAATTACCTCTAAACACTTATGGGCTAGCGAGAGCAGGCATAGGGCTTTAGGGATAAGATCTGATATAAGACCACGAGAGTGTGAGTTGAGGGTATTTAAACTGGTAATCTCTACCGAATAGATTAAGTGAACACCTTTATAAGCCTAGGTTAGATTGACCCACCCAAGTTAGGATAATTACATACCGACCGCCTTAATATTACTTTATTTAAACTTAAACTTAATTTCGCCTTTAACAGTCTTAAAGACCAACAAAAATCGTGACAATCATTCGCCTTAGCTAAACTAGAAGTTCATCTAGCACTAAGTAACCATAGAATCCCTGTGGATCGATAATCTTAAATATTACTTCGATAGGCTGTGCACTTGCAGTAAGATACCGCTAGACGCATAAGTAGACACGTCCTTAGCCCATCAAGTTTTTGGCGTCGTTGTCGGGGATTCCTTAATTTAGTTACTAGTGCATTTAGGTAGCATTGTCTAGACTAAGGTATCAACTATTTAATTTAATCTAATCTCCGAGTGTATGCCAAGTACTCGCTCTAAAAGCGAAGACTTGCAACCTCTAATCCCTGAATCGGAACGCTTCTTACACGTAAGAAGGCGTATATTCGATTTCGAAAATAATTCCAATATTCCAGATCTTCAATTAGATCCGCCTAAACCAGTCATAAAATTAGAGGACGCAGAGATGGCTGAAGAACAAACTCATCCACTCAAGTATTACGCTAATCCTTCGCAAGGTGAACCGCATTCAAGCATTGCAGCGCCGGCTATCAACCGAAATGATTTCGAACTAAAACCTTCGTTGATATCAGCCGTGCAACAAAATCAATTCGCCGGAAATCCTACCGAGGATCCGAATCTTCATCTTTCGATCTTTGTGCAATATGCAGATACCGTAAAAGCCAACGGAGTTACCCAAGAAGCTATTAGACTATGTTTATTTCCTTTTTCGCTTCGAGACAGAGCAAGAGCTTGGCTTCAATCTCTGCCTTCGAACTCAGTAACTACGTGGGCAGAACTTAAGAAAGTTTTCTTGAATAGGTATTTTCCACCTAGCAAGACAGCCATGCTGAGAGCCCAGATCAACGGATTTAAGCAAAGGGAAAGCGAATCATTATTCGAAGCTTGGGAACGCTATAAGGATCTACTTAGACTTTGTCCACATCATGGATTAATAGACTGGATGGTCATCCATACCTTCTATAATGGACTCTTGTACAACACAAGAATGACAATTGACGCTGCCGCGGGTGGTGCATTGATGGACAAAGAATATCGTGATGCCTATGCACTTATCGAAAGTATGGCTCAAAATCATTACCTTTGGGGAAGCGAGAGAGTCGCAACTGAGAAACCAACAAAGGGAGGTATGTACGAAGTAAGCAGTATGGACCAAGTCAATGCGAAATTTGACCAACTAATCCAAAAGATCGATAACTTGGCCATAACACCTGCAGCCACCGTGGCTGCAGTAACACCTAACTGTGAGTTATGTGGAGTCCCAGGACACGAAGTCTCTGATTGTCAACTATTGGCAGGAACTCCCACCGATCAAGTGAATTATGCTCAAGGAAACCCTTACTCAAACACATACAACCCAGGTTGGAGGAATCATCCGAACCTCTCCTATAAGAACAACAATGCTTATTACGCACCAGGACAAGCACCAGCTACATCACCAGGATATCAAAAGACTGCTCCTAATATCCCTAGAAAATCGAACCTTGAATTGATGATGGAGAACTTTATAGCTAACCAATCTCAGACAAACAAGGACTTCTTAAACCAAAACATTCACACTAGTGAGCAGATTAAACAATTAGTGAGCAAAGTAGATGCATTAGCTACACATAACAAAATGCTTGAAACTCAGATTTCACAAGTAGCTCAACAACAAGCACCTACTGCTGCACCAGCTGGAGTATTCCCTGGACAACCTCAACCTAATCCGAAAGGACATGCTAACGCTGTAATATTAAGAAGTGGCAAGGAACTTGACGGACCTACCGATCCAAGACTTGACAATCCAGCCATGTACCAAAAACCGGATAAACCGACTGAAGTGGTGAATGATCCAGAAGAAAAGGAAGATGACAATCAAGAGGTAGTGGAGAAAGAACAACCTTATGTGCCTCCACCACCCTATAAACCACCAATTTCGTACCCTCAAAGATTAATAAATTCCAAGACGACGGGTCAATTTAAGAAATTTGTCGAACTTCTGAAACAGTTGAATATTACTATTCCGTTTACAGAAGCAATTACCCAAATACCCTCGTATGCTAAGTTTTTAAAAGAAATCTTATCCAATAAGAAAAAGATAGAGGATAACGGAACAGTTACACTTACTGCCGAGTGTAGCGCCATAATTCAGAATAACATGCCTCCTAAGCTAAAGGATCCAGGAAGTTTCTCTATACCCTGTGTAATAGGAAAATTCGTCATTGACAAAGCTCTATGCGATTTAGGAGCCAGTATCAGTGTTATGCCCTTAACGATTTGCAAAAGGCTAGACATGGGAGACCTAAGACCAACTAAAATGTCTGTTCAACTAGCCGATCGCTCTGTTAAATATCCTGTAGGCATACTAGAAAACGTCCCAGTATGTATAGGACAATTCTACATCCCTACTGATTTTATAATCATGGACATCTCTGAAGACTCCACTACACCTATCATACTAGGAAGACCATTCTTAGCTACCGCCGGAGCTATAATAGACGTAAAAAGAGGAAAGCTAACCTTTGAAGTAGGTGAAGAAAAAGTTGAGTTTGTTTTAACACAATTCTTACAATCACCCGCTATAGAGGATACCTGCTATCTAATGGACGTAATTGACGAATGTGTAAGAGAAATGGAAATGAAGGAGACCACTTATTCTGAAATAATGAAAATTCAAATCCCTCCGATTTTCGAAGATGATAATTGGCAAAAATCGTATCAGGATGATAGTCTAAGCGAAAGTTTAGCACTTACACCGGATCCCATGCCAAGTAAAGATAAACCTACATTAGGATTAAAAACTTTACCTCACAACCTAAGGTACGAATTCTTAGACGTTGAATGTAAAAGACCAGTTATAGTAAATTCCAATTTAGGAACTATAGAAACAAAGAAACTTTTAGATGTCTTGAAGAAATATCCAACTGCATTAGGATATAACATATCTGATCTCAAAGGAATATGTCCTTCAGTTTGTATGCATCGTATTCTGCTAGAAGAAGATTGCAGAACCTCCAGAGAATCTCAAAGAAGAATTAACCCAACCCTTATCACTGTAGTAAAAGAAGAAGTTAAGAAATTATTAGATGTCGGGATAATATATCCAATCTCTGATAGTGAATGGGTTAGTCCAATACATGTAGTGCCAAAGAAAGGAGGTATCACTGTTGTGAAAAACGCTCAAGGCGAATCGATATCGCAAAGAGTAGTGACGGGATATAGAGTGTGCATAGATTATCGTAAACTAAACAAAGCCACTTGAAAAGATCATTTCCCACTACCTTTCATAGATCAAATGTTAGAACGATTGGCCAAGCATTCTTACTTCTGTTATCTTGATGGTTACTCAGGATTTTTCCAAATCCCTATCCATCCTGATGATCAAGAGAAGACTACATTCACATGTCCTTATGGAACGTTCGCTTATAGGCGAATGCCCTTTGGATTATGCAACGCTCCTGCAACCTTTCAAAGATGTATGATGTCAATCTTCACAGATTTTATAGACAACATCATGGAAGTGTTCATGGACGACTTCTCTGTATGCGGGCAAAGTTTTGAAGGATGCTTATCGAACTTAGAAATGGTGTTAGAAAGATGTGTAAAAGTAAATCCCGTGCTTAACTGGGAGAAATGTCATTTTATGGTCAACGAAGGAATAGTATTAGGTCATGTAATATCCGACAAGGGAATTGAAGTTGATAAAGCTAAGATTGAAGTAATAAAAGATCTTCAACCCCCTAAAACTGTTCGAGAAATACGAAGCTTTTTAGGACACGCCGGTTTTTACCAACGATTCATCAAAGATTTCTCGAAAATCACTAAACCTCTTACTGGTTTATTAATGAAAGACGCTGAGTTCATATTCAATGAAGATTGTCTTAAAGCATTCGAAACTCTAAAAACAGCCCTCATCACCGCACCAATCATGCAACCCCCTGACTGGAGATTACCTTTTGAAATCATGTGCGATGCGAGTGACTATGCTGTCGGCGCAGTTCTGGGCCAGAGAAAGGAAAAGAAACTTCATGCGATTTACTATGCCAGTAGAACCTTAGACTCTGCCCAGATGAACTACGCTACTACAGAAAAAGAATTGTTAGCAGTTGTCTTTGCGCTTGACAAATTCCGTTCTTACCTAGTTGGAGCGAAAATAATCATTTACACAGACCATGCTGCTATCCGATATCTATTAACTAAGAAAGACGCTAAACCAAGACTCTTAAGATGGATTTTACTCTTACAAGAGTTTGATCTAGAAATAAAAGATAAGAAAGGTACTGAGAACGTCGTAGCGGACCATTTATCTAGAATAGAAGGTATTAAACCCGAACAAGTGCCGATTAACGATGATTTTCCGTATGAACAGCTGATAGCACAAATAGGAAGCGACCTAGCTCAGCTAGATATAAATGAACCAGAATCCGTGGAAACAACCCAGACAACTGTAGGACTGCCATGGTACGCTGACATTGTCAACTACCTAGCTGCAGGAGCTCTTCCACCCGACCTAACCTATCAGCAGAAAAAGAAATTCTTTCATAATCTGAAACATTACTATTGGGATGAACCATTATTGTTCAAAAGAGGACCAGATGGAATCTTTCGCCGATGTATCCCCGAAGAAGAAATAGAAGATGTCATTGCTCAATGTCATTCATCTCCTTATGGTGGACATGCAAGCACTTCCAAGACTTGTGCAAAAATCTTGCAAGCCGGCTTATTCTGGCCTAATCTATGGAAGGATATCCACATCGCTGTTATAAATTGCGATCGGTGTCAACGCACTGGCAATATTTCAAGAAGAGATGAGATGCCTCAAAAGGGAATTTTAGAAGTAGAAATCTTCGAAGTCTGGGGAATAGATTTCATGGGACCATTCCCATCATCTTTCGGTAATAATTACATACTCGTAGCTGTCGATTATGTTTCGAAATGGATTGAAGCCATAGCTTCTCCTACAAACGATACACGAGTAGTAATAAAGCTTTTCAAAAATATAATCTTTCCCAGATTTGGTGTGCCTAGACTCGTCATAAGTGACGGTGGCTCGCACTTCATTTCAAAAATCTTTGACAAGTTACTATCTAAATATGGAGTAAGACACCGTGTGGCTACGCCATATCACCCACAAACAAGTGGACAAGTCGAAGTCTCAAACAGAGAAATTAAACAAATCTTAGAAAAGACTGTCGCCATATCTCGGAAAGATTGGTCCTCTAAACTTAATGAAGCTCTATGGGCTTATAGGACCGCTTACAAGACACCCATAGGTATTACACCTTTCAAACTAGTTTATGGAAAATCTTGTCACCTCCCAGTAGAACTAGAACACAAAGCTTATTGGGCGATCAAAACCCTCAATATAAACTATAATGCTGCAGGAGAAAAGCGAATCCTAGACATTAACGAATTAGAAGAATTAAGGTTAGATGCATATGAAAATGCTAAGATATATAAAGAAAGAACTAAGCGATGGCATGATAAACGCCTATCTAGGAAAGAATTTAGTGTGGGAGACGTTGTACTCCTCTTTAATTCAAGACTTAGGCTTTTCCCTGGAAAATTAAAATCTAGATGGTCAGGACCCTTTGAAATAACTAAAGTATTCCCGAGTGGAGCAATAGAAATTAAGGGTAGGAATAGTGAACCATTCATAGTAAACGGACAGCGTCTAAAACATTATCATAAAGTTGAAAATAGAGATTATGCGAATAATCTAAAGCTTTTAGAATTGTCCACTAATTCCCTTGATTAATCTAAACCTAAGCATTACGTCAGGCTTTTGACAATAAAAACAGCGCTTAGTGGGAGGCAACCCATTTACTTATTTAATTATTTAAACTATTCTTTTCTTTTAGCACATTGTTATTTATCGTTTTTACTATTTGTTTAATTGTTTTGTCAGTTTTATTTTACATTACTATTATCGCCATTACATTATGCATTTCATTTTCTTATTTTTATCTTAAATCACTTTCTACAGATTTTCTAAAGTCTTTTCCACTGATTTGTTTCCCCCATATTTGCACTGACCATGGCTAACCAACCAATTAACCATATGGAAACCAAATTTAGAGGTAGGAACCAAAGAATGAAGTTTGAAGAGTTATCACAGAGGCAAATGGATTTGACCCTGTACCCGGATGATAAGATTATGGAAACCCTAGGTATACATGATAGTGTCATGTACTTGTTAAACCGACTCGGATGGGAGAATGCATTGATCCAACATAAGTTTGCGACTTACCGCGAGCTCACCCTTGAGTTCCTTAGCTCCTTACTTTACCTACCTGAGCGCGGTATTGGATTCAGGAAAGGATTTATTAGTTTCCGCCTATTTGGAATAGAATATGACTTTAACCATAAAGAACTAGCTGACTTGTTAGGATTCCCTAGTGGACCATTTGCTTTTACTACCACACAGGTAGAATTGATGGATATGGAGCTAGATTTCTTTTGGGGAACTTTAACCGGAAACTACCACCCTGAACCAAATAACATGAATAATGATGAGATCCATAATCCTGCTCTCCGCTACTTCCATAAATTCCTTGCCCACACCTTCTTTGGAAAAGAAGAAAACATTACCGGAGTTTCTAAAGATGAAATATTTATTATGTCATGCTTCACTACTGGACAGCCTGTTAATGGTGTACCTTTCATGATGCAAACCTTCACCCGTATCCAAGAAGAACCTGAATTACCTATATTAGTAGGAGGTCTTGTAACCATGATTGCTGATGCCATAGGACTTAGGTACCAACTGGACAGGTGCAACCGTCTAGGAACAATCCGCCCTATGAACCTTAATTTCTGCTTCAATAGACATATCATAAGGAATTTAGGACATCCACCTTTTGAGTACCTAATCCGGAACGAAGTAGTAACCCTGCTCACATTGCCTAATCATGCTAAAGTAAGTGTTCACAATAAGGATAACTGGCTTTATGAGTTAAACCCACCTGATTATCCACCTACTCCTGAAACACCTCAGCCTTACAGGATAAACGATGATATAATGACCAATGTCGAAACTGACCCTGAGACACCTCCTGGTTACCATAACATTGACCCCACTGGAGCAGTACATGAAACCCCTGAAGTGAATCAAGGAGATTATGCTAACAACTTACAAAACATCATGAACACTCTCAATGCCTACCAAACTGATATTAATATATTTAAAGAAGACATTAAGAGCATGCGATTGGACATCATAGGATTGACGGACATAACCTGCGAACAATTCTATCACTTGAACTCCGCCATCGAAGACTTGAAGAAACACTTTTGAAAATGCTATAAGTGATTTAGTTTATTTTTCTCATTGTTTTCGTTTCTAGTTAGATTTATTTTTCGCAACAATTTCATACCGTAATTTCAGTTTATGTAACTTCATTTTCAATTACTTTATGCAATGCACCTTTAATTCCAAAATTTCTCCACTTTTAGAAATTTATATATTTTTATTCTATGTACTGTTATGCTTGCATTATTTCTTATTATATACAATCTCTCATGCAAATTAGTATAGTATTATGTTGCAATTATATACTATATGGTGTTTATTTAATATGAGTGTTAGTGAAGTAAATAGATTATTATTAAATTATGAAAATGTTTTTTTTTTTTTTTTTTTGGAAATTATTCAGCGAAGCATGCCCTCACGGTCGTCACACCCATCTCACGATCGTGACGTGCTTAAATAGCGTGTCACGACCGTCACCCCCTTGTCACGACCGTGACAACCCCTATTACAGGAATCGTGAGAAACAGTTCTGTTTCTCATCGTGTCTCTTCTTCTTCTTCCTCCATAACTTCCCTAAAACTACCCATTTTCTCCATAACCTCCGTAACCTCCCCATTACCAATTTTAAACCTCATTAACCCCCCATTATCATAACCTATCATATTCCCCCTCTCCATTATTTATCCCGAATCCCTATCTCCTTCATTCTACCATCTTTTTCACAAAACCTCAAAAACCCTTCTTTCTTCACTCTAACCTCTTGCATGCTATGGATTCCATCACTTTTAGAGAAGGTGATGCTGATGTAACTCAGAGAGAACGTTTTATCCGATTCCAAAACCGCGGTGTGCAACCTACACGTTACATCGACACCGTCTGTTTGAGGGAACTCGGAATGCTTGTCGGTGTTCAAAGTCTGCTTCAAAAGGTCGGTCTGTGGGATCTTTGCAGTCAACCTCAGCCCACATTCGAACTTCTGACGTTGGAGTTCTTAAGCTCCTTCAGTTACATCACCCCTCCCGGTTCTCAGAGTCAGCTCACCGGTGTCGCCACATTCAGATTGCATGGCCAAGAGTTCAACCTTTCGCAAACCAGGATAGCCAAGTTGTTAGGCTTCGATCACGGAACTGAAGCTCACCGTCGCGTGCCCGATAATTTCAGTGAACAAGCTTTCACTCTATGGCACGACTTAACCAACACCCGTGCATCCACCTTCCAAAGCCTCAACGCGACGCACATCCACAACCCGGCAATCCGCTATTTTCACCGTGTCATATGCAACACCATCTTCGCCCGAGAAAGCAACCATAAGCTCAACTCCAAGGAGCTTTTATTCTTACACTGCGCTCTTAATGACGAGCCGATCAACGCTGCCCCCTTCATGCTTCATCATATCTAAGCCATTGCACACAGAGGCTCCTCCCCGTTCTTCATAGGCGGCATTGTCACCACCCTCGCCATTCAGTTGGGGCTCGGTGACTTGGTCGTTAATCAGCCTTACCTCGCCGCAGAATTCCTCACCAAGAGTTATTGCAGATCCGCTCACCTGATTGCGCAGCGAGAGGATGGCAGATATAGCCCTGTTGTCAATGGCACCATTTTCCATCATATCATTCTGCCGTCCCGCGACCGCATCGATCCATCCAACCGAGCCAACTGGCTCTTTGTTTTACCTGTTGCTGCCGATCACGTCCCTATTCATGATGATCAGGCAGACCCTCCAGAGGATGAGATGCAGGACGCTATGGATGCAGCTGAGCCTGTCCAGGATATACCAGAGACATCTACCCGACAGCGCCCTGCTCCCAAAATCACACTTGAGGAAGTCCTCCTTGCGATTCATCAGCAGAACCAGATGAACGCCGCACTGGAGCGACGGCAGAAGGCGCAGTATGATGCTTTACTCAGCACTATTGCAGCAAACCAGGAGGCTACTAACGAGAGGTTTGGGGAAATTTTCAGCGAGCTAGAAGCCCTCCGCATTAGCATCACTGCTGCCTCCGGCACCGGTTCTGACCCCGAAGCGGCTCCTTCCAGACGCCGCTCCCGCACCAGAGGCCGAGCCCGCGGTCCTCAGCAGCCATAGCTTAGTTTGTTTATGTTTGTTTTTCGTTTTTGTCGTTGTACTGTGTCTGTACCACATTTATATCACAACATTGAGGACAATGTCTGATATAGTGTGGGAGAGGTACCTTTCATTTCCGCATTTTTCCTTTTTCGCACTTTTCCATTTCGTTGTACTTTCAATTCCGTTGTATTTCTTTTCGCACGTTAATGAAATGAGAAAATCTTTGTGCTATTTTCTTTAATCTCGAACTTTCCCCGATTATTTAGCTGTACCAGAAAAAAATCTCTAATTATTCGCATTACCCGACTTACCTACGGAATCGTAATTAGGAAGCCGAGAACGATTAAACAAGATCAATACAATCTTGACATCTTTGACTCCCTACTTAAGCAATTCCATCCCGACTACCATTACGAGTACACTTTTAGTTTCAGTTCAAAAGTAACCCCTAGTAGTTTATACTAGCAGTCAGCACCGTCTGAACACAAACCACATGGGGAGCCGATGAATATAAGCGTTTGATGCCTAATCAATAATGATCCTTCATATCTCGATGCAAAATGAAAAGAAATTGCACCAAAGTACACGGTCGCATATAAGAAACGAGAAATATGAGAAGGAATCCGTTGCGAGTTGGTTCGGAGGTACTGGTTCTGAACTCGGTAGGGCGTGCTACGGCTCGATCCCCCACAACCTCCAAATCGGATAAAATATGTAGGGTTACCACACTCGTGTACCAGACCCCGTGCTCAAAAAGGATCAAAATCGCTAACCGGCTACTCCACTACGTGCGTCCTAAGACAAAGGGCTTAATGTGATTGCGCTGGAATGAAACCGGGCGAAACAAGATCGAAGAACTCCAGGTGAAATCGTAATGTAATTGTCGATTGTTTCGTTTAACGGGAAGTCGACGACATAGCTTGTTGCTTGTGTCATTAGTGTATCGGTAGTGTTCTGTCAAAGTACCGGATTATCCGACAAAACGATCCCCCGTACGGTTTGTTATGAGTATGCGTGAATAAAATCTTGTCCGCCGATTTTCAACCGACTATTTGCTTGAGGACAAGCAAAGGTTTAAGTTTGGGGAAGTTTGATAACGAGAAAACGCATCGATTATATCGCTAGATTTCATTGACGTTTTATCGCATATTCACCGTTTTAACACTCGATTTCTCGAGTTTTTCTTACTATTTTGCAGGTACATCATTATATGGAGCTAAATCATGAATTAAGAGAAAAAGGAACAAAAGAGACCACAAGGAGATGAAGAAATGTAGAAGCCTGCAAAAAGACTGCATAATTTGTTGCAGCCACGATCGTTACAAGGGTGTCACGACCGTGACACCCCAATTTGGGCCATCACGACCGTGACACTTAAAAAACCTCAAATTAAGAACGTGAAGACCTTGTCACGCCCGTGACAAGGATAAAACTTGGTTTTGACTCAGACTACGTCAAGGCATTACGTGAAGACCACTTCTCCTCTTACTTCTCCTCTTGGCATTACGTGAAGACCACTTCTCCCATTTTGTTGCCACGTTCCAGCATTCCTTCAACAACTTCAGCAAGGCCCATGCAACAAAGGACCAACAATCCAGCCCATTAAGGACTCTATAAATAGTACAAGTTCTGTGAACACAGGGGACAGACTTCTTTATTCAAAATTCCTGCGGAAGCTCTGCCAAGCTGCCTTACGAACCAGCGTTTCCATTCCTGCATTACTTTTAGTTTTCTGTTTCGTTATTTATTTGTATCCAAACCAACCCTATAACAATTTCCAACATCAGGAAATTGTTATACATTTAGTTGTTTCTAAACCTTCAGCCTTCGTTTATTTTTAATTTTCGCCCACTCCAAGCTTTCCGGTCTGTGGAAGAAGGAGTCTGCTCGAATATTTGTTAACCAGGTTTTTCATTATATTGCAATTTAATTTAATTATAATGTTTATTTATTTTTCTGCCATGAGTAAGTTATTATTTAATTCTCTGTCTCTGTCTGGCTCAACGTTGATGAGTAGCTAAACACCTTAGGGCGGTATGTAGTTATAACAAACTTAACCGGTAAATATAACCATAGGCTGAAAATAATTAATCACTTAACATTCTGGCTGATACTTTTTAATTGAAATAGATCTTTTCGTTACGAGAGTAAGGAAAGAGTATTAGGTTAGGTCAAGACCACGAGAGTGTGAGATTTTAACCAGATAGCTAAAGTTAGGCATTTAAATTAAACACAGCGAGAGCGCTTTAAGATAAATTAGAATTACTAAGTTTCCAAAAATTACCTCTAAACACTTATGGGCTAGCGAGAGCAGGCATAGGGCTTTAAGGATAAGATCTGATATAAGACCACGAGAGTGTGAGTTGAGGGTATTTAAACTGGTAATCTCTACCGAATAGATTAAGTGAACACCTTTATAAGCCTAGGTTAGATTGACCCACCCAAGTTAGGATAATTACATACCGACCGCCTTAATATTACTTTATTTAAACTTAAACTTAATTCCGCCTTTAACAGTCTTAAAGACCAACAAAAATCGTGACAATCATTCGCCTTAGCTAAACTAGAAGTTCATCTAGCACTAAGTAACCATAGAATCCCTGTGGATCGATAATCTTAAATATTACTTCGATAGGCTGTGCACTTGCAGTAAGATACCGCTAGACGCATAAGTAGACACGTCCTTAGCCCATCAACAATGATGCAAATGCGCGAAACATAAGCCAATTAAAGTTAGAAACGAGATGGAAAATTTTAGGGTGTTACATCTGCCCCTATTCAATCAACTTAAACCTGAAGCTATGAAGAGGGACATTTTTCAGACATTTAAGGTAGAAGGGGATTGAATACAAAAGAATCTAGAAATTTGCACTCTGTAAGGAAAGAAACAAGTGACTGGATACTGGTCCAGAATTGGATTTACAACCAAAGGTGAAGATAAGATGACTCCTATGGGGAGGGATAAATCCTAGGCAAACCACTTTGCAAAGACAAACGCTAAATGTTTGGAGACAAACGCTAAATTTTTGGAAGCAAACTCCATTGGAGAGAAACACTGGCAAAGGGATTTGACGGAATGAAAACTACACCGAAGAAACACATCGTCAAAGGGATTTGACGGAAACAAAATTGAACCAAAGAAGCACATCGTCAAAGGGATTTGACAGAAAGAAAACTGATTCAAAGAAGCGCATCGTCAAAGGGGTTTGACGAGAAGAAAACCTGACTGAAAAAGCACGTCGTCAAAGGGATTTGATGGGAAGAAAACCTAATCAAAGAAACACAGTTAAAGGGATTTGACGAAAATAAAACTGAACCGAAGGAACACATCGTCAAAGGGGTTTGTCGAAAAGAAAACCGCACCGAAGAAACACATCTTCAAAGGGATTTGACGGAAAGAAAACCAAACTGAAGGACCACATCGTCAAAGGTATTTGACGGAAAGAAAACCTCACCAAAGGAACACATCATCAAAGGGATTTGACAGAAAGAAAATCAAACCGAAGGACCACATTATCAAAGGGATTTAATGGAAAGAAAACAAAACTGAGGAAACACATCTTCAAAGGGATTTGACAGAAAGAAGACCCCACTAAAGAAACACATGATCAAAGGGATTTGACGGAAAGAAGACCCCGCCAAAGAAACACATCGTCAAAAGGGATTTGACGGAAAGAAGACCCCACCTAAGAAATACATCGTCAAAGGGATTTGACGGAAAGAAAACCTGACTGAAGAAAAGTTTGTTGGGGGTTTATCACTGTCTTGGTTGAAGGTTGATTCGGGATTTCGTGCAAGGTACCAAATCTGGCTTATGCTTCGCATGCATATGTTGGAATTTTTCTATGGCGTAACGCTCTGTGTAAAATGGAAATGCTACACATTTTTTAGGATGCAATGCAATGATGCTTGTGATATGCAACAGGACCATCCCAGCAAAATAGATGTTGAAGAGACGAAGCCAACTCGTTGGGGATAACAAACTTAACCGTCTCTAGGGTCATAAATTATGCTCGAGAACCCAACCAAAAGTAAGAAAAATAAACATCTGTTGGGGAAACATCCCAGGAATCTGCTGAAGAAAAGTGCCAATGTTAATTCAGAGTTGTTATTGAGTCAGATCATACGTCTTCCTTAGCAGGTTACTCATAGTTGTTTAAACCAATTAGTCAATTTTCCCTTTTCCTTGAAAATATTTTTATAATTAAATAAAAACCTTTTTAAAACCCTAGAGCTTTTGTTTAACTAAAATAAAACCAGAACTCTATATCGTGAAGCAGTCCTTAAGATCGATACTAGGGATAATCCCCCTATTTTAACTACAATCGGCAGAATAATACACTTACTATTTTACCGATCAAAACATATACAGCAGAAGCCACACATGTTAGAAACACATACAGCAGAAGCCACATATATTACTTAGAGCATCAAAGTAATAGATCAACATAGAGCAACCAAGGTTCTCCATAAACACAACATTTTAGAACATGTGATTGCACATCATTGCACACCAAGGTTCTCCATAAACACAACATATCAGAACATGTGATTGCATATCATTGAACACATACATCACATTAGTAGCAACAACATAAGTAGGACAGACTATCATGCTTCCCTTAAATAGTTGCATACAGCAAGAAACACAAATATACTATTATTCCCTTAGCAGTAGTATAATCCTATCACGATGTTAGTCAGCATGTCAAGACAAGTGACATGACATCAGGGCAAACAGAACCCAACCTCAACATTTTACTCCACCTTTTTAGCCAAAAATTGATAAAAATTAGAGTAAGTGTAAACAAAAATGGAAAAATGTAATTCTAGTGGAAGCAAACAACTGAAAACACAAAGCAACAGATGGAAGCAAATACTGTTAGGAGATTATTACAGACCCAACCAACAAAAACAGCAAAAAATTTCTTTTAAAATCAATTTGGTCAGAGGACTTCCTAAGTTGAAGTTCAACTCAGATGCTCTTTGTGAAGCATGTCAAAAAGGAAAATTTTCAAAATCTTCTTTTAAAACTAAGAATGTTGTTTCAACTTCAAGACCATTAGAGTTACTTCACATTGATCTGTTTGGACCAATGAAAACTGCATCCATCAGAGGCAAGAAGTATGGATTGGTCATTGTTGATGACTATAGCAGATGGACATGGGTGAAATTCCTAAAACACAAGGATGAGTCACATTTTGTGTTCTTTGACTTCTGCAAACAAGTCCAGAATGAAAAAGACTTTAAAATTGTTAAAGTCAGAAGTGATCATAGTGGTGAATTTGAAAACAAATATTTTGAAAAATATTTTAATGAAAATGGCATTGCTCATGATTTCTCCTGCGCTAGAACTCCACAACAGAATGGAGTTGTAGAGAGGAAAAATAGAACTCTGCAAGAAATGGCCAGAACCATGATCAACGAGACTAATCTGGCAAAGCACTTTTGGGCAGAAGCAATAAACAGAGCTTGTTATATTCAGAACAGAGTGTTTGTAAGACCTCTTCTGGAAAAGACTCCCTATGAATTGTGGAGGAACAGAAAACCCAACATTGCTTATTTTCATCCTTTTGGATATATATGTTATATGTTGAACACTAAAGAGAATCTGAACAAGTTTGATTCTAAAGCACAGAAGTGTTTCATGCTTGGCTATTCTGAACGCTCTAAAGGCTACAGAGTATACAATACTGAAACACAGATTGTGGAGGAATCTATACATGTTAGATTTGATGATAAGCCTGGCATTCAAAAGCCAAAGCAGTTTGAAAGTTCTGCAGATATAGAAGTAATTCTCACAGACTCTGAAGGCTCAGAGGCATAAAAGGTTCAAGTGAAAAAGCCAGATGCAACTCCTTTAGCTTCTCAAATGAACAACTTGAACATTTCTGAAGAATCAAATGTTAGAGGATCATCTTCCAGAATCAAGGCCTCTCACCCAGAGGATGTGATCATTGGAAAGAAGGATGACCCAATAAGAACAAGATCCTACCTCAGATCATCAGAAGCGTCATTATTTGGCTTGGTGTCAGTTATTGAACCAACTTCTATGGATGAAGCTCTGCAAGATAATGACTGGATAATTGCCATGCAAGATGAGCTCAATCAATTCACAAGAAATGATATTTGGGATTTGGTTCCAAGACCAAAAGGATTCAATATAATTGGAACAAAGTGGGTCTTCAAAAACAAGTTGAATGAAAAAGGAGAAGTTGAAAGAAACAAAGCAAGACTTGTTGCTCAAGATTATAGCCAGCAAGAAGGAATTGATTATACAAAGACTTATGCTCCTGTGGCCAGGTTAGAGTCTATTCGGTTACTCATTTCTTTTGCTGCACAAAATAACATCACTCTTTATCAGATGGATGTTAAGAGTGCCTTCTTAAATGGGATTATAGAAGAGGAAGTCTATGTTCACCAACCTCCTGGTTTTGAAAGTGATAAATTTCCAGAACATGTTTTAAAACTTAAGAAATCTCTTTATGGCTTAAAACAAGCTCCCAGAGCTTGGTACGAGAGATTAAGCAATTTTCTTCTGGAGAAAAATTTTATCAGAGGCAAAGTGGACACAACTCTCTTTTGTAAAACATTTAAGAAAGATCTGTTAATTTGTCAAATATATGTAGATGATATTATATTTGGATCTACCAATGTTATGCTGGGAAAGGAGTGTGCTCAATGTATGCAGGCTGAATTTGAGATGAGCATGATGGGAGAATTAAGATTCTTTCTGGGAATCCAAGTCAACTAGACTCCAGATTGCACTTGCATTCATCAGACCAAATATGTAAAAGAGCTTCTAAAGAAGTTCAACATGACTGATAGTAAGATGGCAAAGACTCCTATGCATCCAACAAGTACTCTTGGTAAGGAAGAGGTAAGTAAGAAAGTAGATCAGAAACTCTACAGAGGTATGATTGGATCTCTTCTCTACTTAACTGCTTCTAGACCTGACATTTTATTCAATGTATGCTTGTGTGCAAGATTCCAATCAGATCCTAGAGAATCACACTTAACAGTTGTTAAGAGGATTCTAAGGTATCTGAAAGGTACTTCTAATGTGGGTTTGTGTTACAGAAAATCTGATGATTCTAAACTAGTTGGATTTTGTGATGCTGATTACGCTGGAGACAGAGTTGAAAGAAAAAGTACTTCTGGAAGTTGTCAATTTCTGGGAAGAAATTTAATCTCCTGGTACAGCAAGAAACAACCTACAATTGCTCTATCAACTACAGAAGCAGAATATATTGCTGCTGCTGGATGTAGCACGCAGATGCTCTGGATGAAAAGTCAGCTAGAAGACTATCAAATCTTTGAGAGTAATATTTCCATATTCTGTGATAATACTTCTGCTATATGCTTGTCTAAAAATCCAATTTTACACTCTAAAGCTAAGCATATAGAAATGTTAAATGAAAAACGTCCTCAATGTGTGACTGTTTGTGTGCCCTAATTTTCTCTATAAATTCCACAAATCTCAACATTTCACACTTTTCACTCTCACAAACACGTATATGCATTTCTGCTTGCTCTTCTGTCTTCATCTAAACCCTAAACCTTCAACCTCCTCATCAATGGCAACTTCATCTTCAACCTCAGCACAGTTTCAATCAACAATGGCAGATGTACCTTCTTCCAATTTGGGTGTTGTTCCTTTCAAGGAACCTGTTAGAACGAATCTCACACCTGTTGAGAAACTGAAGTGTTATGTGAATCTTTGGTGGATTTTGCATCTCTAGCTGAAAATGGATTCAATCTGTGTTCCATCATTGATGCTCAAGGATGGACCAAGTACTTTGATAGACTGTTTGGGCCAGTTTATCCAGTTTTAGTGAAAGAGTTCTGGATTCATGCTCATGCTTACCCCAAGTTCATAGTATCATCTGTTCTGGGAAAAGAGATTATGATTACAGAAGATCTTATAAGGAAACTAATTGGATATGAGGAAACTGATGGAGTTTCTCATCTGACTGGGTGTGTCAACATGAAAGCTGTTTATGAAGAAGTGATTGCTTCTGGAGAACCCTCTAACAAGTTCAAAGATATGAAACCCAATTACAAAATCTGGGCTAAAATCTTCATGGGTTGCATTCACCACAGAAAGTCTACCAATTCACCAGATTATGTCAACAATGATCAAATTTACTTCATGTATTTCCTCAGTCAGAGCATAAAGGTAGATCTGCCTCATCTACTTTTCTCTCATCTTTGGAATCATGTCAAGGCATCTAGAGAAGACATGAAGACAAAACATATTAAGCGTAGAAATTGGATCCCTTATGGAAGGTTGATTTCAGACATTCTGACAGAGAATGGTATGGTGGAGCATCTGCATGTAGCTGGATTAAAGGAGGAACTTACATCTATTCTGGGAAAAGTTTTGAACGCTAAAAGCTTACAAAGGCTGAAAGTTATTGATGAACTTGCTTCTACTCCTGACAAACTAAATATAGAAGAAGTAAGCAAAAGAAGAATTATGGTAGAAAATTTCCCAACGTTTTATGCAGAAGAACCAAAGGAGGTTCTAATCAAATTTGTTGGATCATGTATGGAACAAGGAATTCCTCTTCCAGAAGGATTTCTAAACCGTGAACCAATGTCAGATCTCTATGCAGAACATAAGGGCAGAGAAAACAAGAGCTAGAAAAAGAAGAAGCTGAAGGCTCACCTCAGAAGAAGTAGAAAACTTCTGAAGAAACTCAGAAGAAGGAAGAAACTTTTGAAGAACCTCAGAAAAAGAAGAAATCTTCTTAAGAGCCTCAGAAGAAGAAGAAGAAAAGAAAAGCTTCTGGAGAAGCTCCTTCTGCACCTCTCAAACGCATCAAGATAAAAGGTACTAAATCATCTTTACCTATTATTTCTGAAATAGCAGTAGAATCATCAACATTTAGTTCTGTTCCTGAACCCCCTCCTACTTAATCTGAACCACTTACATCTGATCGACCTGACCAACAAAAAGATTCTGAATCACAAACTCCAACTGACTTTGTTCCCACTAAACCTATATCTCCTACACTCCCAGAATCCATTCAAACAAAACCTGCACCGCAACCTTCATCTGACATTCCTTCATCTGAACTTCATATTCAAACACCACCAGAAGAACCAACACCAACACCTCAAAAACCTTCTCCACAACAATCTGAACCAATACCATCTGATCTTATTGTATCTGAACCACCAAAATCTATACCTTCAAATCCACAACCCAATCCTCAACTAGAACAACCCAAACCTACTGAATCATACATATCTGATTCTGAGGTTCTGGATGTCCAACCCCTCAAAATTATGTTTGATGTATCTTCTACATCATATCCCTCTTCTACTTCATCTGATTCATCTGAATCTGATGTTCATCCAGAAGTTAGCTCACCCCCCTCTCTCAGAGGATTTGAACCTAAACAACCAGATACATCTATTTCATCTGATGCTATCATTCCTGAACCCTCTCCAAAACCTACACCAAGAACATCTGAATTTGTTTCATTTGCATCTTCAAAACCTTTTCCATCTGATCCCCTTCCCTCTGGACTCAAACTCAAACACTTCTTTCTCAATCCAAAACCATCAGCTTTTGTACCATAATCTGTTAATCCAAGAGTTGTCATCCCATCCATTCGCAAAATTAAACCATTCTTTCGCATTATGCCTGCTCAAAAGAAACCAGCCTATCCTCGCCCTCTGTTCATCATTCCAAAATTTACCATACCACCTCCATCAAAACAAATCAAACCATCAACTCTGGAAGCCTTTCTTAAACCTAAACCGAGGCTAAATGTTAATATTTTATTTGCCAATTTTATGAAAGAAATAAAGATGAATTTAGACTCTGTGAAGAAAAGATGTCTTTTAACCATGAACTCAGATGAATCTGATGCTATTTAGAATAGCTTCATCTCCAGATTCAATAATGTTGCTTCAAATCTGAAGAGTGTTTGCTCTGATGATGCGAAGATCAGATTTGCTGAGACTGCCAGAACCATGCTATGGAATCTGAAAAGATCTCCAACTTTGCTTCTTGAAGATGTACCTTCAACTTCTGGAGTGTCTGCCACTTCTGAGACTCCTGAAGGCTCTGCTTCTGAAGTCATTCTGGAAGACAACTCGTTAGCTCTGACGATTGTGGACAAACCTTATGAATCTGTGATTCCAGACTCTGCAACTCCAATGGAAATTGACTCTGCTCCTACTCCTGCATCAGAATCTGCTCCGTCCACTTCTTCTGAAATTAAGAAAGAGAACCCAGAATTAGAAGATAAGATTGTTGTGCTGGAAGCTGGGCAATTTGAGATTAAGTCATGGATGGCAAGGCAAGATCAGAAGACTGAAAATATTGAGAAGTGGATGTCCAAGCAAGAAGAATCTTCATCTGAGATCACTCACCTTCTGAAGATGCTTCTTTCCAAACAATCCTAGATTTATGTTTTTTTATCTGATGTTTGAGCACTTGTTTTAAATTTATCATCTGATGTTTTGTCTGTCTTATCTGACTACTTGAATGAATGAATTTGAATGTTTTCTCTATCTGATTGTATCTTTTCTCTCTGTTTCCTTTTATTTGTCTTTAAAAGTTTTTCTTTTTGATTATGACAAAAAGGGGGAGAAATTGAAATTCTGACTGTTCAAATAAATATTACCTGAATGGAATTCAGACATATCAAAATTATAACTAACATGAATTTCTACTCTTTCAGAACTATAATGATAAATATGACAAATTCATTAAAGTAACTCTGAGATCCCCATATCAAGATTTAACCAATCAGGCTCTGATTCTGAAACGTGGCTCTGATTTTGAAATGATCATCCAAATCAAGCTCTAATTCTAAACATTCAGGCTCTGATTTTGAAAAGAATACTCATGCAAAAAGGGAAGTTTATATTCTTTCTTAGTATTCAATTCAGGGGGAGATTCATAATCTCAGGGGGAGTTATAATTTATCTCTTTATTGAACAAAATTTCCTATGTTTTTGTCATCATCAAAAAGGGGGAGATTGTTAGAACACATATTGGTTCTTAGTTATATCTCTATGTTTTGATGATAACTCTTATGAAATTTTGTATTAAGAAATTATATACTCTAAATTTGTTCAAGTATTTTTGCTGCAGATATTAAAGTTAATATTCTTCTGAAAGCAAAAATGGATCTGAACGTTGAACTACGCAAGGCTCTGAAGCGTCAGAAGCATCTCTTAGAAGACTCTAAGCACTTCCTACAGAAGGATCTGAAACAGAAGCTACAGAAGCATCTGAAGCATAGACTGAAGACTTTGTATGAAGAGTTTCAAGCACTGTTTTTCAGAAGACTCTGATAGTACTGTTCGCTGCATGTACTGAGGATCTGATCTCCAAACTCTGCTTTGATTAGTTACACGCTGAAGCACACTTGCTACAATACTCTGATACAGCAAATTTTGAAGACATCAAGACTCTGATCACTTAAGGTTCTGATGTTAATTGCTGTGAATTAGAAACTTGTTGAAAAAGATTATTCAAAGTTATATCAGTTGGTTATGCCAAACGACTCTTTCCTCTTTTATGCTAGACACAAGAACTCAGGAAAAAAGGATTTCTCTGAACGTTCTACTTCTATGAAAGGTCAAGTGATGTGAAGACAAAAAGGCTATAGCTACTTTGCAGTACACGGTCTTCAAGCTTGCAACGTCTTGGATTTCTAAGTCTATAAAAGCAAGCCTTCAACAACTTTCTTAAGTTGACGAATATTGAACAATTCAATTGAAAACTCTCTCAAAGCTCTCATACAAATTATTATTCTTTGCTAAATAGTTTTCATACGTTCTTAAACTTAAGTGTAAATCACAGTTGTGATATAGCTTTCTTAGAAGCATTCAAACACTTGTTTAATTTTACATTTGATTGTAAAAGTTCCTTGAGAAGACCAAGTTGTGGTCAGTAGTTCTTGAGAAGACTAAGACAGTTGTTCTTAATGGTTGCTATTGTAATCAGTTTGATTAATAGTGGATTAAGTCCTTGTGGAGAAAGGCAAATCACTCTTGATAGGGTGGACTAGAGTAGTTGAGTTCAACGAACCAGGATAAAAATCTTTGTGTTTTTATTGCCATAATATTTTCTAAATCCTTATTCAAACCCCCCCCCCCCCCCCTTCTAAGTATTTTCTCACCTTCAAAATGGCTCACATACATTAGAATGTACCACACCTAAATCATGAGTTTTTCTTGGAGGCATTTATGATAAGAATGGAAATCTTGGTTGCTTGCCTCTTATGCATATGTCACATGATTTCTCGGGTGCCATAATCTTTGGAACTCCATGTACCAAATTCTTTGAACTCATATGCCCTGAGCTCTAAAGTTCATATGTCCCAATCTCTTGTGCCACAACTCACTTTCCTTTTTAGCACTTGTTTCACTAAGGCATTGAGTGTCTGTTGTTGCAACATACACCTTGAATGTCATGTTTCTTCCTAGTTCATACTGCATAATCAACTTCTAGTTACAGTCATACAACTTCAAGATATTATTTTTCAGGATATTAATTTCACTCTTACATTTCTCATTCCTTCGACATTCAGATACTTGTCATCAGCACATCTGATATTGATCTTTCTACCATAGTCAAAATCAATCAACCATTGCTTGTTTCCAATTAAGTGATTTGAGCCGCTAGTGTCCATATATCACCAGTCTACCATTATTCCACCTGCATTCTTAGATGCCATCAGTAGCACAGGTTCATCCTCTAAATCTCATTTGGCTATGATGTCTTATTCACCCTTGCTAACCTTGTTTAACCAGCAATCAGCAACAAAATGGCCAAACATGTTGCAATTGTAACACTAAAGCTTTCTCTTATCAAACTTCTTTTTTCCCTTCTAAAATTTTTTATGTTTCTTCTCATCTGGATTGGAGAGTTCTTACTTATGAGCACCACCACCATTCTTTTTCTTGTTCTCTAGCCATGTTTGCTTCTTGTTCTTCTTAAGAAAAGAAGATTTCAGAGTATATGTTGTTTTCCTTTCAGAGCTTTTTCAGTCAGTCACAATTCTTGTGCCTCTAAACTACTCTGAAGCTCTCAGTTCTCATGGTGCTAGTGCCTTTCAAATGTTCTATGGCTATAACTATGTAATCAAACTGAGGATTAAGTGATCTTAATACCTTTTCAATGATTACTTGTTCAAGGAGAGTTTCTCCACAAGACTTCATCTCATTCGTGACCACAATCACTCTGGAGATGTAATCACTCACCTTTTCATTATTCTTCATGTTGAGATTCTTGTATTGCTTATGTAGGGACTGCAACTTTACTTTCGTCACTAATGTGCCACCACCATAGTACCGCACAAGTATATCCCACACCTCCTTCATCGTCGTCGAGTTGGCAATCTTCTCAAGCACCTTTGTACTGACACACTGATAAATATTTAGCAATGCCTTCTAATCCTTCTTACTCGTTTCATGTTGTCAGTTTCTTTGCGCTTCTGTTGCATTTTCTGCAACCACGTGTAACCATCATTGATGAGATCAAGAACATCTTGAGCGCCAAACAACACACGCATCTGAATCGACCAATTCTTTCTGTCAAATACTAGAAGTTTTGTATTCGAACTACCGTTTTCGTCGTTCATCTTCATTCTTTTGCAAATTGCTCAATTCTCACCAACACCCGTTATTCTTTATCCCTGAGAATCAAGATTGTGTTTCTCTTCGATTTTGATCTTCAATCCAATGTGAATTTGAGGAACGGAAGTAATCACACACCTCACATACACTCGTGTTTCCCTGTGAATCGAATCGGAGCTCTAAATACCAATTATTAGAGTTAACAATAAAACATCATTGATGCACAAAAAGATGGAGATGAAGATGAAATAATTGTAGAGAGAGAGAGAGAGAGATGTAACTAATTTTTTCAATCTCAAAAAACTCTATTATCTCAATCGTGTAACTAATTGAAACTAACTTTAGATTATATTCAAGTTCAACCAAATCAAAATAAAACTTAAATATAACTTAAACTTAAATTACATTTAACAATTTCGATTTCAAAAAGTTTATTGTGTTGTGTTTACAAACTGATCTCTAAAATCATGGCAACACGGCTTAGTAAAGTAATTGGTAAATTAATTTCTCCTACACAAAATGATTTTATCCCAGGTCATCAACTGCTAGATGAGGTGATGTTGTTAAAGGAAGTCTTGGACCTGGCCAAGAGAGAGAATAGGAGATGTTTAGTATTTAAAGTCGATTTTGTGCAAGTTTATGACTCGGTAGATTGGAAGTTTCTTGAAGACATATTGGAGCAGATGAACTTTTCTATGAAACGGAGAAGCTGGATACAGGGAGGAATATTTAAAAGCTTTATGTTTGTTTTGGTAAATAGAGGCACTGCTCGTGATTTTGAGGCAACAAGGGGTCTTAGACAAGGGGACCCCTTGTCTCATTGTATGCTCTTGTGGCCGAAGCTTTGGCGTTGTTGGTTAGGATTGTAAATCAAAAGGTGTTTCAACGGTTTTCACTTTGGTAACGCGGATGTTATTTCCTTGATACAATATGCAGATGATATTGTCCTCATCAGTGATGGAGATTGATCTGATCTTTGGAGAATCAAAAGTATTTTGCGTGGTTTCAAACTCATATCAGGATTGAAGATTAATTTTTGCAAAAGCTGTTTATTTGGAGTTGGCATAGAGGAGTCGTTTTTGGACGTTGCTGCAAATTTTCTAGCATGTAATCAAGGTATGTTACCTTTCCTTTTTCTGGGCATACCTGTTGGTGGCAGACATAGGAGTATACAATTTTGGAACCCTATCGTGAACAATTTTAAAGTAAAATTATCATCGTAAACAATTTTGTAATGTTTCATTCTGGCACGCGAGCTGGCTTCATCACAAGCCGTTGCGTGACGTGTTCCCTGATTTGTATGAGAAGTTTGTCATGAAATTGGTATCAGTGGCAGATATGGGGACGTGGGAGTGGAAATTGGAGGGTGAGAATTCTGATTTGCAAGGCAGTTTGCTAGAGGAGGTGCAGGATATTAAGGTTTTACTTGCTCAAGTGCGAGGTGCAGGATATTAAGGTTTTACTTGCTCAAGTGCAACCTGTAACTAATTCTGCAGACAATTTTGTTTGGAAAGCTGACATTTCAAAGAATTTAATAGTAAGTTCTTGTTATCGGAGCTTGAAAAACTTGGATGAGTCCATGGAGCTCGAGATTACACTCAAGTCCATGTTACATTCGATTTGGAAAACGAAAATCCATCTCAAGGCAAGAACTTTTTCTTGGAGATTACTACACGATCGTCCTCCTTTAGATCAAATCTTGCTGGCAGGGGTTTAATCTCAAATGCTCATGAAATTGTTTGCGTGCTATATTTTAATGAAGTGTAGGATTGCAATCATTTATCCTTCTCGTGTCCACATTCAAAAGAGATTTGGAACAGGATTGCGAAATGGGTTGGAATTGGGATGCCTCAAGGTGAGAATGCTAGTGAACATTTTCTCTCTTGGTTTTTAAAGATGGTGAATATTACATTCAAGACGACGGCGTGTTACATTTGGATTACGACATGTTGGTCTATTTGGTGGTCTCGTAACCAAATTATATTCAATGATGTTATCAGTAACATTACTGACATTGTGCATAGGTCGATACATGTGTCATGGTAGTGGTTAGATTTTGGGGCTTCATCTTTCAATAGATGTTCTTATTATGATTGGTACAAAGTTCCGACTAACTTTTTGTAATTTAAGTCTTTGAGTCGGCTCGCTTTTATTGTTGTAGGATCATTTTGTATATGGGTTAGAGTTCCTTTTAGACTCTCTTACTGAATATATTGCTTATAAAAAAACAATTAAAAGAAGATGAATTATTTGCAACATGCTTGATTTAAATTGTTAAAACTTATATGCTTCCACACCAAATCAGGTGGGTCTCAATAATTTTGGTAGGATTTGTGTGAAATTTAACAAATAAAGGAGATTGTGTTTGAAAATGTGTTAAGGAATATTTTGTTACTAATATTATTCTTAAAAGAAACTACAAAATATGTAGTTGAACTAATCACTATTATTACATCATAAAAATGGAAAAGTATTAACCCAATTCAAATCAATGACATTCCAAAAATTAATAAAGGGAAGATACTTCAAAAAAATATATGCTGCATCATTTTTAATACCACTAAGAAAAATCATAAGATTGAGCTAGGGGTTGATGTTGATCATCACCTTGACCAGTTGAATTGAATGTTAATTGATTTTGAGGAGCAGTCACTTTTCCATGCTGCTGCCTATTATACAAAGAACTTAGTTGATAAAAATAAGGACAAGTCCTTGAATCCATTCTCCTTTTCCTCTTATTCACAACACCATCCTTTGTTTTTCTAAAATACTTGTTTATGTTTTCCCATTTCTCTTTACACCTCTTTGCACTTCTCTTGTATCCCAACTCTGACATCCCTTCAGAGATTCTCTCCCACACAGGTCCCTTCTTGTTGCTTCTTCTGTTTATTACACTTGTAGTACACTTTAGGTTTATCAGTGCCAACACTTCATCTCTTGGCCACCTTCTCTTATCCTCTAGTAATGCTGTTTCGCTTGAGCTAGGGTTTTGTGAGTGCAATTGTTGAGAAGAAGAACATGCTTTTGTAGTTTTGTTGTTGAGAATAACATTGTTGTTTTCATTTGTGGAAAGATGTTTTTTCAAGAAATCAATTATGGTGGCTTGTCTATGATTTGAAATAGCTTGTTCTTGTGTCATCATGTTCATCCTTTCAGTTTCTTGCTTTTTCCATTCTTCTTCTCTGGCAAGCTTCTCTTGATCTCTTTTGAGCATGTCTTGAATTAGCTTATTGTGTATTTCTTCTTGTTGTGCCATCATTTTATTAACCACAGCCTCGCAGAAACATTTCATCATTTTGAATCTATTGCGACGACGACTCTTCCTCTTTCTATTTCTGTCTAGCTTTGATTCTTCCATCACCACCTTATCATCACATTGTTTGTTTACTACAATGTCAATGTTATCCTCATCTCTTAAATGTTCTTCTTCGTGTTGAGTCTTTTCGTGTTCATCGGGTTCATCAACACAACAAGTTTGATAGAGACTTTGAAGCTCGTTAGCAAAATCATTATGATTATTGATCTTCAATAATGATGTGTTCTCATCTTCAAACTTCTCCTTGCACTTGTCAGCACTCTTCTTAAACCCAACTTCCTCAAGCTTCCTGAACACCATCATGATAACAATAATAAAATACAAGAAGAAACCACACAAGCAAACATTTAAATTTTTTTGGTTACCTTGAGACATGGTCCCATGTGAGGCGATCTGGGAAGCAATTTTCATTGGTAGATCTGATCTTGAAGAGTGCAAGAAGTTCGTCGTTAGTCCATTCGGAATCGATCAAGTGTGATGGTGGTAAATGATGATGATGATGATGATTTTGGATCTGGAAGTTGAATGAAGAGTGGTGAGGCAATGCTGATAATATTGATGGGTAGAAGAGGTAATCAGATTGAGTTTGAAGTGAGAATTGATCATGAAGAAGACTAGTAGTAGTAGTAGTCGTCAATGGCTGAAACTCAAACTGCTTTGATACTCCTTCATTCAACATGTTTGCTGCTCCCATCTCTGCTCTACCATGCATGACTAGAAAGAGGATAGAAATGCGTGGGAGCATGGATGGAGTGAGTGATGATGGTGTAATTAACGGCACGTGAAATGGAACGGAGAGTGGGGCCAATGATTTTAAGGAAGGGAATCTTCATATCGTACAAATACTGTTCATATATCGTACTACATGTTCACCACGTGCAACCTTTTTACTGTCTACTAGTCTATCGTGGACTGGAAGCTTTGCTTTCAAATTGCATTGCGCACAGTCACATCACACGTGACTCAGTTCGTTGATCCACTATTATTACTGTATTTTCAAACATGGAAAACCTTTGTTTTACACCATTTTTGTTCAAAGCAACTTTAGTAACTTAGAGTTGTATATATTATTATATGGTAGGAAACTCCGTAGAGAAAGCAATTAGTACTTTTTTAACTCAATAAATACTGAGATATAACTAATAAATGAAAAAGGAAAGGAGTGAGTTATAAGTCTGAGATTCTGAGGCAGTATCTGTCTAGCGACAGAATCGTGGGCCAAAAAGATAACGTGGGACCCCAACCCCTATCATTAACGTTGCTCGTGTGTGCTGTCACGATATTATTGATGGCTACGTCAGGCACAGAATTGTGAACTGTACTCGCTGGCTACTTGCACGCAAACAAGGTATCACACTTAGTTAGCCAAAATTTCTAGTATTTTAAAGCAGACTTCAGTTAAACATTAATCTTATCATGTGTCTAAAGAAAGCATGGTAATTGGAATGTTGCAGCTAAAATTACAACAGAATATAAAAGAATTTCTACAAATGAAGAATAAGAAAGCTTGTGCACATCGCACTAAAATCAATACATGGGGAAAAAAATTAGATAAATAAAGCTAGTACTAACAGTGCTTGAAAGTATCAACTATTACTTTCCGCACACATTGTCGCAGTGTTAAATTTCACTGCTCTCCGGCAAAATGTAGAGAGAACTATGAGTGGATACCGCTCTACTTCTTCAATAAAGATACATAACATACAGACATCCGCTGAAAATTTGAAATATCTGAGCTGAAGCTTCTTTTCTAGTGTTATGTGATTATTACTGGTTTAATGTCTTCTGATAAGCCACCTGCAGCAGCATTTAAAAATTGTTTTAAAACTGCTAAGTGGCAAGAATAAAGAAAATATGCAAGGATCAAACTTGCTCACATTTTATGTTTTTACAAGTCTTTTGTTCATGAACAAATTACCAATAATAGAAGATTAGCACAATCATGATTAACTTGAACAAACATTGTAAAACAGTAAAAGGCTTTTTCAATTTGGGTGCTTACAGATGTTGAAGTCTTCAGAAGCTCTCTTATCGCCATTGTTGCATAAGATGAAGAAGGAAGAGTAAAGGTCAATTTGAGAGCAGTATGGGAGTCTTTAGAGCTGGAATCACGGACAGATTCATCATGTGGTAATGTTACTTCCGTCTCTCCAATCTCATCATGATCAGTCTCAACCTTTGGACCATCATCAGAGCTCTCGAATTGGCTAATGCAATCAGAGGCTTTCTCCTTTTGCTCATTTGGTGCACTCACTGGATTGACATTTATAGGTTTAGACTTTCCAATTTTATCTAAATCTGTCTCTACCAATGGCTTATTGCTATCAGTATATGTAAGTAATTCCCTGCGATTGCAAACATTCAAAGACATTATTCAACAAGTGGACTACACGAAAAAGAAGGTAAAGATAAGAGTCTATGCAATCAAGCAGATGGTGAACTTAGTTATGTACCATTCAAAGTCAATTGGCTTCTGAAAAACCCTCCTGTAACTTCCAGTAACACTAGTAATCGAGAATTCCCTGATAACAAATAAAAATAAACTAGAATAACAGAACCGGCAAACAGACAAAAAATAAAATAGACAGTGAAAGTAGAATCAGACTCATTGAGATTTGAGACGTGATTCTTATTATTACATACTTTGCATTATGCACGCTCTCAGTTAAACTGACTCCATCCTGACCAGTACAAACAAACATGTAACGAATTAGGAAAATAAATTATTTATAGACCAAACAATAAGTAAAGCAGGTTGTGAAAGATGTGCTAGGAAAGCACCATAGATATACACGGAGCTAAGTGGAGTAACAGAAGGGGGGGTAGAAAGAGAAGAAATAGGGGCTATATATGCTATATACTAACGTCATAAACTAGAAATCATAGTTTGAAAGTGCAGCAACACAACGTTCAGTCTTGGCTCCTTGAACATCACTCTTAATCATACAACAAATACAAAAACTAGTAAGCTAGAACAGCAAGAGGTCAAATAGATACGTACTTTATTTGTCAAATCATTATACACTTTGACAACATCATTAGTAGGATAAATCGACCGTGAACTGCAAAATAATAAAAATAGAGAAAATCAAATAAATATAAATGCCAGAGATTCAACACACACATACCCACACACACAAAAATACCACGCATTATTTGGTCAGGCTTACCCTGGCATAGGAAGGATGACATCATCAATTGTATAACATTTTGAATTTAGATCTTCAGCATTCACAACCTGTCATATTAAGTAAACCAACTTCAAAATGTAAACCTTATTTAGAACACCGTTCACATCTGTGAAGCACGGGTACGCCGTTTTAGGCAAAGTACCGGTATTGGATATGTACAGGGTACTGGTACGCATATGTGCCGAGTCCGTACCCTTTTTCTATAAAGTTGGTACGGTCGCTGGTAGGTGGGACTTGAAACCAAAGGAATGGTGGGTAACTTATGGATCTTCAATCCCTAAACTCCAATTCATTGCATTGAAACTCCTTTCACAACCAAGTTCTTCATCTTCTGCCGAAAGAAATTGGAGCACATATGGATTTATTCACTCACTAAAAAGGAATAGGTTCAAACCAGAGAGTTGAAGATCTTGTTTTTGTTCATACATCTCTTTCTTCTTTCGAGAAAGATGTGGGTTATTTATTGGTGGAGATGAATGAGATCTATTTGATGGAGCTGGTATTCTTGAAATTGCTAGTCTTTCTCTCAATGAAACTGAACTAGAAGCCGCTCTTTTTAATGATGTTGGAGAAAAAAAAATTTGATATTCAGTCACAACTTCATGAATTTTGACACTAAAGTGTAATTTTTTATGTTATTGCCCAGATATTGACTCTTTTTTAATCAAATTGCTTTTTAATTTTGATGTTTTGTCATTTGAACAATATAATTCGTTTGTTGTTTTTATAATTGGTTAAAAAATTATAGTAACGTACCCGTACCCTAGTTTTTTTAAAAATGTTGTATTCTGTACTTGTACCTGTACCGGGTATGTATCAGTACCTATGCAATGCAGGTCCACACACTTTTGCCTGTTCCATGGTTTAGTAACAGACCTCTGTCATAGGCAAAAATCAAAAGACTAACCTTAACATTACTGCTACTTTTGTCATGAATATCTCCAGAGACTTCATCTTCATTATTAGTGTCATAACTATCACCGCAGTCATCACCAGTGTCAAGTCCAACAATCTCTGCAACTTTTTCAGAAGGATTTTCTTTACAGTATACCAAGTCTCCTAATACTACTTGTTCAGTTCCTGCCACATAGTAGAGTTGAATTCAACTTAATAAATAACCTTTTAACTTCAAATACCATAATAATGGTTGTTCTTGGTAAGGATTGTAGAAAAAACACATTGAATGCACTAAGTATGTCAGGAGAAAATTGTCAGAGAAAGCAAGATAGAAATAGAAAGTTATTACAAATCACAACTTACCATATTTTTGCACCCTTGTACTTGCTGCATTGTTCCACAAATAGCTTTGATAACTATGCACATACCTAAAAGAACAGAAGTACTGGAATGATATAATGAATATTTTTTGTCTTTTATTTGTCTTCATAGCGCACTTGCTTAGCACGACATATAAAAGAGTAATATGTGAAAGAGGATTTTTGGATTTTTCAAGCAAGAAACAATACTATTTGTAGTGTCTAAAGTAAAGTGACTCGGAACTAGTACTGCATTTGTTGAGCAATAGAAACGATACTTGATATTTCATATCTAATACCCCCAACTACGAAAAACGACTACCGGTAACAGTGTGTCTAGCCAAACATTTACTTCAAAACATATCAATTTATTTAAATACTCACATCATCCTTAAAGTTCGTGGAATAGATTTCAAAGCCTGCAAATAGCTCCCAGGAAACTGTTTTAAACATTTAAGCTGCAGAAGATTTGTCAACAAAATTTGGTTATGACATCATACGTGGACGAACATGGTTGGTAAACAGAGAAATTAGCTGACTCTCAAAAATCAAGTTATGGAACAAACATATTACTAATGTAGAAATGGTTTTCCAAGCTTACCACAGCCCTTTCAGCAACTAAGAATTGGGGCAACTGCTTAAGTGTCCCAGCAATGTCATTAGTATCTTTATAGTACTTGCGTGCCTTGGCTATTATATATTTTTGTATGTAAATAAGTTATGGAGAACAATGGAATTGAATACATTATTATAAACTATTAGAGCACAGTTAATTGATTAAGACATATCATCTGTTTAATATTCTAGAAACGACAAAAGGATATCTCCATCTCTTGGATCAAGGATCAAGTCCACAGCTCGTTTCCATTCCCCACGGAATAATGCGGCTCCAATAAGGTGAGTAGGCACAGAACCACTTCCAAAACGCTGAGCAGTGAACAAATATGTAGAATAAGTTGCTTATAAAGCAAAGATGAAAAATAAAATAAGTTCTACGATAAACAGCCTAAAATACAATTTTATTACTTTATAATGTTTCAACTCTGGGCAAAACCAGAGAAGACAAAACATAAGACTTCTCATCAAGAAATGGGAAGATGAATTTGAAATACTAATATATTTAAGCTTTTATTTTATGCCTTTGGCAAAGCCAGCAGCATACCTAAACAAAACAATTCCCAAGCTGAAATTTAGACTTGAGTTCAGCAAAGTAGGAGTAATTTTCATGAGAATGTATGTATGCCTTAAAATATTTGGTCCAGGAATGTACAGCATATAAAAGTTTTATATTACCAAGACAAAAGGGCTGACAAATGTTGGAGACAGTGAAATCCTCGTTCAAATATAATCTTGAAACAAGATCTACAAATGATTTTCATTAATTAGGGTAAATGAATGAGGTAGGATTCTCAGAGGTTAGTGGAAGGGTCTGAGTATGGAGTGAGTTTGCATTTGAACAATTAAAAATATATACGAGGCAGCCATTACAAGGTGGGGTGACAGGCAATGTCACGAAATGTTCGCCGGGGTGGACAAATATGGGTACGCATATTTCCAGACAAACCTGTTACAGGAAGAGCTACCGAAATGTGTATGGGGGTACTTGTCATAAAACCCGGCAGAATAGTTTATGAAATGGGAGGGGAACCAAAAACTATCACTAAAAAGGTTATTTCAATAGCAGTATCCAAAATGCCTTATACGAACTCAATTCATTCTTTTAAGAATAATCATTAGAACAAACTTGGTTTTAGTATGAAAAAAATTACAACTATTGTTTTTTAACACACTTTTTTACTTCAACGTTTTGATTAAAACATAAAAAAGATGGTGGAAAATAGGCTTAGGTGATTTGGGCAAGTAGAAAGAAGACCTGAGATTTTTTACAGTATAGAGAGTAGATTAGATGAAGGGTAGTCAAACAACTAGAGGTAGGGAAAGCCTAGAAAAACTATAAGAGAAATTATCATGAAAGATTATGAGATTAACTGAGTTTAATAAAAATATGGTTTTTGATAGAACATTATGGCATAGTTTGATCCATGCAGCCAACCCCACTTAGTGGGATAAGCCATGGTTGTTGTTGTTGCAGTACAAAGAAAAGAAAAAAATGGAAAGCTATAGACATGAAGACAAGTATTGGAAGCATATGACTTTCGTAATCATTTAAGTAGATGAAAAACAAAGTATATGGCATGCAAGCTCAGCATGAGGCACATAAATTCTAGCTTATAAGTGAAAATTGGAGAGAAAGCACAAGTGTAACATTTTAATCAATCTAGGCAAAGCAGATGAAATGAAGAAATGTTTTTGGTGTGATTCGTGATAGAAAAATGCCATTCATGTTTTAAAAAAATCGCCTTCACAACTATAAGACCTGCCATGTTTTATGTGACTGAATGGTGGGCAGTGAAGAGCCAACAAGATAGTCAACTCAGTATTGCAAATATGAGAATGTTATCATAGATGAGTGATTACAAGACAAGATTAGAAAGAGATAAAATTAGAATCATCTTAAAGAAAAATGTTAGAGCCTCTTATATAGTTTGGGCATGTCGGGAAAAACCATAGAAGCGCATCTGAAGAAAGTAAACCAAATGGTGGGAGAACACGCCAAGATTATGAGCATAGTTATCAACCCTAGGCAACGGAGTGAGGCGGCCAGCCCCTAGACTACTGTACCAATATAGCCACAATACTGAATCTTGTAATATAAGCTTTAACTTAAAACCTATACTATACTATACATTCAAAAATTTTAAAATTAAAAAAAAAAAATGAACAATTACAGGAGAACATAGAGATAGAAGTAGAATAAAGGCGTCAGTGAGAAGAAGAAAATCAAAAGTAGAATGGTGGAAAAATAGGGTGAACATATTAGAGAAAGTACTTGTAAACCGAAGTAGTTAACAAAGCCATGTCGTCCTAAAGAATCTGCAGCAGCTTTTATGGTATCTACAGAATCTGCAACAACGCCTCTGATAAAATATGTTAGTTATAAGGGTAATGTAAAAAGAAGTATAAATAACTGTAACGGATAGAGATTAAATTAAGAGAGGATGAGTGAATTTCATGTATAGATAATAATCTCACCGCAATGTGATTGTAAATCTGTTTCCCAGTAGCTGGCCAAGACATAATCCTTCATTAACGTAACTGGACAATAATACATTTATTGTTTCAACATCCATAAGAAAAACGAATGAATAGAGACACATCAAGCACTTATTATAATTCAATCCCCTTACCAGAAATCACCCACTTTAATACCAAACAACTTCCCATTAAGGGAAGCTAGCTTACTTGCTTGCTGCTTATAAACAGTAACCTAGAAACAAATATGAGAAATAAACCAATTGAAACATCTGTCTCTAAATGAACAGTTACAATAGAAAATGAATGTATACTGCAAATCAGAAAAATACAAAATTTGTTACCCTTTGGGTCGTGACAGCACGTTTATCCTTTGTACCCGCAAATCCAAATGATTTTGACTGTCAGTTAATTACCAGTCGGTTAAAAAACTTAACAAGACTTTCTAGCAATAACTATAATCTAAGCAGACTGCAGATATTAATTTAGTTTTCAAAGGGTAGTTAGGGACAAAAGAGTGAAGAGCATGCAAGACATAATACAAACAGAATTCAATTTCCTTACTGACCAGTCACCACAATAAACATATGGTTGGCAATAAAATGTTAGTAGCCAAATGGATAAATTTTGACGCTGGGATATTAAAAATGGGTTCATCTAACTGAAACCAAACATTTTACGTCATAAATAAATCAGAATTTAATGAGCCAAAAAATTCACACAGCTCAATATAATAATAATATAAATTTTAACCTCCAAGTTAAAAACAAAAGCCATAGAGGCATGATAAAAATTTGTATAGAATCATTAATACGATAAGCAAATATTAAAAAACAAATAAAAATAAGGAAAATAGAAATGAACTATTACTCATCTCCCATTTCCATATTCCCGCCCGTCATCAATGACCAAGGAAAAGAAACGTGAACACGCGTTCATTTTCAAAATACAGTATGTAAATTGTGTATTATCACAGTGAAATGAAATCATACTTGTGGTGGCGGTGAGTCAAACACATTTCCAAACATACACATAATCAATCATCAACAGAATGCCTACTAATTAAATATATCCAAAACGAGCAAAACACACCCTGATGCCAAGCATATGTCCAAGCACCCCCAAAGCTTCCTGAGTATCTTTGTTCTCCTTATATAGATGAAACCTATAAATTACATTGGTAGAAACATACAGCCAATGGCAATGAGCAACTTAACATGGTATATAAAAGTGGGAATATATCATCACCGAATATGAAATGTAAGCAAGAGTTGATATCACTTTCAGGTAACGACTGAATAAAAAAATGTGTTAGTAAAGACAATAGTTAAATTGAAGTCCAGTCCTTCCAATTGGAACTCGGAAGCCTCAACTTCAGAGCTTGGTGAATTTAGTTACAAGGGAAAATGATACTCTCCTTACTCGTTTCTTTATTATTTGCAGTGATAAAGCAGTTTTTGTGAGTAAAGTTGATAGGAGAGAACTTTAGGAACTCAGAAGCCTCAAATTTAAGAGCTTGGTGAATTTAGTTACAAGGGAAAATGATACTCACTTTGCTCGTCTCTTTATTATTTGCTGTGATCAAGCAGTTTTTGGGAGTAAAGTCAACATCAACAAACAATAAATAAGAAAAATCCAAGTGAAGGCGGATTAAGATAAATTGTAATAAAATTGTTTTAATATAAAAATCAACATGGAATACATTGAGCATTACTAAATTTATATTTTATCAAACAAAACGGCTCAGAAGTTGATAGACTCATAGTGAATAAGACCTAAGGACGGAGACAGGTAGGGTCTTACTCGACAACTTTTCTCTTGAATCAGAGCAATCCTAGATAGAACAACGAGAAAATAAGATACAAAAATGTAAGTCTTCAGGGTGTTCGAGAGAACCTCAACACCTTTGTGACCTCTAGAATCCGCCGTTCTATTATTTTCAAAACATACTAAGAAACTGGCTGTTAAAACACAACATGTTTAGTTATTTAGGGTATTATCCCCTATTACTCCTCTATTTCTACTTACATAGACCCTTCTAATTTAAGAACAAGCCTGATATCAGAAATTTTACCTAAGGAACTTGCCAGCATCTGGCCAATTTTCTGAACCTCTGCTGTCAAAAGGCTTATTATCTCTTTCTTTGCGTTTCCTAGAGTTTTTTTCTCTGTTGGATTTACCAGAATTCAATCTCACACGGATGCATTTTGAGGAAGCATCGGGTCCATCAACCGTGTCAGTCACCAGGAAATTGAAGTTTTCCCTAAAGAAAATATGCACTGCCTGATAGATTTAAGAAGCATAAAATTATGATGTTATGAATTGGAGTAAAAAAACTACAAAATGAATTCATTATGCTTGCCTCATAGAAGAATCAAATCAGTCTCATGTTTCTCATCTTAACTAAATGTAAAAGCAAATAATAATGTTGAACTAAAAAATAATTTAAACAAATGAACTTGCAAATACAGAGGATTCAATTGACACTCGGGTTGTTGATCTAAAATACACACGATCCCTTGTGAAAACTTCAACCCATTATGAGACACCCTAGGCCCTACCTAAACATTGAACTAATATCAGAGCACTCACTGATTTTTATTTTGAAATCATGGTATCCTACCTTGCAACCGACTAACTAATCCCACTGTCCACTTGCGGGCCCCGTTAAAAGTCAGAGCAAAACTCTATATGGGTTTGGTCCAACACAGGAATTGTTTGCACCTAGCAAGATTCGAACCTCAATCCTTGAGAAGAGCGCACTCTCAAGACCCAAGACTTCACCACTAGGCCAACCCCTGGAATTCAGAGCAGTCACTGATATAGATACTTTATCATATACATTCTAAACCCATTGTGATGAGACACCCTAGTTCCTAAACTTTGACCTAATAACAAGTTACTAACTGATATAGGTATCATATCATATGCCTCCCAAATCTAACATAGCACAAGAAAGACACGAGACTGGAACTAACCGTCCGATGGGATTTATCAGAATCCGGAGATAGAATAATAGGAGAGAGACTCTCTTCACCACCAGCATTAATTTGATTAATAAATTCCTCTAAACAGGAAGCATCAGAATCCCCAGCAAGAGACTTAAAAGCTTCAATTTGAGTGGCATAACTTATAACTTCCGTTTCAGATGCATCTGTTTGATTTTCCTGAACACTCTGAAACAAAAACAATAAGTTAAACACAGAAATGAACCGCAAATCAATTCATGAATAAGCTCGAATCATCATACCTTGGATTCGACAGCAGAGACCTTAGATTCCTCTGCAATGGCTTCAAGTGAGGACAACTCAACAACCTTTCCATCAGTGTCCACTTCATGCACAATAAAATCAGAATACCTATATCACAAATTCAATCGAGTCAGTGTTGAACGGTATTATACAATGCATCATTTCATACAGTGAGAATGTGCTAACCTTTGCTTTAAAACTCCGCGGAAGCCAGGGAGGCTAGAAATGTAGCAGGAGATGCCAACGTCGTGTTCCTCCATGGAATTCATTGTCAGAATTAGGGATTTAGTTCAGAGATGTAAAGAGCGGGAGGGATGAACCGTGCTACGTGCTATGCTACTGCTGCATGTGAGGTGTTCGACGGTTTTCCTCGGAAATGCGCCGGTTTCTTTGGCAAATATTGTCTTTGGGCTTCGACCCGTTAGTTATTTGGGTTTGAAAATAAAACAAGAAAATGCTGAGATTCAAGCAACCCCAATTAAATAGGACACCCTTATAATTTCTAAAGAAATTTCTTATCCCACCTAAGGTGCACTTTTTAGAAAATCTAAAATGTCTTTTTGATTTTGAAGAGCATGCACTTTATTTTAAATCAAAATGTTAATTGATTTAGAGATGTATTTTTATTTATGTTACGGAAATATGTCTCTGTTACATATCAGAAATGTGTATGTTATGTTTTTTATGTTTATTAAAATGAAGATTTATCAACGTTATGTACCATGTTATGTGACGATATTGAACCATACAGTCGATATGCAAAAAATGACATATATAAATCTAGACGGTCCAAAAATGCATTTATAAATAAAGTTGAAATACACTATAAAGTAGCATGAAATAAAACTAAAAATACAATCCATAATGAATCTAAAGTACAACTATTATCTACTACTACACTACTGTGAATGTCAGACTACATCTCTTATGGCTCCTATGGCTTCTCTAGCTCATCGCCTTTCAATACCCTCATCCTTTGTCGTTGTCTCTGGTACATCAATGTCTCTTGTGCCTCCTGTTGCACCCTAAAATTTGACCAACCGGTTCTCCTATCTGACTCGTGGTTTAAATTCATACTTGTGCACAGACAGAGGATATCAGAGTTACAACTTGGGTTTCATTTACTAGATATGGCAGATCCAGTCCAGATCATCAGGGTTTTATTTTCGAGGAATTGTGTGTTTCTCAGTGTTTGCAGCTCTCATGGTGGTTTTCGGGATATTCTGATACCAGGGGTTTACTGTTCGATTTGATCTGGTCTCGCGCGCTCTTTTATGGTGGTCATTTGCATTTGTCTGCATTTTTTAGGGTTTAATAGCTTTCTGTAGATTTTTAATAGGCTTTGGGGATTTTTTTAGGATTTAAATAGGTTTTAACATTTTTAAATAGTAAATCTTTCTTTTAGAATTTTATAGAATTTTTAAATAGATTTAAATAGATTTTTAATTATTTTAGGATAAAATAGATATTTTTAGAATATAATAAATAGATTTAAATCATTTTTTAGCATTTTTTAGAATATTATAGATTCTATAGGATAATATAGATTTTATTTTAGGATAATATAGAATAATAATAGATTGTTTTTTTTCTTTTATTAGTAAATAGATTTTAATAGAAGAATATAGTTTTATTAGAAATTTCCTTTTATAATAAATAATATAGGTTTTATTAGGGATTTATTAGTTTAATTTTTAGATTAGTGGAATTATTAGAACTTTATTAGTTTAGAAGTTAATTAGAGTTAATAGAGTTTTAGGTTAGTTTTAATTAGGACTAGCTTAATCAATAATTAGTTTTATTAGTTTAATTTTTCGATTAGAATTTAATTGGTTCATTAGTTAGTATTAATCCTTTTTTAATCATCATTATATTTCAGTTTTTTTGGGTTTTATCATGATTTTCGTTGGGCCCATTCATCAGCCAAAGCCCAGTTCTTTTTGTCCAGTTCAGCGAAGCTTCTAGAAGCATCCAGAGAATTTCAGCCCTATATAATCCAGCAGCCACGTGTTGCGCCCGAGGGGACCCCACGTTTTCAGTCACACGCTGCCACATCACACACTTCAGACTCCCACCAGCTGCCACGTTTCCCATCCTCTCTCTCTACGCCCTGACACCTGTCCCACTACCTCTCCACTCTCTCTCCGCGCACGCCACGCGTCCTCCATGCAGAATCTCCACTGAGACACTTGTCTCCACTTCACACATCGCCGGAGAAGCCACCGGCGGCCATGCATCCGCCTTAACCAACTCCCGCCGGCAGCTCCAACCGTCACCGGTCACCGCAACCACCGCCGGAACTAATTTTCTGCCCAGAAAACGGTGAATCTTCTTCGTTCTCCTCCTTCTTCCTCCATCCAACCTCATCAATATTCCACCGGGAAACTCAACGTCGCCGGAAAATTCATCATCACGCCCAGAGTTATCCACCGATTTTCCAGAAAATCTTCATAACATTCACCAATTTTCCAGATTTCTCCAGAAAATCATTCAAGCCTCCATCGTGCCTCAAGAATAATTTTCCAGGACATGCAAACATTCATCGTCCTTCAAAGCTGATTTCCAGAAAATGTTTGAACAGTAATTGTTCTTCACAAAGAATTCTCCAGAAATCAATCTTCGTCTCCTTCACAAATTTCCAGATCTGTTCTTCGACTTTGTTCACCTCTCTCCAATCATCAACGATCGTCCTATATCTCCATAGATCCTCCACCTCAATTTCTGGGAATCACCACGCATCAAACCTTCAAGATCATCTTCAAACATCGTCAAGATCAGCAAGCGAATCTTCTCCGTACTTCATTTTTCCAGAAACTTCAACAAACTTCTTCAAAAGTGCAGCAGTTTGTTCTTCGCTTCGTCCAGGTACGCGTCCATGAGAATCCTTACTCGTTCTTCTTGATTGCTGAAAAAGTTTAGCTTGCATCTTGTTTCACTGAGAGTAAAGATTGGCTAGGGTTTATGTTTAATTGTGAGGGAGTACTGATGGTGAGGTCGTGAGGTTCATTCATTGTTTCGTTTGAGAGGGATATGAGAGTATTGAGTCTAAGATGTTGATTTGGTGTTTGAGAGTTCGTGTTTGAGTTCTGGTAAGAAGAATGTGGAAGGTTCTTGAGAGTAGGTTAGAGGAGTTGCAGAGAGAGAATTTCGTTGCAGGCGGCTAGGGTTTGGCTTGGGGTGAACAGTAACCAGAGGGATAGAGGGGAAGATAGGTTTTTGTTGTGTGATCGTGGAGGTAGGGTTTTAGTTGGGCCCAAGCCCAAGTTGGTTTTACTGAAACATACCCCCGTTTTGCTCGTTCACCCCCCTGTGTGAAAGCTGAGTGGTGAATTGGATTGGGCCTTAGCCCCCACTGCTATACCAACCCCCACCATCAGGCCCAATTGGAAATTGAACGTGAAAAATTACTCAGGCACACCCCCCGCGCGTATTTCTTTTTTTTGTTTTATTTTCGTTTCTGATTAGTGACTGGGCCTTGCCATACTGCTACGCGCACCCCCCATGTTCCTGGGCCCAACAGCAAACCAACTAGAGCGCCTTACTTTTCTCACCCCCTTCCCCTTTCATTCATGTTTTTTGGTTTTTAATTTCCTTTATATTTTCAGCATCTTCAAAAAATCATAAAAAAATGGAAAATGGCTTGTTTTAATTGGTTCTTTTTGCTATAGGTCCATTACTCTGTCTAGAAAAATATGAAATAATAAAATTGGCATTTTATTTTTGTTTAATATTTTTCATGCATTTCTCTTGTAAATAGCATTTTGTTAAGTTTAGTTTGATGCTCAAATTTGTTAATTTTTGTTCTAATAGTTGCTTTAACATTTTTAATCCATTCTTTTTAGGTTGTTTAGTTTAGACATCCAACTTGTACATACAATTTAGTTCACATTTTTAAGACTCAATTTTAGGTGTTTAGTTTAGGTGTGAACAACATGAACAAAATTAGGGTTTAAGTGACAACATAGGTGAATAAATTCATTTCCTTTAGGACTTAGAGATTGAATATTTTAGCTATGGGACTATAGGGAATATGGGTAGTTACTAGATCCCTTAGAAATCACTAGGATTCCCCTACTGCTATTAGTATATTACTGTCTGTATTTGATTGATTGGTTTGGTGTGCCCTCTGGGGATTTTTGTTTGTCTGTGTGGGTATTGGGATTGTCTGGGGATTGGGGGAGCTGAAGACTTGTGATGATGAAGCCATTGGAGATCCAGAGCTTGAAGACCAACTTCCAGAGTTGAAGAGGAGGTTCCTGCTAGCAGATGTTGAAGAGATTAGGGTTTAGGAGCTAGGCAGAGCTCTAGATTAGAAAGCTTGTTTCTCAAACATGGAATGTTTTGTCTGCATCCATTCTTTCTCTATGATTCAAAGTCTCTTTCAAATATCCACCTCCTTCCTTTGGAAGGATCAGTGAATGTATTTGAAAGATAGAACTTTTGAGGGAAAACTGTCTGTATAATGTTAACAGTTAATGAACCACCCTTGGTAGGTAATTGACTGTCTAACATTCATTCACTTCATCTTGTGGACTGATGTTCATCTTGAGGATTGAGACTTGAAGAAAAACCATTGTAGACTGAAGATTGATGATCAAGACTTTGCTGGAAAGCTGTGGAGATGGAGATTGATGTTTGCTGAAGCTGGTAGCTGATTTAAGATGACTTGAAGACTGGTGTGGTGCAGAGCTGCTGTGGCTGTTTATTTTTGCTGTATTTCATTTCTGATGTATTGATTGGTTTTCTGGACTGTATTGTTTGTTGTTTACCCTGTTGGGTTGAAAGTGAAGCCTGTTCACTTTTGCCTATTGTTTTCTAGGTTCGAGGTTGAGTGGGACTCCCTTGCCTCGCTTGTATTGTTGCATCCATGCATTTTACTGTTTTACTGTATATATCTGATATTTTTTCTGTTTCCGTCTATTCCCTTAGGATCTCTGTTTCTCTCTGTGCAAGAGGGGAGCATGATAGACATTAGGTCTTAACCCATGCATGATAACATTAGGTTAGTTTGATTCCCTTTGCAACCGTAGGTTAGAGTTCTGTCTCTTCTTTCTCAAAACAAACAGAAAAACACAATAAAATTTCAAACACAATAAAAGACACTTCTTCCGTAAAAGAATGTGAACTCATCAAAACGTCATTTTTGTCCGCTGGGACTGTTAATCAGAAAAACCTTGTTCAGAAGGAATAAAATCAATCAAGACAGACTTGTGTCGTGCGTGGCCCGAACTACGTTTGCTCTGATCTTTCATGCTGTATGAAAGTACGTAGGCATAGGATGCGATATCCTAGCGAGCAACCTTCCCCTCCTTTCCCGTAGGTAGGCGAACTACGTTGACTCTGATTTCTCGTTCCAGACGGGAATACGTAGGCATAAAGTGCGATACTTTGCCGAGTCATTTTCTTTTCTTTTAACCCTTTGACCTATAGAGTAGATAGAATAACAATCCATACCCGAAAACAAGCGTGGATCCCGTCGAGTACGACGGATGTGAGGGGTGCTAATACCTTCCCCTTGCATAACCGACTCCCGAATCCAGGTTTTGGTTGCGACGACCATACCTTTCCCGTGTTGTGCGAGGTTTACTTTGAGCGTTTCCTTTCCCTCCCGTGGGATGAATAACGCACGGTGGCGACTCTTCTGTTCAGCCGGCGCCGATTTTCGCAGTAGTGACACCTCCGTCATGATGGCATCTAGGATGTACCTCACATCAGACTCATTAGGGAAGATACCTTTATCAACTTTTGTCTACGTAATCTTCACTATGCGACAACATTTAGGTAAGACACCATAAGCATGATCTAACTATGGTTGCTCCTTCTCTAGTAGCCTCAGTGGATCTCCTAGAGCAGCATGCACATGTAACGCCCCAGAATACTTTCAGGATTACTAACTAACTCCACAAACCAACACAGGTCTTTTTAGCATATTTTGTCCTCACTCACACACTTTTCGGAAAACTTCCCAAAAGGTCACTCATTCCAAAATTTCTCCAAGTCAAGCACATTTAACTATGAAGTTCTTATGAAACGGGCTACCAAAAAGAAGATGCATCTTATTGGTATACGTAGTACCAATTAATTCTTATAAGCATTCCTTCAACCATGCAGTCTCATATCTACACAGCCTCAGAATCCCTTTCATTTCGATGTGAATTTGATTTTTTCTAGAAGCTACTAGGAGTGTCTCATAGTCATGCCTCGTGCACTGACAACCACTCCCTCACCCTCGGGTATTACATGTAACCACTCTCTGCCCTCTTCAGCCTCGAGTGTTACATGCCTACCAGGTTCCTGCTTGGTTCGTTCCGAACCACATCGTACTGGGAGAGGTTTGGCTCTAATACCATTTGTAACGCCCTAAAATGCTTTCAGGATTAGTGACTGACCCCAAAAACCAACACAATTCTTTTTAGCATATTTTGTCCTCATTCGCACACTTTCCGAGAAACTTTTCAGAAGGTCACTCATCCTAAAATGTGTCCAAGTCAAGCACGCTTAACTATGAAGTTCTTATGAAACGGGATACCAAAAATAATATGCATCTTATTTTCGGTAGCCCGTTCCATAAGAACTCCATAGTTAAGCGTGCTTGACTTGGAGCAATTTAGGGATATGTGATCATCTGGGAAGTTTTTCGGAAAGCGTGTGAGTGAGGAAAAAACATGCTGAAAAGACTTGTGTTAGTTTGTGAGGTTAGTCGGTAATCCTGAAAGCACTATAGGGCGTTACAAATGTAACACCCAAGACCGAAGAGGGCGGAGAGAGGTTGCACCTAACGCCCAAGGTCGAGGGAGTGGTTGTCGGTGCACAAGGCATGACAGTGAGACACTCCCAGCAGCTTATAGGAAAAAACCGAGTTCACATCGGAATGAGAGGGATCCCAAGGTTGTACAGGTATGAGACTGAATGGTCTAAGGAAGTCTTATAAGGTTTCATTGGTACTACCTATACCAACAAGATGCATCTTCTTTTCGGTAGTCTGTTCCATAAGAACTCCATAGTTAAACGTGCTTAATTTGGAGCAACTTTGGGATGGGTGACCTTCTGGGAAGTTTCCCAGAAAGCATGTGAGTGAGGGATAAGCATGTTGAAAAGACTCGTGATAGTTTTTAGGGCCAGTCGGTAATCCTGAAGGTGGTTTGGGCGTTACAAATATCACCTCTTATAATACGATGTGGTTCGAGGACGAACCATGCGGAAGCTGGTGGGCATGTAACACCCGAGGCCGAAGAGGGGGGAGAGTAGTTACATGTAACACCCAAATTCGATGGAGTAGTTGTCGGTGCATGAGGCATGACAATGAGACACTCCCAACAGCTTCTAGGGAAAAACCAAATTCACATCGGAATGAGAGGGATCCTGAAATTGTGCAGGTATGAGACTGAATGGTCGAAGGAAGTCTTATAAGAATTAATTGGTACTACCTATACCAACAAGATGCATCTTCTTTTCGGTAGCACATTTCATAAGAACTCTATAGTTAAGCGTGTTTGACTTTGAGTAATTTTGGCATGATTGGCGTTATGGGAAGTTTCTCGGAAAGCATGTGAGTGAGAAAAAAAGCATGCTGAAAAGACTCGTGTTGGTTTGTGGGCTCAGTCGGTAATCCTGAAGGCAAATTGAGGTGTTACAACATCATATGTGGATGTGACACCTTGAAGAACCATTTGATGTAGCCCATTAAAGTAGCTTTAGTTGCTCTCATATATGGTACTTTGTGCCTCCTATGATACCAGATAACTCTCATAATCAACAAACATGACATTCATTTGTCTACATGTCAAAGCAAATAGAGCAAAGACAACAGGGTGTCTGGGAATGGTCTGAGTGTAGCGGAACTGCCACATCACGCGCTCTGGTAGATGAGGAGCAGTGAGACGTGATCCGTAAGCCAACCATTCTGAGTATAGCACTATGTTGTAAATGGTCATGTCTCATGGTGATTGACATAATTTTTGAAATGCATGTCCTTGGAAACCAAGCGATCAAGATACATTATAAACGACTTTATTGTCTGGTTGCTTCTAAACGAGGTAAATGTAGTAGCACACAGCATATCCTCAATGTAAGTTGTACATCTGCCTAGCCGAAGATACGCGGGAAGTGCTGGAAGATCCAAGTCTGAAAAGTGTTAGAGCACACAAAATCATCAGTAACGGTGTTGCAAAAATGAAATGAAAATGACACAGAAACATTAAAGGGCCAATAAATATTATTGCCAATAGTGTGATGTTGCCTTTGACCTACTTCCTCTTCCATCTACAACCCTCTAATAAATTAAACAATCGGTCCCTAGTGTACTCGTGAATCTGCTTGAAGTCCTCAAAGTACCGTAGGTAGACGAGATATGTATAAGTGACACTTTTGTCCACAAAAATCACATTACCAACCAAATATAACAGACACGCTCTCATAGCATATGATCTATGAAGCCCCACTTGCTCACCATCACCTCTAGCATGTACTTCTATAAGGAACTCATATGTATATATCTTTTTTAGGAATTGAAACCTAACATGAGCCCATCTGGTTTTCTCCATCTCTGTCATCGCAACCTCTTGGTCAACTCTCAGATAGTCTACCATCAACTCTAGTGCCTCGTCTTTGCTAGTCCTCCCATGACTTAGAAATTTCCCCCTGATCGAAGGATGCAGAAAACACGATACATCGTTGAGTGTGATATAGATCTCATCAAGCGATAGATAAAATGACGAGGTATTAGTGTGTCATATCTTCACGAATTCATTAAACATCCTGTGGTTTACCATAATATAATCAGTCATGCAAAAGTCCTTCATCCCAGATAGGGACAAAGCTACCAGAAACCACTCTTCATTTAGTTGAGATAAGTCAGTAATCTTTCGCTTGTGGTTAATAAACTTCAGCGGATCACAGTCTTGTAGAAAATGAAAATCAATGTCACAAGTTTTTAATATATATATATATATATATATATATATATATATATATATATATATATATATATTGCGGATATGCGTAAGTTACAAAGAATGAATTCAACTAACGTTACCTCTTCTTCTCAAATATGTTTGGCAGTGTGGTCTTTGTATAGAGGAAGTAGTGACTACTCTATAGGGTCTCCCCAAATTCCTGAGGTGGATTTGGCTCATCATCCTTAGCAACCTCACCATTCAGAGGTGGCACAGGGTCAACAACATCAACAACAAAAGGTGGCATTGGCTTAGAAACATCATTTTTCGAGGGTGGCACTGGTGCCTTCGACACCACTGATGACTTGGGTACCTCTGGCACCTAAATAGGTGAAACCTGACGTCTGCGAAAGGATGGAAGGTGTGATGCGTCGGTAGGTGAAATTTGTCTCCTATGGAAGAAGAATATGGAGAAGCATGAACCCAAAAGTAGATATTTCTGCATGGCTAGAGTGAACAAAAGCCTCGAAAACCTAACTCTTTTCCCGCCACACTAATGCATGTTGTGCAATTCTCTCGTTCCTCAATGTATTGTGTCTATCAGTCATAATGTCTATAAATAAACTAGACGTTTAGTACAAGCAACTACAAGAACAAAAAATAGACTGAGATTTTCCGGAGATGCATCTCCGGTTACTGGGAAACTAAACATTGAAAAATTTCGGAGACGCATCTCCGAAATTTTCTGCAACTTTTCAAGTTCTTCAATGGTGGTAATGCAGACATACAAACCTCAAAAAAATGGTTTGATCGTAATTTTTGATAAACAAACAAGTTTCATAGTATGCATAAACTAACATTCTTGCATTTCCTACTTATTTTGTACATCATTTTCTACTCATTTACACATAAACTCAAAAAAACTTATCAAATTATCAAAAAACTTACAAATTTAGACTTTGCTTTAGTGTTGTATGGTGTCTCTGATGTCCTTGATGTTGATTGAAGATCCTTTAAACTTGGTTGTGTTAATTTTGGACTTGGTTGATGGGAAAAAATTTAGAGAGTTTGATAAAGTTTTGAGTCTTTTTTAGAAATGAGGAAGAAGAATGGTTCTGACACGATTTAAGCTCCAATATCTTTTGGAGATGCATCTCCGAAATAAGTTTGATGATGCATATCCAAAATATTTTAACGATCAATCAAAATTGGTGTGCGTCCGGAGATGTATCTCTGAAATATGAAGGCATTTTAGTATTTTCACTTGGTGCTTAAGTAATATATAGGGTACCTTAATAAATTCTCTTTTTAAATATCAATAATGTGCTCTTTTTTTATAAACGGGATATCTTCTGCACACAACTGCAAAGACTAATTTCTCGAGTCTTGTAGGACCATAATAGGCGGCAAACTCTTTCTAAGAGATTTAACATTGTTGTGTTTCCATGACTGAATTCAAATACATAACGTATGGTTAAGCTGGAAGAGACTTTGTCATCTCATCCAAGTACTCTTGAGTATGCTCTCCCATATTTTACATCAACAGATTTTTAGATTTTTACAGTTTAAAAAAAAAACATATTCTTAAAAGTCAGGTGAAAGTTAAATATCCAATTGTTAAAATAAAAAATTGGTAGAATCACAAAAATTTCAAAAATCCATTACAAGAAATAAGATATTTGGCAACATTAAATTTGTTGCCACCAACATGCATATGGTAGTGACTAATTTAAGTCGTTCTAGTAAAGTTTTTTTTCCCGACAATCTCATTATTAGTGACTTATCGCAACAATAATAATTACACATTGCAACAACTAATATAAATCATCGTAATAATTTTTTCTCTCTCAAATATTGCATTATTGCTACCGAAAATAATTTATTTACAAGACTACAATAACAACTATTGTCTTTGAAAATAATATATATATATTTTATAAATATATAGCAACGGCATTGTAAATAAAGTTTACAACAATTTCACTATTGTTGAAAAAAAATTTTACACATTTTATTTTTAAATTTTATATAAAAAAATAATTAAACATATAATATCAAATTTGAATTTGAACGACTATATTTTGTATATGTGTGCACTTTGCTTGAATACAATATATTAAAATTTAATTGTAGTGAAAAATATAATTAAATGATACCTAACTGAAAATAGTATTTAAAATTTTTAATAAGGTGCTTAAATTTAGTGTAGTTGAATGAGAGAGTATATATTTTTTTTAGTATGTGTGCTCAGTTTACAAACTTAACATTTATCATGACTTTCTATTATCTATCTATAAAAATAACATGCTACCACAATACTTTAATCAATATTTTATAGGTTAGTTTAAATTGATAATTACACGCGTTATTTTAGACTAAGTGTTGGATACAAGTGTGAGTAGTTGAAGTCTCGCATTATTTATAAATGAATAGAATGTTGGATTTATAAGATAGATTGTTTATTTATATAACACCTTAAGATTATGGATTGAGATATAACGTCTCTCTCTCGTGATTCTAAAATATTAGTCTTATTGGTGCTCCTGACTGTTTCGAACCCTTCAACAGTGATATCAGAGTCCGAATCCATGCTGTGGAGGAGTGAGAGCTTATCCAAATATTCAAATTGGTTATTTTGTTTCATGTTGCAAGCATCAACTACTTAGTTTTGAAGTTTTGCAAAATTATTTATTTGATAGTCTTTCACCCAACAAATTATTGTATTTATTTTGTTTATAAGTTGGGTTATTTTCTCTATTATAAACTATGAACAGGAAAATCATAATAAGAAGTTGAGACACAACTTTGAGAGTTGCGACTTCAAATAATCATTTTCAACGGTGAAAAATACTTTTGTTCTTTCAAATTCAGGTAACCTACGTCTTTTATATCTTATGTTTGATTTTTAAATTTTTTGTTATATCAATCTTGAAAGAATAAACAATTTGCTTCTAAAAAAGAATGCGGAAGACTAGTTTGTCGCATTTTAAAAGATGAAATCCTTCGCGAGGCATTTGCATGCTCGCGGAAAAATATTTCAAATAGAGTCGTCACCCAACTTTATTTATTCCAAAAGAGGAAATAGAAAATATCGATAAATCCCACAAAGAAAAAGAAGATGGTCGTGACAACCAAATTCAGGTTCAGGAGTCGATACGCAAGGGGAAGGTGTAACACTCCTGACATCCGTTGTACATAATGAGAACCTTTTAGTTAGATTTATGATTGAATGTTAGTTATCGTTAATTGTTTTCTTTGAATTATTAAGCGAGAAAAAGAAAGAAAATATTTTTAGAGTTTTTTATTAATGTGTCTGATAAGATTTCAAAATCATGCTCCTACTTATCTCCAAGTGTGATGGAGAACTCAAGGCTACGTAGTTCTTTGTAAAAAAGAGAATTGTTTGTTGGTTGATTTTAAAGAGTGATGCTTTAGACATATCGAGTAGTTAAACTTTTGCTTGTTGCCCGCTCTTAGAGGCTGAAACCATTGTTTGTTTCGCGTCGATATGGATAAAACATACACATTTCTGAAAAGGTTTTTCAAAGTCTCGCAAGAGCGAAAAACAAATTTGATAGGTTTGAATATTTTTAAGTGACAAATGAATATTCAAACGGTAGGCTAGGTGTGACCATCACTTGAACCCTCGAGAAAAGGAGGAGAAAATTATTTTTGCCCTAAATCTTTTTCAATTGGATTATTAATGAAATTTGTGTGACAAATCAAGTCGTATTTCTTTAACATACGATGAATATTTGAACGGTAGGCTAAGTGCGGTCATCACACAAATACTCAAAAAGAAGAGGAGAAAATTACTTCTGCTCTAATTCTTTTTTGTCCTTGAATGGACTAACTTTATTTGGTTATTTAAATGTGTTTTGATGTGATCGACAAATGTTCAAAGGGTGAATTAAATATTTCTATTTAAATAGGTTTTGGACTATTTAAATGAATTTAAAACAGAATGAAAGTTGATTGATTTTTTATTTTTATTTTTATTGAACTAATGAATGACTTTTATGGTGAAATATTTCTGAAACACCTCTTAAACTTGAAGGAAAGGTTTAAATTAGGATTCATCTTTCTCTAAAGTTGGCAATTATTTGAAACTGATTATGGATGACATTGTTTTTAAATAATTTTTGTTCCTCAACACCACATAAGTAGCATATATTAAGTTATAAAGACATATGCTTCCAAAAAATCCTTGATGTGTTGGAGTTAGACTTAGGTCACGACTTATTAATACTTGGCATCTCCAAGCTATAGTTTTTGGAATTTTAAATATTATTATATATAAAAATAAATAATTATTAGATTATTTATATCTCCAAGCTAACTTGAACTTTTTCATTTTCATGAGATATTATAGTGAGTATATTTTTGTTAAATATCGTTGGGCACTAGACTAAATCATGGCTTTGGACTATTTGATCGTGGGTGTTACAATAGTTTGAAAGATAAGGTGATATGTTGGTGAGGTATTTTATAATAAATATTAGAGAATAGTTTGTTATAGGAGGAAATTTTGTTAGGAGAAAAGATCGAACTCTCAAGATGTTCAACATGTCAACCCTAAGCTACACCTTCTTTTAATAGTAACTTTATTGAAATTCCAATTGTACATGACTAATGCAAGTTTTGTTAAAAATATTGAGTTCCGTGTAATGATTTTTTGATTGATTTTTCTGCTAAGAATAACTTATATGTGATGTTTGGATCAAACTCTAGTGTCGATAAGAAAAGTTTCATGATTCGACAGGAGTTGTGTATGTTTTAGTCGAAGTTTGTTTGAGCATAATGTCGAAATATGTTAACTTATAACTTAAGTTAGCATGTCGAATTTGACCTTACTTGTAAGCTCAATTGTTTAAGTTTGCTTGTTATTCAAGTTAGCTTAGTAGTCTATAAATATGTTAGTTCTCTCATAGGAATGACAATTTGTCTCATCTCCAGTGGATACCCTCAAAATTACCCACAACGGGTAGGGTAAAAATCTACAAAAATGAGTATGGACACAAGCTCGGTTAATTATCCACTAGGGATGACAATTTGGACAATCCCCAGTGGATACCCATAAAATTACCCACAACGAATAGAGTAAAAACCCGTAAAAATGGGTACGACCACGAGTTCGGGTAATTACCCACTTAAATAAGCGGAGATGAGTGCAGCTATGGACACCTTAGTACACACCCCTTCCCATACGCGCACAATATATATTTATATATTTTAATTTATATTATCGTATAAAAATAAATATTTATAAAATAAATAAATAAAAATATCAATTTTAAACTACTACATATTTAAGATAAGTGACATTTATTTCATAATTCAACAATAAATATTTTTAAAAGTTTTTTAATATTTTTAAAAACTTAAAATATTGTGATATTTTATACTTGATATATTTATTTTTATTATAAATGCGGATAACGGGTACGGGTACATGCACTTATATACTCATAGGGTATGGGGACAAATGTCAATGTTGATGCCCAAACGGGTATGGGCTTGGGTACGAAGATTTTTTCGCATAATCCCATCTAGAAGCAGCTCTATGCTCTACAAATCGATCATATAATCACTCCAACTTATAGTAAGAACCCCTGTAGTCACGGACTTGTTGTTGTGTTACTCTCTATGACACTCTTAAGTAATCAACAGCCCACTCAACAGTAAGCGCTTCACTTATATCTTGAGGGCTCTAGAAGACTCCCTTGATGGGCAAGTGAAGCAGGCAAGAGACGTCATCTAGAGTAATCGTCATCTCACCAAACGACATGTGAAATGAAGATGTCTCTAGATGCCATCTCTCTTCAAATGCGGAAACCAGGTTCGTGTCTATCTTTGTCAAACTGGTTCTCTGGAGTGAAGCTAGACCGGACCTAGATATCCAACCCTCCATCTCTCTTGGCAGCTGTAGTGGAACCCTCTGAATCAACTTCAACCCATGTCCTGCTACCTTTAACTCTTTCTTCGAGTCTCTCTCCTAAAAACAATTAAAAGTAAATATATTATAAAATTCAACATTAAAAATTCGAATTTTATTCAATATTAAATAATTTTCGTTTACTTACCTCACTGAACCATATATGTCTAGAAATATGATGTTCGTTCTTAACTAAAAGAGAGGTATCGTACGGTCCTCCTAGATATCCAACAGGCTCGGTTGCTGATGCAGATGCATCAATATGTTCTTCTTCAACCATTCTCGATGACTCACCCCCTCCTAGTCCACGAGAAGAGATCCTACCGTCTCTGCCTCGTGTGCGCACCACTGCCAAAAATAAATAAATAAATAAAATAAAATAAAAACATGAACCGAAAGACTTGCAAAAAGACTTCCGGTGAACAAACGAAAAAAAATATGAACCGAAAGACATACTTAAAGTCTTCCAGTAAACAAACGGAAAAAAATGGAAGACTTACTCTAAGAGTTCCGGTATATGTTTTCACAGTCGGAAGACTTTTGAAATGTGTTTCGGTTTACACTTTGTGTATCGGAAGACTTTGACTAAGAGTTCCGGTTTGTAGGTGAAAATGGTATTTCCAGAAGTCTTCAAATGCAAATGAAATGGGAAAGTAAAATTTCTAAAATTATAACTATTTATACGAGGGTATTTTGGTCCAAAAATTTTTAGTGTAGGGGTATGGGTATAATTGTAGTGGCATGGGGTAAAATTTCCGCGTGTATGAGGACGAGTACTATAGTACCCTACCCAAACACTGCCCATTGCCATCTTTATTCTCTCAGGTTTTTGAGAGATGTTAATTATTATATTTGCTTGTAATCATTAAATCATTATTGATATAGTGAATAGTAAAACAATTTTAATCAATTCTCTATTCTTATTCTTCATTTTTCTCTCCCTTTTGTAAAACTTAATAAGGTTTGTTCAAGAAACTCAATCTTTTTCTCATATTTTGGTTTGTTCTTAACGATATAAATTCACAACATTACTGATATGTAGACTTCTGAGAAGAAAGCAAATGACTGATTTGTTTAAAAAAAATATTCCCTACTTTAAGACATCTCTAAAAGAAGATTACAACAACAAAGGTGCTTCAATCGGTTATTTTTTTTTGGTGTTGACCTAATTAAACACATTTATTGGAGATTTTATAATATAAAATTAGAGAAGTATTTCATCTGTGAAATTATATTAAAAGAGCTAATATCTATCATATAAGAAGATTGTATGATCTGGAAATCACAAAATTATCCTTCTGCCTTCTCCATGTGAGAAGTGGCTAGCTTCACAAGCCTCCATTATGTTTCAAGTGCCAAGCATGCAACTTTTGGTTGTAATCTTTTATTCATATTTTATATTTTGGAACAATCTTCTCTTTCTTTCTTTTTTTTCAAATCCAACTTTAATCTTTCACATCACTAACATAACCTTCTCTTTCTAACTTTCATATTTCTAACTTTGTCTTTTTATTTTGTTCTTCAACTTTCATATTTCTCTCATCTTTCATTTGTTTTTCATCTTCCATTTCTATCATTTCTCTTCCTCTTCTGACCTCTATCATTCTCTTTCTCCTCCAACTTCTCCTCCGACTTCTTCTTTGAATTCTCTTATCTCTCTTTCTCCTCTGACATCCTTTTTTTTTCTCACGACATAGTTATTGTTTCTATTGTTTTTTATTTTGGAATTTTTTATTTTTCATGTTTAACATCTTTTTCACTTCTATTATTTTTTCAGGTTGTATATCTATCGATAAGAACATGGAAACAAGTATATTTTTGTGATATTTGATGTATTCATCATTTGTCATTCTTGATGTTGTCCTTTTTTTATCTTTGAAGAATGCAAATGTTAGAGCTTAAATACTCTGCGCATGTTTCAAATCTATAACGCCGCGTGTTTTTCTGATCTATAAGGTTAAAGTTTTTATATTCGTTTTATTTTTATTTTTATTTTTTAGAGTTAATACACTAAATTTTTCTTTTGTTTTTAATATAGAATCCCCATTGAAACATTGACCACAGTCAAGAAGTTTCTAACCTCCCTTTCGAGGGGAACCACGATTACTCTGATTTCATCCGCTACCTCGGATACGTAGGCACAAGATGCGAGTCTTGGCGAGTAAACTTAAGACTAATCGCTAGGTCTTTCTTTCATCTTCTAACCCTTAGCAATATACCCTTAAGCAGATAATCGAGCAAAACAGCAAACTTAAACAAAAGATTTCTGTAGAGTACTATAAAAGTTTAGGGTGCTAATACATTCCTTAAGCTTAACCAACCCCTTACCTAGATCTCTCCTAGCATTGTTTACGATGCAAAAATTAGGTTTTCCTTCATTTGACCTTTTCCTTCGGATAAATCAAAGATCAGTCGTAAACTAAAGATGTGGTTCAAACTAATTAATAGTTTGATATCCTATTCTCACCGCAACAAATCGCATGTATAAAGTTGATTGAGAAAATGACTTATGGCACCAAAAAAAAGATGAATAATGACGGTAAAAACAATTGGTGTAACACCCTTTTCTACCCCACAAATATTATGGCAAAATAATAGAATTTATCAAAGTAAAATATTAAACTAAAAAAAATCACCTCAAAGGGCGTACGTTTTCCAATAAATCAAATATAAGTCAAAGCTCCGTAAACAACGGGTTTTCCCAAAAGATATCAAAATTTTTTCAAAAGGCATAATCCAAAGTTTTCCTTATACGGAAACATAATCAAATAACAAAATTAATCCAAAGTTTTCCTTATACTGAAACATAATCAAATAACCAAAATTAAATAAAACATGGTTTAACTCAAAGACCCCAACCCGATGTTACACTAACCAAAATGGCCAACAACTCAAAACTCCGAAAAGATCCTCGACGGCACCCACGGCTAAATCTGGTCATCTGCATGTTACCCACGTGGAGGCAACATTCAAACAGGCAAGGTGAGTAAAGCGATTCATAATAATCAACGTAGGAAATCAATATATAAAATGGCGTCATTTTCATATTCAACATCATCATATTCATCAATGGACATCTAAAGCCAAAACATCATAACACTAGTGCAGAAATGACTTTTTACATCGGGCCAAAAACACATTTTACATCGGGTCTGGGTGCGATGTAAAGCCAAGCGATGTAGTAAATCAAAGACATTTTACATCGGGTCATAGACCGATGTAAAAAATACATCTACTACATCAGTTGACAGTTAAGACTGATGTGAAATATATTATTATTAATTTTTTTTTATAAAAAAAAGCACTTTTTACATCGGTTGTTATTCGGAACCGATGTAAAATGTGTCATAGGTGATTTTTTACATCGGTTGGTCAGTAGAACTGATGTAAAAGGTGTCATAGGTGTGTTTTTTTACATCGGTTGCCTTCTTGACCCGATGTAAAAGGTGTCATAGGTATGTTTTTTTACATCGGTTTCCTTTTTGACCCGATGTAAAAGGTGTGCTACGTGTCTTCAAAATTTATGTTTTTACATCGGTTTTTAAGCACACCCACCCGATGTTAAATGTAGGTTGTTTTTCTTAAATATTTAGACTAATTTTTATCCGAATCGATATGGAATCCCTGTAATTTTTTTGGTACTTAATTTTTCATATTTTTCCAACATCACACATACCAAATTTTAGTCCCTATTTGGTATGCAATTTTTTATATTTTTTCAACTAACCTTTTAGTTTCATTGCACCAAATAGCTAGGATACACATATTCTTCAACATGAACAAATTGATTTACAAAAGTACTAATCTAGTATACATACAACTGTTCAATCCACAAGAAATTGATTTACAAAAGTACTAATTGAGGAACAAAAGTACTAATCTAGTACACATATTCTTTCTTCAATATTCAACCATTTATAAGTCCTTTACCACACTTGAATACCAACATGCAATCCACAAGAAATCCGTTGTAGCTAGCTTCGGTAGAGAACACCAAAATCACATTTGCTGACAATAAATAATAATAACAATAAACATCAGCAGACAATACCAAAGTCAAGAAACTCAAATTAGGTATACATAGAAAATTCTATATAACTCACCATATAAAGTTTAATTTTTATATAACTCAAAGAAACATTTTGCCCAACGGAGTCGCAAATCATACAAATCATCTTGTGTTAATTCTGTTGGATCATCAAATACCTACAATATGTAAATAGCAATATAAAGTCATTCTTTGAAAATTCACCTTAAGTTGCAAATGCAAAGTAAATAACAAAGTAAAGTTATTTTTATTTACCTGCAACCAAGACTCGGTTATGTTGGCAGAGACAATATCCAACATATTTTTCATAACATAGTATCCACAGTCAATAGAGTTATGTTGTCGCCTTGTCTAAAATAAATGACACAGTTAGTGAATACTTATGATAAAATTAAATATAAAATTATAATTTACATGACGCTTACTTTGGGTTGGAGCCATGTAGCCTTTTTTCTATTTCCATTTGCCATTTGATAAACCCCGAAAGCACTAATTCAGAAAAAAATTCATATAGAGCAACATAAAATATGAAATTACTTTTGTAAAATTTTATGTATATGAGATATAACATATACTATAACAAAATTCACATAAAATATAAACTTACTTTGTAACAATTTTCTTCATGGTTGGATTAAGTTCCCGATGAAGTGAACAAAAGACGATTTGGCATTACGTTACCTTCGGGAAGCATTTGTGTCAACAATTCAAGCAATTCGGTAAAACTTTTATCAGTCCATCCATTATTTGCCTTTAAATTAAACAATTTTAACACAGCAGACAAACGTGTAAAATTTGTGCATCCCGGGTACAAAGGTTTATCCTTGTCACTGCATAAAGTATCATACGCATGTGCCCTCTTAAACGAATCTTGTCCAATATCACGCATCATGTCTTCTAGACGATCATCCATTTCTACACTAACATTATCTTTTTTGGACACATTTGACTTTGCTACTACTTCACCATGCCATATCCATTGTGTATAACTTTGGCAAATCCCTTCACAAATTAGATGATCCATAATTTCTTTCTTATTAAGTTTTGGTTCTTGATTTGCACAACGAACACATGGACAAAGAAAAAGCACATGACGACTTTTTTCAGCACTACTTTTAGGAGGAGGAATATTTTTTTTAGCATTACTTTCAGCAAACTGTATAAATTCCATCACTCCATGCTCGTACTCAGCACTTAATCGATTAGCTCTCATCCAACTACGATCCATACCTATGTTCCGAAATTAACACATACAGAGTTAAATCATTGTGATACCTACAATAGTCCCTCTTTTGGACACATTAGAGAGAACAAAGTCTCTACGTGCAAACATGTGGCATTAAATTAAATCATAAAAATTATTCCTAACACAATGGTATTTGCGCATAAAATTCTATTACTCAAATTTAACCCAAATAGCACCAAATTGACATCAAAATTATTTGACATTTTTACAAAAAGCTATTATTAAAAACAGTAAAATCATGTACTATTAAAGATACCTTATTTATCGTTGTTATCACCGCCAGAGTGCTGGAAAGTAGAAAAAGCTCAAGGTTGTCTCTCCAATAGAAACTAAAAAATAAGATATTTCTTTCAGTAGCAAATAATATCAAAACTTCACGTTGAGAATAGTTAACTTTTCCAAGTGAAAGACAACACCTTAAATTTCACGTTGAGAATAGAAACCTATACGGGAGACAACACCTTAAAATTCAACCAAACTGAAAGTAAAAACAACCGATTAGAAGAATACACATGAGATGAACAACAAACCAAACATAAATAATAAAAATAAGCAATGCATGGATTTAGTTTCTCTACTATTATGAGTCGCATCACCAGTATCTTTTACTTATTATTTATTATTTTAATTTAGAAAAACCTATGATATACATGTACACTTTTGAATAAACATATTTATTTTTTGTATTTTATAAATTGGGGATTAAAAATAAGTAGCAGTACACGATAAACATATTTTGTTTTTGTATTCGTGTGTCCGTACGTATATGGCTAACTAATTCATCAACATTATGTAAATATGATGAGAGAAAATAATTAATCAGAGAAAATATGATGAGAAACTTACGTAAAAGGGATTCACCTCATCTTTGGCGAAGAGATTGGTGGCGGCGGAAAAAAAAGAAGAAGAATGACGGAAGGTGGCGGCGGTGACAGCACCTTAAAATTCAACCAAACTGAAAGCAAACACAACCTATTAGAAGAATACACATGAGATGAACAACAAACCAAACATAAATAATAAAAATAAGCAATGCATGGTTAGTTAACAATTTTATTTTATTTTGAATAAACAATTTTATTTTGAATACACCGATTAGTTAACAATTCTAGTTATTTACCAAAAGGATTAGAGCTTACTGAGTTTGGTTCTACTATTTATGATTTAAAAAAATTATTTCAAATCAATCTGACTTTACCAAGTGTTATATATATATATATATATATATATATATATATATATATATATATATATATATATATATATATATATATATATATATATATATATATATATATATATATATATATATATATATATATATATATATATATATATATATATATATAAGAAATTTTTTTCATATATTAATAGAGCTTTTGAAATATAAAATATTTTATAAATAAAAAAACAATGAACTTACAGTATTCAAGTTTTTTCTTGAAGTTTCGTTACTGAGTATATGAAAACGATCAAGTGCAAGGAAAATACCAAGAACAGTAATCAACAGAACCTTAAAAATAGGCATTAATGCAACAACAAAAAGATTCCAGAATTCCATTTTATTATTACTACCCTGTTACATCAAACAACTTTTCTTCAATTAAATAAATAAACATGCATCATATTCATTTATTATTGGAAGTTTATAGTCTTATATATATATATATATATATATATATATATATATATATATATATATATATATATATATATATATATATATAAAAGAAAATAAATTAAAGAATTTCATATATATTATAAATTCTGCATTGGAAACAAATCATTTTAAGTTGATGTATCTAGTCTATGTATAAATTAAATTCGTAAATTCTTAAATATATCTAAAAATTAAAATTTGTTAGTATAGGATGGAAAATTACATAATATTACTCCAATTATATAACACTAGTTAAAGACAAAATAAGAGTGAAGTTATAATGAAGTTATAAAGACTTTTAGTAATTGTGAAGAAATGACAAAATAATAAAGTGAAGTCTGAACCTATTTTGATAAATAGTCTGAATTTCATTACCAAAATAATAAAGTGAAGTTCTAATAATAAATATTTCATTACAAGTCTGAATTTCACTATCAAAATAATAAAGTGAAGTTCTAATAATTGTGAAAAAATAACATACAGGTAAGTCTGAGTCTATAAAATAGAAGACTATAAACTTTTCATTTTTTTAAGGTCTGTAGTTGAATAATTTAGTTTACCAAGTCTTTAGTTGAATAAGTCAGGTCTATATTGTAGGAGAACTGAGTAGTAGTGGATTCCTAAATGTTAAGATTTTTTCAGTTGTACTTAGGCTATTTAAGTTTTCATTCCAAATTAATTGTTACAGTTCTGTTCTAACAAATTGGTATCAGAGCTCCAATTGGGGCCTGATAATTGAGAAATAAAATAGAGAATACAAATTGTCAATCTAGTTGTATGTATATACATAACTAATGTACATGTGAAAGATCCAAAATAATTTTACTGCATGAAATGTTATTCCTCCCAGATCTAGTTGAAATGTTCGTTTGTCTCTATGTGAGTCCCAGTGTCAATCCTAGTTTGTATGTATATTATAGGTTTGTCTTTATGTGAGTCTCAGTATCAAACCTATGATATACATGTACGAGTACGAGTATCAATCCTATTTTGAATAAATATATTTATTTTTTGTATTTTATAAATTGGGGATTAAAAATAAGTAGCAGTACATGATAAACATATTTGGTTTTTGTATTCACGATGAACATATTTGGTTTTTGTATTCTTGTGTCAGTATATGGCTAACTAATTCATCAACATTATGTAAATATGATGAGAGAAAATAATTAATTAGAGAAAATATGATGAGAAACTTACGTAAAAGGGATTTACCTCATCTTCCGCAAAAGGATTGGTGGCGGCGGGAAAAAAAGAAGAAGAATGACGGACGGTGGCGGCGGAGGAAGAAGAATGGTAGACGGTGGCGGCAGAGGAAGAAGAAAAACAATGATGGTGGAAGCGTAAAAGAAGAAAAATGGAGACAGAGACGGGGAAGCGAAAAAGAAGAACGATAAGAGATTTTTGAGAGTTGGAGAATCTTAAGTTTTCAGATAGGGTTTTGGGATTTTAAGAAACATTTTTTATCGGTTGGCAAATAGGCCTGATGTAAAAGGTTTAATCAATTTTATTTAAATTTTTATTTAGAATCTTATTACATCAGTTGGGCTAATTGGCCTGATGTAAAAGGTTTAATAAATCTTATTTAATTTTTTATTGAGAAACTTATTACATCAGTTGGGCAAAATGACCCGATATAAAACGTTTAATCCATTTATTTTTTTATTGAAAAACTTTTTACATCCGTTGGGCAAAATGACCCGATGTAAAACGTTTAATCCATTTATTTTTTTATTGAAAAACTTTTTACATCGGTTGGGATAAACAACCCGATGTAAAATGACTTAATCTATATTTTTTATTAATATGAAGAAGCATCTCATAATATCTGTATTTTTTATACAATTTCATAGTTAATGCATGTGATCACATTTTATATGAATTTAAAAAAAAATATAATCTAGATGATATATACTAAAGAATTGAAATTTTTGTTTTAATCCTTTTATATTACAAAATAAAAATATCATGCAATTATTATCAGTTAAATATAAATCACTTAAAATTTTTTTAATTAAAATGACTTAATCTATTTTATTTATTTATTTATTGAGGACTTTTACATCGATTGGGGTAAACGGCCTGATGTAAAATCTTTTATAATAAAATTTTTTATTATGAGTAGCATCACCAGTATCTTTTATTTTTTATTTATTATTTTAATTAAGAACGTCCTATGATATACATGTACGAGTATCAATCCTATTTTGAATAAATATAGAGAAACTATAGAGAAAATAATTAATTAGAGAAAATACGATGAGAAACTTACGGAAAAGAGATTCACCTCATCTTCGGCGAAGGGATGGGTGGCGGCGAAAAAAAAAAGAAGAATGACGGATGGTGGCGGCGGAGGAAGAAGAATGGTAGACGGTGGCGGCGGAGGAAGAAGAATAACAATGATGGTGGAAGCGAAGAAGAAAAATGGAGACGAAGACGGTGGAAGCGAAGAAGAAGAATGATAAGAGATTTTTGGGAGTTGGAGAATCTTAAGTTTTCAGATAGGGTTTTGGGATTTTAAGAAACATTTTACATCGGATGGGCAAATAGGCCTGATGTAAAATTTTTAATCAATTTTATTTAAATTTTTATTTAGAATCTTATTACATCAGTTGGGCAAATTGGCCTGATATAAAATCTTAATCTATTTTATTTATTTATTTATTGAGGACTTTTACATCGGTTGGGATAAACAACCCGATGTAAAATCCTTTATAACAAAATTTGTTATTATTTACGACACTGCCACCGCATTATTTTTTACATCAGATGGGGTACATGGCCCGATGTAAAATGTTTCTCCCATTTTATTTATTTTTTATTGAGAACTTTTTACATCGGTTGGGATAAATGGCCCGATGTAAAATCCTTTATAACAAAATTTCTTATTATTTACGACAATGCCACCGCGTTATTTTTTACATCAGTGGAAATATATGTCTGATGTAAAATCTTTAAATCAAATATTTCTCACATCATATTGTTAATAAATCTGATGTAAAATCCTTTAACAAATATTTTTCACATCATATATCTAAAAATCTGATGTAAAATCATTTAACCAAATGTCTTATTTTTAGTAGTGTAAATTACTCAAGATCAGCTCATAAATGCAAATGCAACAAGACTCATGCATGTGGTACCAATCATCATAGCTCGACGGACACTGGGACATCAATTCTTCATAGATCCCCATCAATAGGATCGATTCTACTCGAGAGCCAGAGCACATCAAAATACTCACATCCGCACAATGAGACTGAAGCCAAAGAAATCTAGGTCCTCAATTGAAGTTCGGATGCACATGAATGCATGATACACACGTCAATAGTAATCCTCATAATAACATCATAGGTGCATCATCATTCATCATAATCATAATCATCATCATCATCAAAAATTATGTCATCATAGAATCATCAAAACTCATGGAAATATCGTCATAGTTCATCAATCATTACATCATAGGAATCATCATATAATCATGTATAAATCACATAGAACTCACAGTCATACTCATATTAATTCGTCAAAGAAATCACAATATTAAAATATTAAGGCATCGCTGCACAAGGTCAGAATTCGCGAAACTATACTACGTTTGCTAGCAAGTTCGTTGTGCGAGTCTGGGGCGAGTTTCTACGTTGTGTGAAGGATTCTTAGTAGTGCGAGTCTGGGATGAATATCATTCGATGTGCGAAGGATTCTTCACTGTGCGAACACATGATTACAACAACACGCTGTTACGCACCAGAACCTAAGTCAACCCAAGAGTCCACACGATTCACTTCCCCAATAACCCAAAAACATCCCTAAGATCTTACGGCGATAAAGGCACAAAATCTACGACTTATTAGGCCAATCCCGTATCATATTTATGCTCTAATTTCCATAAATTCTTACAACTACACCACAGTCATTAGAGTTTCTCACTATCTAGTTTCCCTACAGGGTTACACAAATGTCAAATCAGAGTTTTGGCCACGAAGGCCTAATTTCCTTCAAAATCCAAATCGGCCTCGAATCTATCAGACAATCAGTTTAAATCCACGAAGGCCAAATTCACTTTATCTCATAATCAGCCTCAAACTCTTTAAACCCTTAAACCGACTTTAAATACATTAAAACTATACATTGAAAATAATGAAGGCAATACTCCCCATACCTTAATTGCCGACTCTAAGCCTTCTCTTTAACTTTCAAAAAACCTTTCGAAGCTTTTGCCTCACACCTCTTCCTCAGAGCTCTGACCTCAATTTTTTCTCTTTTCACGGTCTAACAAGAATTAATCCTAATCCCATCAAATTCCTTTTTGTTAAACCTAACCTTGGGCCTTAAAATTGGGCTTTCCAATATTACCTTCACTAACTCCTCCTCAATTGTCCAATTTTCCCTTAGTTAACTTATATTTATTTAAATTAATAATAATACTAATATATTCATATTATATACTATTATTTAAATAAATAACCCAAAATCCATAATTCTTAATATTTCACACCAACCACCGAAAATCACGCGAATATTCATATTTAAATAAATTAAATAAATATTTCAATAAAATTTAGGGTGTTAAAATTGATCCTTCTAAGTTGGGTAACCCTCATCCGGATACTTAGCCTAACGACGGTTGAATCTTTATAGTCGTCCCAAAGTGGACTAATAAACGCTAATGCGTGAGAAAAAGAATAAAGTTGCCTCGAAAAAATCTCGATCAAATCTTATGCATGTGAGAGAAAGCGATTAAAAGTGCCTTAATCCGATTATCCGAATGAAAGGGGTAGAAAATCGAAGAAAAGACTTAAGCCCAAAGCATAGTTGGAGAGGTGACCAGAAGGGGAATTTAGGTTCGTGGTGTTACCGCAATATGTGTTTGGTAATACCTTCGTTAACGAACAATTACCAAGAGAATTGGTTTTAACCAATCGGAACAAAGACTCACATATGAGTATCGACACACCTTACCTTCACAAATATTTTATTTGATGTGTATCATTTGATCTGAAAAATGTTTATCCAAGCTCGTTACTCGTTTGATCTGAAATTTTTTAATTATATTATTTATAAACAGAAAAAAGTTATTGTTGTTACAAATATTACTATAAACGGAAAAAGTGTATTGTTGATACAAATATTTTTATAAACGGTAAAAATTCTATTATTGATACAATCATTTTTATAAACAAAAAGAAATTATTATTGCTACAAATGTTTTTATAAATGGGAAAATGTATTGTTTATACAAATATTTTTATAAATATTGCTGATACAAATATTTTTATAAATATTGCTGATACAAATACTTTTAGAAATGACTAAAATGTATTCTTGATACAAATATTTTCATAAGCGGAAAAGATATTATTGCAGATACAAATATTTTTATAAACGGAATAAACTGTATTGTTGATGCAAATATTTTTATAAGCGAGAAAATTTGTTTTCTTGATTCAAATATTTTTATAAACGAGAAAAATTGTTTTCTTGATTCAAATATTTTTATAAACTGGAAAAGACTAGTGTTGATATTATTAGCCTATATCAACTTTGACCAGAGCATAAAGTTGGTGTATATTATTAGTTTATATTTGTAATTCTATGAATGCTTATGATATGTAATATAAATTTGACCTCTCTCTCTCTCTCTCTCTCTCTCTCTCTCCTTGATTATAGGTAGCCGACTACAATTGGGGGAAGATAAAGTCTCAACGGCAATGAGAGATTAATCGGTAACAACATTTATAAAAGGTCGATCTGCCGCCTCTATTGAAGTGAGGATTGGTATAGGCAAAGGGGTCTAGGGAATAACATCAGCCACCATGGTCTATTCCCCTTGTAGATACTTCTTATGGATGTCATATATTATACAAAAAGAGAAAAACAATTAGTAATTATCCAAGAAATACCAAAGCAAGTATAAATCAAATTTCATTTTCTCACCAAAAAGGTCCTTCCTCTCCTCAATAGCGCAGTGTCCATGACAACCTGAGTATTGGTGAGCCTGCTCTATTATTTGATAAACCTCACTTCTCCAACACCTCTTCCCTATTCAAAAGCCAGGTTTTCAAAAAATGTCACCATGTCTTCCTTCGCCGACACCTCTTTTGGAGTTAGTTTGTCATCAGAGACAGTATATCTAAGTGACTACTTGTTGAAGTGGTTTCAGGTATAATATTTATTAATCCCCATGCACTTGGAAGATGAGGATGCAGATGCACATGTATGGGAAAAATATCCATCAAGAACCTTACAACGAATGAAGTGGGTTTCCAAAGTTAGAAAGGTCACCAGAATAAAGTGGTATTTCAAACTCTTCCAATTGTCCATGTAAATGACAAACATCCTAGTTGATTTGCAAAGTGAAAATATTCCTTGGCCGTATATAGAATCTTTAGAAGTATGGGCTACAAATAATAAATTGAAGAGGTTGATGGACAACGCCTTCTCCCGATACTCGCACCAATATTGAAACACCTAGGGAAAAGCCTAGGCAGATGGGTGTAGCTGAGAAGAAGCATTGTTCAAGCGAATCAACAACTCCTATTTGAATGCACTAAAGGACAACCTAAGCTTCATCTAGGTGAAGATGCACCCTTAGAAGGGAATAAAACATCTATCAAAAGAGGTGTAAATCCTCTTACTGACATCAATATGTGAGGGAAACAAATCAAATGAAGGGTTCACTTTTATTTAAGTCTCTTCCACCCTCTACGCACTATAAAAAACATAAATTGTGTCCATTAACTCATGATCTACCTAATGGTAGAACCCATCATCTAATGGCGACACCAAATTTGCACGTTTTGACTTTACCCTTTCTTCCTAGTTGTCATGTAAAAGTTAACACCAATTAGAAACTATATGGTTATTCCTAAAGGTAAAATGATCCATAAGTTCTATATCACTGGGTCTCAACCACATGCCGCTCTAAAATAATAGGTGTACAAGAGAGCTATTTGCCCATCTCGTATCGTTATGGCTGTATCCAATTCACTATATGATTGAAGGGAGGAGGCAAGGCGGGCAACTGCTTCCATATAAGTCGGGTTACAGGAGTTTCTATTTCCATCCCATTCCTAAAAACTAATAAGGTTATCTTCGCTTTTAACATAATCTTCTTCAGACCCATAACTATCACCCAATACAATAAACTTTGAGCCATTGATTTTTAGAGGTTCATCATGTGGGATGTTAGTAGGCATGGCAACGAGACCAGGATGAAAGGATTTTTATCTCCCCCATACCCAAACCTGAATCTCCGAAAAATCCCCGTTTCCCACTCCAATGAGAATGAGAATGAAAAATTAAAACCCAAACATGTCCTAAACGGGTTCGGGTACCCCCTCCCTCCTCACTACCATCCATGTAGTAAAACTAATTTTTTTATAATAAAAATATTAAAATTTTCTAACATCAAATTACATTACACATAATAAAATAAAACAATCTCAAAAAATTTCATACATACATTTAAAATATTTTAAATAATAAAGTATAAATCAAACTAGCATAGCATTAACCATATATTTAGTATTCTAAATTATCAAACTAAATAATAAAGTACACAATAAAATAAATGGGTGGGTTTTGGGTAGGCACTAGTGTCCTTGTTATCCGACCCGTTTGCATATTTTGTAATTGAGGAAATTCAAACCTAATCAAAGCGGCTTTTCCCCGTCAAACTCGGGGGTAGGTTCGGGTGGGTCTCCACGGGTGCGAGTTATCTTTTCATGCCTAGATGTTAGGATTCTAATAAATCGCTGGTACATGAGAATCCCTCATCAAATTTATTTATATTCTTAGGTACATCTCCTAAGTTAACCATGTTAAATGCTAAAAAAATAGATAAACAACAAATGAAAAGGAAAGGTTAAAAGGTGGAACTTGAACAAGAAGATGAAGCATAAAAACTATTCAAAGTAGGAAAAGTTTGACAATGTAAAGGCCCTAACAAGAAAGGAATATGGCAAAAAACATGAATCACCAGAGCGTTGAAGATGAAAAAGAAAAAGGTCACTAGGAAGTTAGGTAAAGTATGAAAGGAAGCAGAAAGTTGTTTAAAAAATTAAAGCAACTCTTATATAGTGAAACGAATGAAACAAATCAATGATGCAAAATGAGAGTAAATGAAAGGTGAAAAATCAATGGTCTAAATGATATCTCAAAAATATAACACTTGAGTATTCTAGATAAAAGTGTCACACCTTAAGCTATAAACTTAGAACCACGTGCAAAGAAACATGTGAAATGTCTCAACGATGAGATAGACATTTAATAAAGACGTCTCTAGTCCATTTCCACTTCTCTGGGACACATTTTTTTTGAAGGCTTTCCATGCGCCACACTATAATAAGTCTTTGGAGCAACTATTCTAGACCGGTCTCATACCCAATGCAAGGAAAGACCAATTTTGCTTAGTACATAAATATTACGAGCATAAAAATGTAAGATTTTGAGCGATAACCAATCTATCCCCTTTTATTTAAAGTTGATTTGAACATTTAAATACTAATCTTATCTTATAGATCTATTACGAATGACATTAAAACACACCACAAACATTAAAAAACTGCACCAATAATTTTAAATTAGAACAAACCTGATAAATTAGAAAAAAAAATACATAAGGAGAATAGAGTTTTAGTCCCCAAAGCTAACAAGCTAAACAAAAACTAATAATTTTATTATTTAAAACTAAAAAATTAACGTTGTACTTATTTAGTTTGGCCGACTTCTGTAAAACAAAAGTACAATTTTTAAGTTTTATTTTCTCCTTTGAAGAAGAGGTTCGGCCATGCATTATTTTCAAAAAATTTACAATAAGTAAAAAAGCTTTAGTTAATGAAAAAAAATATTTTTAAAGAATATGCTCGAGGAGTCACGATCATGAATATAAACTTTTTGATGGCCATGCGTCTCATATATCGCATATGCCTCCTTACTGTCTTTAAGCATTTCTCCTAAAAAAAAATTTTATATATAATTACTATCAATATAAAGCCAGGCTAAAACATACCCCATTAATAATGCCATCGATGATTGTTTAATTAAAATATTATAATATTGATTTAAAGGATAAGCACTATAAAATATCGCCTAACAAAAATTCATTAAAAATTCTAATTTGTTTTCATTGATTTTTCCTTTAAAATTTACAAAAATAAGGCCAAATATATTGTTAGGCGCATTTGTTAAATATTATTGAAAACTCGATTTTGACCTTTTGATAATTTAAATTTAAATTTAAATTTTAATTTGATACAATCCTATTGAGTGTATTGAAGTGTTAGCGTGATCTAGATTTGTTAACTTTAAAGCGGAAAAGGTACATGATTTGGCTAAATCTCACCCGTTAGATTAATCAAACGCTCCAGATCTTGCATCTTAGTGTATTCGTTACTGCGCACACTGTGATATTTCCAATTAACAACATATCATTCTAAAACCCACTGCTGTTGCCGGCGAGAATCGATTTATCGTTGTTTGGATCTGAGAATTTGGCGAAGATGGTAACGAAAACAGAGGAATCGCAATTGAACAATCTAGAAATTCAGGTCGATAATGGCGGTGGAGGAGCTTGGGAGTATCTTTCACTCGTCAGGAAACTTAAGGTTCGCCGTTCTGATAAAGTCCTCAAGCACGGTTTGTCCATCTTGAATGATTCAAAACTCCGATCCAATCTCGGTCCTGAAGGTTACTTCATAAACCTAATTTTGAATTTTTTTTATTTATAATTATTATGTTTTAATTTGAGTAATTTTATGCAAATCTATTTCAGTTTGTGGTTTATAGTTTTTGTGATGATTGATTATTTTTTTGTTTCGATTCAGAATGGACTTTGTATGAACAGGTTGCAGTTGCGGCTATGGATTGTCAAAGTCTTGATGTTGCTCAGGTTTTGATCGCAATTTTATTGGTTTATTGTGTTTTATTATGTGAATCTCACTTGTAACTCACTTTTGTTGACATTTTTTTTTTTTTTTGGTTTGAAGTTCACTTGTTATTCTGAGCTAATTTGGGAATCATATGTAGGGATGTATTTAGATTTCCTAGCTATTATGTATGGTTCTACTCAACATATGGCCTTGTTTGGATTTACAACTTAGTTAAGCACTTAAGCACAATACTTAGCATTACAAAAGATAAAATAAAGTCAATAGCTTTTGAAATCAGTTATAAGTTGTTTCTTTAAGCTATCTTGAAGAGCCTATGAAAATAAGTTGAAAACAACTTATGAATATGTCATACGCTATGTACATAAGCTCTCTCAAAGAGTGTCACTGGTAGCCTATAGAAATAAGCTGAAAACAACTTATGAATAGGTCGTAAGCTATTTACATAAGCTCTCCCAAAACCAAACAGTGTTACTAATATTTTTGCCTATTACTTGACTCACTGATGATAGGGAGATAATGGGAAATGCATGTGTTAGATGGTATAGTTTTATAAGAAATCTTGTTTGCTCTTTGAAGTCTTGGTTTTACTTTTCTGTCACTTGACTCACTTATATAGAAAACTTGTTGTCCTTCATGATCTTTATGTTGCAGTAATTTCTTTCATATATGATGAGAAATCTTTTTCTTTTAGAATCTGACAGTTGATCATAATTTACTTCTTTGTTAGGACTGTACAAAGGTTCTTCGAAAGAGGTTTCCAGAGAGCAAAAGAGTTGGTAAGTTTATACTTTCTTAGCCTTCTTACCTTTTCTGTGTTGTGGATTTGAGTTGCTCGAATGTAGGGCTGGAAATGAGTCGAGTCAAACTCACCTCAGCTCGGCTCGACTCGTTAAGAATTGATTCGAGTTCGAGTTCGACACGAATTTTTTTTAAGCTCAAACTCGACTCGTTATAAGTTCACGAACAATTCGGTTCAACTCGTTAGGTTCATCTCATTAGGTTCAACTCACATGATTCACGGATTTAAAAACTATTTTTTAAAATATATATATATTTTAGTATATTTGACATATTAAATAAATATATATTTTAAAATAAAATATTAAAATAAAATAAAAGTTATATTGAAATTTAATTTTATCTTCGAAATCTACTAATTCAAAACCTACCCAACTTTCAAGAGATACATTTGAGAGTCTAATTCAAAAACTACTAAATTGAATATTAAATTTGTCTAAGATTTGGAGTAAATATTTAAACCTAATCTTAAAGACAATATAATTCTTCTCATATGTAATCGAGTTGACTCATGAACCTAACGAGTCGAACTATGTATAGTTCAAGTTCAACTTATTTAGTTAACTGTTAAGAGTCCCACATCGGACAATATATGGCATGAACATGCGTTTATAAGTGGGGGTAATCCTCACTCTACCAACCGGTTTTGTAAAGTTGAGTTAGGCCCAACCACACTTCTTAACATGGTATCAGAGCCTCGTTTAAAATCCGGTGGGCCACCTTCTATGGTTTCCGCTATCGGGCCACCCACCATTTATTTCCACGCTTCAGTTGTCCAGTCCTGAGCGTGAGGGTGTGTGTTAAGAGTCCCACATCGGACAATATATGACATGAACATGTGTTTATAAGTGGGGGTAATCCTCACTCTACCAATCGGTATTGTAGGGTTGAGTTAGGTCCAACCACATTTCTTAACATGGTATGAAGAGCCTCGTTTAAGATCCGGTGGGGCACCTTCTATGGTTTCCGCTATCGGGCCACCCACCATTTATTTCCACGCTTCAGTTGTCCAGTCCTGAGCGTGAGGGGGTGTGTTAAGAGTCCCACATCGGACAATATATGGCATGAACATGCGTTTATAAGTGGGGGTAATCCTCACTCTACCAACCGGTTTTGTAGGGTTGAGTTAGACCCAACCACACTTCTTAACATTAACGAACTTAATTTTTCGCTCATACTCAACTCATTTGGTTCATGAACCTAGTTCAACGATTTAATTGTCGAATCGAATTCCGAACCATTTTCGAGTTGGTTCGGTTCATTGCCAGCCCTACTCGAATGAATAGCCTGTCAACACAGCTCTTAGGCCTTTTGTAGTCATCCAAAGAAGAGAGTTAGAGAAATGGAGGTTAGTTACTGGAGAGAGAAAAGAGAAAGGGTTGAATTTGTTATATGAGGGCTGAAAGATAGAGAAGAGGTACCTTTAGGAGGAAATAATTTGCGTAGTAATGGACAGAGAATATTGTTCTCTGTAGGAACTTGGCTCTGTGGGAATTAGGATATTCATCCTTTTGCATTACAGAAATAATACACTATTTTCCCAGTGTATATGCATTTTTATCCATTTCTTTTATATTATGTGAGTTGATGTTAATCGGTACACAACAATTGGGCAGTGATGATGTATCTGCACTGCAACATATGGATCACTGTTAGGCTAAGAAACAATTTATTTTAATTAGCCTTCTAGTAGTAGTTACATTTAAAACTTCCAAAACTTTATGATAATCTTCCAAATACATCTTAATTGTAATGTTTACTCCCGAAACACAAGCAACTGCACACCCTTCACTGATTATTGATGCCCAGTTATGGTTTCTTGAACAAATTTTGGTATTTTGGTGGGTGATTAACATGGTTGATTTCCATTCGTTCCAGAGGGATGGTATATAATGTTAATACATTCACAGTTTGAAATCCAAATTAGTTTGTTTTGCATATGCATGTTTTTGCTAATTCTGTTTACTTTGTTTGTGGCGACTAATTATTACAGGCAGGCTGGAGGCAATGTTGCTTGAAGCAAAAGGGTCATGGGAAATGGCAGAAAAGGCTTACACAAGCCTTTTAGAGGATAACCCTCTTGATCAAGTAAACTTGCTTAACCTTACTGGGAAAAAATTGGGAGGGGGAACTGTCACTTAGTGATGAAACAAAACTTGCAATAATAATGACTCTTTTTTTTGTTGTCAATTTGACTTGATATAAGTCATTCTTTTACTTTAACCTATAAAAATGAGTAGCCGGTTGAGTACTGAAAACCCAAAAGGGAAACCCGATGCTAAAGAGCTTCCACCATAGTGGAATTTAGGGGAGGGTTGGATCTATTGTGTATTTATTGTTCTAGTTTTACTCTGCATATGCAAGAGGTGGATTTTGTGACTTGAACCTGTTATCTCCAGTCATATGACAGCTGCGCCAAGGCTTTCTTGAGTTTTGAAAACCTAACTTTTCTTTTTGGCTGCGTTGTTGTTGAACAGGCCATCCATAAGAGGAGGGTGGCTATGGCAAAGGCACAAGGCAATACTTCTGGGGCTATTGAATGGCTTAATAAATATCTGGAAATGTAAGACAGCTGTTAACTTTTTGCCCTTCTGAAATTGAAAATAAAGGAAAATATTACTTATAATTTACACATGACAGAAGAACATATATCTGAACTATTTTTCTCACTTTCACAGATTCATGGCAGATCATGATGCATGGAGGGAATTGGCTGAAGTATACTTATCCTTGCAAATGTAAGATTATTTTTCCATTTTTCTTTCAGCAGTGATTTATTTATGTTTAATTATTAATCTTCCTTTGTTTTTTGAATGTGTCTTCCTGCCAGGTATAAACAAGCAGCATTTTGCTACGAGGAAGTGATATTAGCTCAACCAACTGTTCCACTCTATCACTTAGCATATGCTGATGTAAGTAACTTCTTTTGGAATTATGATTAACATCATCTTGATCTTAACTAAGCATTGCATCCTAGAAATACACAGGTTTACCTGGTATGAGTTATAAACATCATCTTGACTTCGATGGTATTGCGGTATTGCTAGGTACTTTATACGCTAGGTGGATTAGAAAATGTCCAAACTGCCAAGAAATACTATGCATCCACTATTGACTTAACTGGAGGCAAGAATACCAGAGCACTCTTTGGTGTATGCTTGGTGAGTTCTTTCTCCTTCTCTTTCATTTCACTGTTTAGTTTCTCTTGTCATGTACAACATACAAATTCATGATTCTCTTATCTGAATATAAGTCTGCTTTGGTAGATATCATATTTTTCTTCTCAACAACTTGGGCTTTTTGGATTCTTCTTTCAAACTCATTCACTTATTTTGCTCCTTTTCTCCAGTGCACTTCTGCCATTGCGCAACTTACAAAAGGCAAGAACAAAGAAGATAAAGAAGGATCACAGTTACAATCTCTAGCAGCCAAAGCGTTGGAGAAGGATTACAAGCAGAGAGCTCCTGACAAGCTCTCTCAACTTACAACTGCCTTGAAGACTTTAACATTGTCTTCGTGATGCAGCACTTCTTAAATATTGTTATGTAACAAACTTTTTCACTTTATTAGATAAATACCAAAATGAATCAACATATTTAGAATTCCTCATTTATTTAATTTTCAATTTTAAAATGAGAATTCATTTTGTTCTGCATTTTACCTTCAGTAATAAATATTTATATTTATCTAAAGACATGTAAACGTTTTGATGGCAGTGGCTCTAAAATATTGTGATAAAACTTTCATAATGAATGTGATTTGACTGTATTTCCTTTTTTCTCATGGCTGTACTTTACGAGCTACAACTTTCCATTTCTAGAGTATTGAGGTGGATAAAGCAGTTTTTTTTATTATTGGTTTATTATGGTATCCACTCCAGTAGCATCTCAATTCCACAAAACATGCACCCGTATCAGTTATGTTACTGTCCTTTTTTTCCTTAAAAAATGCTACTTCTTTGGTCTTTGGTCTTCAATATAGATTGTGACTTAATCAGCAGTAGAGAAAACCACATGTGATGAATTACAAAAAAAAAAGCTTTTGATTCAAACTCAACAGAATAACACAAGCATTAAAAAAACAATACGAGTAGTTAAAGAGTTCTTTAATTTTTTGGGTTTTATCATCATGATCAAAAAATTATTCTTATGAGTTATGTATCTTCGGTTTGTTGAGAGAGTTAGCATGTTGGACAACACGATCAGCGCATCTTAGATTACTTTCCGTTAGTTAAATTTGCATTTCTTCGTAGCAGGTGTAGCAATATAGTTCCATGTGGGAGATGCCTCCTTACAAAATGAAAACTCTAGCTAAAAGATGAATCAAAGGATTAATCTGAGCTATATCAACCTTACTAAGTTGTGACCAAAACCAACTTGGGTTGCTCATAAGCTGAAATAACCGAGGACAGTTGGAGTTGAAGATGCAGCTAACTGCAATACTTGCAATTTGAATTTTGAACTAATGCTGATAAGGAAAAAAATATGTTGTCATCAAGTGAGAAAATCTGCTAGACTATGAAAATTGTTGGCAGCTCTTGTCTACGTTACAGGACCTCTAAAATGACACACGTGCTAGAAATAAGAGAGGGTAGCAATGTATTTTCTATCTGTTATTTTCTTTGTTGTTCCGTAACAGACGATCTCAAAAATGATATACATATGACTTCAGCAAACTTCATACTAAACAAGGGATTACAAAACAAAAGATAAGTGCATGAAAATTACATTGCAAGTTATCAAGAACCTAATCATGTAGAATAGTTCGATAGCAGGAATCAACCAAAAATGTCAGACTAGATTAACTGGTACTCATAATTTCGGATTCCAAGCTAACAACTTGTATTTAGAAGGCTTTAAGATTTGGCTATAACCCCAAACAATAAAAACATATAGATGTGGATGACAACTCTTAGGAGCATGTGTTTATAATGCAGGAGAGTGAAGAATAACTACCACAGTGCAGTGGTGCCATCACTTTTGAAACAGATACTATGAAAAATGATAAGGAAAATATAAATAAGCAATAGAGTTTTCTATATAGCCTGCATAGTTATAATATTTCTTTGAGTTTTGCAACTGAAATTGCAGCGCAATGATCTTAAAAAAGTTATCATTCTTTGTAATTAGCAAGTTTAATCCTGCAGCAGCAGAGAATCATACAACAACAGACAAGGGGTGTCTCAGTTTCAGCATCAGAAAGTCAATGGAAAGAAAACAATGATTCACAAACAACGGCAAAAAGGAAATTGTCTGCATAGAGGAAATTAAAACGATATTTGGCCTACCAGCATATCAAATATATAATTGGTAAGAATCTTGTACCCAATTTGCACTAAATATTCTTATTCACGTCTCAAGTGTAGAGCATAAAACCAGTATTCTTCCGGAGCACGATGATAGCTTCACCATCTCAGTTCCCCGAACAACAAGCAAATAAGAAAGCCTCCAATAGTCATAAGGAAAGAACATTGACATTCGTTGCAATTAAGAGACTGTTTTCTTCAAACTCAGCTCTCCTAAGCATATGATTGCCATAACTTTGTAATAATAGTGTATTATCAGTTTGGGGTATCCACATTACATATTTGATAAAATGAATTCTCAATGCAAAAAAAGTTAAAATAAACAGCCCAGAATTGTGTATAATCAATAGATATGTGTACACTGATAAAAAAAATATTGACATGTAAGTAAATCAGAATACTACGTTGAAAAGCACGAGAAACAAACTTGAAACAAAATGGATTATAAAATTAACAACTCAAGGCAAATATACAGCCATTTGTATTGCCAAAACAAAAGCCCCTGATTTGTTCAAATATCTCAGCTAATTAGCTAAATCAGGGATTGAAAGAAACAAAACTAAAGAACTCCTTTTCAGTCAACTGTATTTCAGTGACATGGTAGATAAATAAATAACTCACTAAGATGTCTGTTAGTAATAAATATATGATGGATTTCTGCGTCTCTACACGTTCTTCCACGCATACAAAATAAGCGAAAAACCAAGACCCGGAAATTTGGTCTCGGAAAACCTCTCAGAGAAAGACCATTGAAGCAGACCGGCATCCTCAGAAGAAAGGGGTTGTCTAGTCCACAACTTGTCCGCGGAGAGGCACGTCCTGAACATAAAAACAGCATCTGCAAGAGAAGTACCAAAGAGCCAATTATGAACATCCCAAAAAACTTCCACCGCAATTCCATCAACGAGGATTATATGATTCCCCCTGAACTTCCACCTCAACCGATTCACTTGCATCACAATTTTGCTGTCTATGCGAATTATAAGAGATGGATCACTAACACCACTCGTGGTATCACATTCAATCACAAGATCATGAATTTGACCATTATCACAAAACACAGTCTTTGTACCATACAACTTCTTACCAAAAACATTCTCTTTCTTGCCTACTAAAACAGCTCCATCGGAACCGCACGGCAACGGTACAGCATTCGTTTTCTTGAAAGCTTCTTTCCTCAAATCCCCAAGAAGAAGAACCATCTGCCGATCCACAACAACCCCAACATAAAACCCTTCTAACGGTTCAGGCCCGGAACCAAATTTAGCCGAAGAAAGATCCCAAAAGACATCAATTTTAGCCGAAAAAGCCTCAAGACTCTTGGAACCTTTCTTCTTAGAGAAAACCCACGGTTTAACATCCACCTTACAAACACAATCATGGATCCCAACAGTGAGAAGATGACCCACCAAATTCTTACTCCAATTAACCGTAACCGGACAAGACCTCCCCCGTATCCGGCATTGATAGACACTAGTAACCATATTGTTTTGAGCATTTCTCGCCGCACTCGACGACGACGAAGAATCGGCAACTTGAACTCCATTCTCACCAAAACAAGTAGGAAAGTCCTTCATTTTTAATTTTGTTTGAGGTTTTTCAACAAACAGATGGAGCCCCCAATGAGTGAAAACAGTAAAAGTTACCTTAATTGCAAAACCTATGTCAGAATGGTTGGATTGAAGAAACAGTTATAAAAAAAAAGGACAGACAAATTTGTAGAATGTAGGATCAAAGAGAGAAACAGACAAAGTAAAAAAAAAAAAAAACATGGTAGTGAACTAGTTTCACTGTCAAAAATCAAAATGCGTGTTCTTCTCAAAAAGAAAAAGCAACAAAAAAAAGCAGAATAATAATAAAAAATGAATAAAATAAAAAACGGAAAAAGAAAAAGGAAGAGAAAAGAAGGAACGAACCTTAAGAAGATGGCGATGGCGATGGCGATGGCGACATGATCCAGAAACGAAAAAGAAAAGAAAACGGAAACAGGAGTGAACTGAAGTGGGTAAAAATAAAAGTGATGAATGAAGGGGAGGGAAAAAGTTATAATAATATAATAATATTTTTATTTTCTTTTTTATTTCTATAAATGATTATGAAATGGTTGCTTTTATTATTATGTTATTCGGTTACTAAGAGTAGTACGTGTGGTGTGATGTGGGACAGAACGACTCCTCGCATAATATAACTGCTTATTTCATACAAAAAATCCAAACAAGCATCGCTATATGTTATGTATCATACAATGCCCTAATCTAGTCAATTATTATATTACTCTCTATAATTGTTTTTTTTATATAAATATATTGGTTGTCTTAGTATAAGAAAAATATTAAAATGAAAATTTAATTAAAAATAGAGAGAGCAAGAAATAATATTTAGTTTTTGTTATGATAATGATATTTTATAAAAATATTGTTAATTAATTAATTTAAATAATTTATTTATATTAATAGATAAATATGAATAATGTTTTCGGCAGGATTGAAAATAAACTAACAGTTGATATATATATATATATATATATATATATATATATATATATATATATATATATATATATATATATATATATATATATATATATATATATATATATATATATATATATATATATATATATATATATATATATATATATATATATATATATATATATATATATATATATATATATATATATATTTGAAAAATAGTATCATGATGTATTTAAATGGCGAGATCTGATTTAGTCCAATGTTGTTTTAAAATATTAATAATTAATAACTGATTGATTTTGAAATATATGTTTGGTCTATTTTATGATATTTATGAATTAAAATAAAATTTTCTTTTAAACAATTAAAATGTTAAAAATTATATTACCTTTTTGTATTAAAATAAAATTAATAACTAATTGATTTTGAAATATATGTTTGGTCTATTTATTATTATTATTATTATTTTGAACCAAAAAGCTTTAATTAATTCAAAGAACACCCAAATAACTAGAAGGTAAATTACCTTCCCTAAAACTAGTTATACTCTTTATGTCAACCCCAATGTTCTCATCTACAACAACAAAGTAGATGGTGCACTTCCTAGCTAGGATTCTTCTTCAAATTAGTAAACTTAGATAAGTTCATGAATTTCTCCATCATAAGCTCCACAGACATTTTGTCTCCTCTAGTAAAAACGAGGAAGTCGTCTGCAAAAGTGAGTCTGGTGAGCTAAATCTTCTCACACTTTGAATGGTGATTGAAGTTCAAATTCTTCATTAGTTGATCAAGGGATCTGGTAAGGTAATCCATCACAATGACAAAAAGTAAAAGGGATATGGGGTCCCCTTGCCTAAGTCCTCTCGTTGCAGGCATGCTCTTTGTATATACCCCATTTACCACAAACTTATAAGATACAATAGTCACAGTAAACACTATCCATCTGATAAACTAGTTAGGAATACCATTTTTCTGCAAAACTTTCCCCAGAGTTTGCCAATCAATGATGTCATATACTTTTTGTAAGTCAATCTGCATCAAACACTTTAGAGTGGTACCTTTGCTAGTGTACCCTCTAATCAACTCATAAGCAAGTATTGTGTGATCATTAAGGTGGTGCCCAGGGAAAAAAACTGCTTGGTTCCTTTGGACTATAATCCATATGACTCTACCCAGCTTAGTAGTTAGGATTTTAGATATTACCCTGTACAAAGTTGAGCAGCAAGATATTGGCACATAATCCTTCACATGTTTAGCCTCAGCAATTCTGGGAATAAGAGTCACAATAGTGTTGTTGACAGGTTTGTGCATCCTTTCTCCAATAAAGAATTCTTGAAAAATTGTGATTATGTCTTCTTTGATGATGTTCCAGGCAGTTTTGAAGAAAAGGGAGCCATAGCCATCCTCACATGGAGCTCTGAGATTGCCAATGCTGAACATAGCTTCCTTTATTTCTTTTTCAGTTACTGATGCAACTAGCATATCTCTGCAGTCATTACTAAGTTGAGGCCCCTCCCTCTTAGCAACAACATTAATTCTTTTTAAGCAAATGTCAACCTTGCCCATCAGAGTGCCATAATAGTTAATGACTTCTGCTTCAATGTCTTCTTGCTTGTTCAGGATGTCTCCACTGTCAGTAACTAGGATATTCAAGCATTTTTATTTATTTTTGGCTTTTAGTGAGGCGTGGAAATAAGCATTATTTCCATCCCCCAACTTGAGCCATTCCACTTTAGCCTTTTGCTACAGGTCTTTTTTCCTTTATCACATTCCAATTAAGCACCTTCAAGGTTTTCTTCCTAACTTCCTCAATAAGCTCAGGATTCATTCAATCTCTAGGAAGGCTATTTTGGGAAATTCTTAAGTTCTGCCTAACTTCTTCCACTTTCTTAGTGGCACCAGTCAAAGGCTTGCTCATTCTCCTCATAACAAGTTGTAAATTTTTGAGCTTCATCTACACTCTGACCATAGGTCTTCCTATAGTGTGTGTCCTCTAGATCTCAATAAACGCCTCTCTAAAGCCCTCTCTATACTAGCCACTATGTTGTTGAATCTAAATCTATAACTCTTGGTAATTTGTTGTTTCTTGTTCTACAGGCAAAGAAGTGCATGGTCAGATACACTTGAGTTTCTGTTGGTGGGGTAATCTCCATGTTACTAGTCAGCGAGTCCATGTTCCCCAATACCCTATCAATTATAAAGTATATAGGATTCTTCATTTGATTGTTGCTCCAGGTATAATACTGCCTCACACTGCCCATTTCAAAAAGGCCCGTAGCTTCCATCATGTTGGTCAAGTCAATGAATTCACCTTTGTCATACCCCAAATTTGTCCTACCTTTTTCAAAACTTTCATTCGTCCGACTTTATTTTTTTAATTTGCATTGCTCGTACAACGTAACATATTTTTCAGCAAAAAATAAACTTTTTCGCCTTTTTAGGCCAATAAATTTGTGACACGTGGCATTTTTACTTTTATTTTGTTATTATTTTATTTTATTATTTTTGCTTTATAATTTGATTCTTATAATATGTAAATATAATATAATTTTAACATTAGTTAATTATTTAGTTTATAATTTAGAATTTAACTTGAAACTAAATTAGAATTTTAACTAGATTTTTTAGATTTTTTTTTATTATTAATAGATTTAGAATTATTTTTAGAATTAAGTTAGAAATAGAGTAAAATTTTAATTAGAATTTTATTTAAAATTATAATTAGATTTGTTTTTTTTAATATTAATTAAGTTAGAATTAGAGTTAATATATTAGTTAGAATTATTATTAATCAAAAACAGAAAAGTTAATTATTAATTAAACTAAAAATAAAAAATTGAAAATTGGAGAAACACGGTGGGAAGGTTTGGAAATTAGGTTTAGGGTTTGAGAGGATTGGGATAAATAAGAGGAATTCCGCACTGTTCATCTTCCAACATCTAAAAAAAACCAGCCGCCAAAAACCCTAAAAAAACTCTTCTTCCCCCTAGACCCATCCACCGACGCACCATCACCCTCCTCTGTTTTCACTACGATTCACCAACATCTCCCCCTCCGAAAAACTCTCACAGAAAAGCTCTCTCATTCCTAAATACCACTGAAAGTGCCCTTCCATTGAAACCGTTGTCATCCACATAAATACTCCTCCATCAAAACCATATCTCTTTCAAATACTTGGTTACAGCAAGTTTCATGGATTCAATCACCGTGTCAACTCATTCTCGGAGCAGCTTGGATTTATTTCTACCCAAAACAATAGTTTCTGCAGTTGGATCATGATATACCACGGTCAACGCCTTAAGCTCCTACGCCCTTAAACCAATATCATTCAATAATGATAACACTACTGTGACCTTGTTGCCAAGAACGATAATGTTTTTTATCCGTTTTTGGTATCGTAAGCTTAACAACATTTACGTCACAAGCTCGGAATGACGGTGGTTTAAAATCCCTCACCAACAAGCTAAGGTTGAGTACTTCTGCATCTTGTTCGTGCTATTTAGACGTTTCTAAATCACTCATCAAACAACAAGGCATTGGTAACATTCGATTCTCGGTAAGCTGTGAATGGAGTATGTGTGTTTATCTGACTGGACATTAAAACTACAATCAGTTTTGCTTTTGTATATTTGTAATGGTTTAGAGTTTGGGATTAAAAGCAACCGAGTTGTATTTGTTTGGGTCTGTTATGTAATGTCGAGGAGGGGATGTTAAGTCATTGTTGTTTGTTGTCCCGTTTGTTCTTGAGTTAAGGATTGTAGGGCTGCTACAAATCTAGAATACTCGATGTTTTCATTTCTATTAAGTTGGTTAGTAAGAAAAGATAACAAGTTGTATGAAAACTGTGAAAGTTCGAAAAAACGACAAAAAACAACGCCAATGTTAATGTTGATTCCGTCTTCTCCGCCAACTTCATATTTTCAATTCAGCAGAAGATTTGCAGTATAATCCGACATGGTTTGAATCTCTAACGCATCACAAGCGAGAGCGTCGTAGCAACCTCAATAGCACCTCAACTCAGCAACAAAATTCTCTTGAAGATTTCAACACAGCAAATGCATCAACATTTTGCTCTTGCTTTGATCAACAACTCAGCGTTAGCATTCACGACGGCGTTTCGGTTTCAACGAAGCATCAAATTGCAACAATAGAACCAACTTGCGGTACTGCCTATTTGACATCTGCAACAACCTTTCATACAAAACATATTCTTGTTGTCTTCATTTTCTTTGACAGGTTGCGACATTGTCGAGTTTCGCCACGCGTCAACAACACAACCGTAACTACAACCGACACGGCAGCTCAGATTCACAACATCAATTCGGCATTTCAAGTGATAAACGAGGAAACCGACCTTGCTATAAAATCAGCGTCAACCATCGAGGTTCAAGTGTCGTTTCGAGCCATTTCTTTTTTATTTCATCTTAACTACCTGTTGTGTCATATTTCTAATTCATTGGCTGTGTTTTATATACATGTTATAATCTTAGTTTGCGATTACGTCAATCGGTAAATTTTCTGTTAATATGGGTTGCTGATATGTATGCCATGAGTTATGAACTTTGGTGCACACATCAATTTTGATTTTCCTGAATGTTGTGATTTGGTATTGACACAATGATGAACATGCTGTTATCGATTTTTTTTTTGCTTACTGCCATAATGTTGGCCAGTTTATTTTAAACCTCACACTGTTGGTATGCTTAGGCTTGGATTCAGTTTATATTGCGTTTACGATTTTGGTGAAATTTAGTCAAGCGGCCCGAGGCCATTATCGTATGCCATCATTGTGCTAACTTTTTTCTTTCAGTACACCAACATAGCATTGTTGTTGCGTTGCTGTTCTGGGTTAGTTTTGGGTTTAGTTTTTGTTTTGCTTTTGTTTCGGTAACAGCATTATCATGGCCTATCCTCTTACAATGCAATGTTGTCATAATAAACCCACTCATGAAGCGGTAATGAGAGTTCCAGATCTGGAATAACAGTAAAATACCGTGGCTTCTGTATTGCCTATGTGCCATGCGTGTAAGGTTAAGTTTTTAATTATGAATTTTCATTAATTAATTATGCTAATTATTTTTCATTAACTTGATTATTCAGTTTAGTTGGATAATTTTGATAATTAAATTTAACTAGCCTAATTAATTGATTAATCTAATTTTAATTATTTAACTTTATTAATCAATTTTAATTAATTTAATTATTTGATTTAATCGAACAATTTTAATAATTAATTCGGATTAGTATAATTAAATGATTTAATAAACTTTTCCGTTTTGGCTTTGATAAATGGAGTGGGCCAAGACCGAGATTCCTAAACTCAAATCCATGTTGATTGTGCCACTAAAAGTTCTTACGCTTTAGATGATTTTCGCCGCGCCACAACACACTCATTCGGGTAAGATCGATTTAACTGTTTCATTATATTCTACCCCCATTAGAAACAATGTACCCCACTCCCTCAAAATGTAATATTTTTTATCGCTTTCGTATTATTTATGCTTTAATGCTACAAAACAATTTTCAAAAATAAATTGTCGATTTATCGAGCTATTTTCTACCCTTGTAAGTCGAGTGCTTTCGAAGCCTCGCCATCAACCTTTGATCACCATACACAACATTTTAAAGCTTAATCCTGAGCTTCCTTACAGTGATACCTATTTGATCAATTATTTCTAGTTGGTCACTTAGAAGACTAGCCCACTTTGTTAGTGTACACGTTAAAACTCTAATTTCAAACCTCAACTCGCATCGAGTATTTTCTCAAATCAAACTTAATATACCTAATTATACTCAAATACATTTTCAATAAAAGGATGAAAAAGAAAGTATTCCAAGTCTTTGGTTCGCTTTCCCGATTACTTGGGTCCGAGAAGTCTTTCTCAAGCTTCGAGTAATCGTCATCCGATTCACTCACTCGTATCCAATTTCATTAACACTTAGATGAAAAAGAGAGAGTTCCAAGTCTTTGGTTCACTCTCCCGATTACTTGGGTCCGTGAAGTCTTCCTCAAGCTTCGAGTAATCGTCATCCAATTAATACACTCTAATTATATCAAACATCTTTCATAATATTAGATGAGAAAAGGAGAGAGCTCCAAGTCTTTGGTTCACTCTCTCGATTACTTGAGGTCCGAGAAGTCTTTCTTAAGCTTCGAGTAATCCTCATCTGTTAAAATACTTTAGTCACATCCTATCTTTCAAACGCCATTCAAACAACTCCTTTTGCGATGAAAAAGAAAGTATTCCAAGTCTTTGGTTCGCTTTCCCGATTACTTGGGTCCGAGAAGTCTTTCTCAAGCTTCGAGTAATCGTCATCCGATTCACTCACTCGTATCCAATTCCATTAACACTTAGATGAAAAAGAGAGAGCTCCAAGTCTTTGGTTCACTCTCCCGATTACTTAGGGACCGATGAGTCTTTCTCGAGCTTTGAGTAATCGTCATCCGATTAACCCACTCGAACCACATCTTATTCTTTTGCAATTGAGGTTGAAAAAGAGAGAGCTCCAAGTCTTTGGTTCACTTTCCCGATTACTTGGGTCCGAGAAGTCTTTCTTAAGCTTCAGGTAATCGTCACCTCTAGCTAAGCATTCGATACTTCTAACCAATCTAATTCCTCGCCCCCGTGCGACCATAACCTTAAAACCAATTCAAATCTATCCTCTTTTCAAAACCAAAATACTTAACCAATCAAACTCTACTCGCCCTCGTGCGATCCACAACTCATATACCTTTTTCAAAGAACATTATTTAGTTCATTCTTCCGCGCATAACAAACTCGTGCTTCAGCCTCCCCTAGCGAGCAGACAAGCCAACGTTTAGCAGTTAGAATGCGACTTAAACTCTCGTTCATTCCAAACACAAACCTTTTACCGTAGTTAGCCGAACTACGGCTGCTCTGATCTCTCGTATCCGTTAAGATACGTAGGCACAAGATCGCGATGATCTTGGCGAGCACAATCCCCTCTTTTACCCGTAGTCCCATGAACTACGAATGCTCTGATTTTCCACTTCTTACAAGTGAAGATACGTAGGCACAAGGGCCCAAATCCTTGGCGAGCACCCTATCTTAAAACCAACCCTTTCCCCCTTTAGCAAGCAATTCCTTAGAAGATAAACAAACATAGTTAACTTTCTCTCGCGAATCGAATCAGGAGGTTCTCGTTGAGTACAACGGACGTAGAGGGTGCTAATACCTTCCCTCTATGTAATCGACTCCCGAACCTAGAATATTGGTTGCGATGACCATGCTCTTATCCCTTTTAAGGTTTTATCGATATTTTCCTATTCCATCTTTGGAATAAATAAAATTCGGTGGCGACTCTGTTTCGAACAGTATTTTTCGCGTCCATCGCGAGGATCGTATTTTTCGAGGTACGACAGATGGAGACTCTGCTGGGGAATATGCATAGCCCTATGCTAGAGAGAGTCAAGCCTAACTTGACTCGATTCGCGAGAGTTAGATCCGTTCGTGTATTTATCTTCTCTTATTATTTAATTGCTTGCTTATTTTTATATATCTTATTGTTGTTTCTTGTGACACTGTTGGGGTTCTCTGGTTGTTGGAACTTTGTGAGGTGGCTCTACACCCGAGTCCGAGAAAAAACATAGGTTTAGAATGGTGGTTGTGTAGTGGAATCCTTCGAGGAGTCTTTCTCATTGGGAGGAAGCGAAAGCCCCGCTTAGAGTTGATTCCCTTAAGGATGTTATTGTTGTGGTGAGTCTTTGCCATGACAGTAGTATTTTTGAGGTTGACTCTATAACTCTAAGGACCTTTTACCCCTTTTCCATGGCGGTTGGTAGCGTTAACTTATGAGGGTCACTCCTTGTTGGGTTGATGCGAACGCCCCAATCAGATGAGATCCCTTGAACGTATCGTTATTCTGACAATGATATTTTCAACCTCGATCTATGACTCTGAGGTCCCTTTAAGAAACCTTGGACTCGATGGTTGTGTAGTAGAGACTCGCGAGGAGTCTTTCTCGTGGGACGACACGAAAACCTCACCTAGAAGAGATCCTTCGAGGGTATTATTATCGGATGAATCTTTGTCATGGTAATAATATCTTTGAAAAGATCCATGACACTGGGCACCTACCCGTTTAGAGCCTACATATGGGGTTCCTTTAATCAAAGATATCTGTCTTTAGCTGTTCTTCTGTCTGACCTCAGAATGTGATGGAAGCTGCGATCCTGTTTGTGCTTACATTGCACTTGCATATCATTGAATCTGCATTTCATTTGCATTGCATATCATCTTTCTAAACCAGAAAATTTATCCATCATTTGTTCATAATCCGCAGTTGATTTCCCGACACAAGTACCGAACTTGACTTAGTGCTGGAAGACCATGGAATACTTGAGGCAGACTCAAGTTGAGCTGAGAAAAGACGAGAATAGCGGGGAAGGCAAGATGAAGCAGACGCCAGAAGTGGGAAGAAGAAAGGAAAAGCTTCAAGAAGGTACCACAACTAGGATTTTTACTCCTATAGTTCATGCCACTCCGCAATCTGCAGTGAATAGCCCGTTGTGTGTTGTTCCTCTTGGGTTTTATCCCCAACCAATTCTTCCAAGGCCTTGAGATCAGCGGCCATCACCTATTCGGAATCGGAGAGGTAGTAAGAAGTCTCAGCCTCGCCCTATTCTCGACCCTATTCCTATACCGTGTGAACAACTGCTATCATACCTGATTCAGAGTTCATTGGTGGTACCTGTATCCCTCGGGCCAGTTCGTACTCCTCCTCCATCAGGATATGATCCTAATGCGTAGTGTGAATACCATAAAGGGGCTAGAGGACACTTTATTGAAGGCTGTTGGTCATTCAAGAATAAAGTTCGAGAGCTAATTAACAACAAGCGCATAGTCTTCAAGGAAGACAACCCAGGGGTAGAGTGTGGGTATCATACTGGAACTATAGGGCATGCTGTCGAAGAGTGTGAAAGCTTTCGAAACAAGTTGCAAAGATTGACCAGAAAGGAAGGCCCTATCCCAAATGGCTCAACTCAAAGATCTGGCAAAGAGGAAGTACAAGAGTTTTGTGGACCAATCAGAATCCGGAACCACAAGGAAAAGGTTGAGTTTTTGGCAGATGAGATGTCTTTTAATCATGTGGAGACCATGATCTCAAGAGAAGAGATGGAAGAGAAGTCCAAAAGGGTTGTATTTGCTGAAGAGATCTCGAAAAGTCGCTTGGGAGAGCATCCTACCGATACTGAGGAAGATGATGACATCCACCTTTGGATCCCAAAAGGGCAACCAACAATACCCAGGGAACCATGTCAGAAGCCTTGGATTGCTCCCTATGCAAATCAACGAGCGTATGGCCAAGGAAATCAGGATCCACGCCAAAATCAATACAGGCCTCGCAACAATTTGGGAAGAAGGAACGCTCCTCTTCACCCAATTCCTGTATCGCACACTCAGCTTCTGCCACATTTGATTCGAAATTCACTAGTGGAGCCTAAATCTCTCAAGCTAGTGCCAGAATCATACCCTCTTAGGTATGATCCTAATGCACATTGTGGATACCATGCTGGATCAATGGGGAATTCGACAGAAGATTGCAAAGCTTTTCAGGCTAGGGTGCAACGATTGATTGACCAGGGATGTATATCCTTTCAAGAAGGGAGTTTGGTTGTGCGTGTCCGACTCGCACCAGAATGAGTTTGGGGACTTCAAGACGCATCTTCTCAAGACAACTGATCAAGTAAGAAAAGCCCAGTTCCTCCATGCTGGCATTTTTTAGATCCTGTTTTTTATGCAATTGTAGTTTCTTTTCTGTTAATTACTACTTGATTTTAGACATTGTTTCGTATTAATGGTATTGTTAATGTGATAATCATGCATGTTTTGATCAAATCCATTTGTATTCACTCACAGTTTGTCATTTATTGCAAAAATCACAAAAATATTTCACTTCCTTTATCGCACTGCTGTTTTGAGGGAGGATGACGAAAACGAAATACTCATAATTGCTGATAAGTATGCTTTTGGATAAAATCACGCCGATGATGTACAAGCATTGCTTCAAATTCCCAAACACTGAAGAGATAAGGAGTTAGTCCCTAGTTAACCACTTCGAGTCTAGAAGTAGGAGTTTCCTTCGGATTTCTAAACCCTTACACTTAACCTGGGGCATGGGTAGTATTCAGTTAACTTGATTACGCACTCGAATCACGAAAGAAAACCTAAATACAAGACGATTGTTCATCAATGACCAATGAATTGGCAGTCACAAATCCTCCAATAGGAATTTTAGCTCAACTATTCCTCAGCAAAATTATCGCTCGAGATACTGCTTTGGTATCATCGAAGAGCCTTAATGGATAAGGTACTGCTTCGACCACCCGAAGAATCTCAAGTTTTGTTCGAAATACTACTTTGGTATCATCGAAGAGCCTTAATGGATAAGGTACTGCTTCGACCACCCGAAGAATCTCAAGTTTTGATCGAGATACTACTTTGGTATCATCAAAGAGCCTTAATGGATAAGGTACTGCTTCGACCACCCGAAGAATCTCAAGTTTTGATCGAGATACTGCTTTGGTATCATCGACGAGCCTTAATGGATAAGGTACTGCTTCGACCACCCGAAGAATCTCAAGTTTTGTTCGAGATACTGCTTTGGTATCATCGAGGAGCCTTAATGGATAAGGTGCTGCTTCGACCACCTGAAGAATCTCAAGTTTTGTTTGAGATACTGCTTTGGTATCATCGAAGAACCTTATGGGATAAGGGACTGCTTCGACCACCCGAAGAATCTCAAGTTTTCAGAGATACTGCTTTGGTATCATCGAAGAATCTTATGGATAAGGTACTGCTTCGACCACCCGAAGAATCTCAAGTTTTGTTCGAGATACTGCTTTGGTATCATCGAAGAGCCTTAATGGATAAGGTACTGCTTCGACCACCCGAAGAATCTCAAGTTTTGTTCGAGATACTGCTTTGGTATCATCGAAGAGCCTTAATAGATAAGGTACTGCTTCGACCACCCGAAGAATCTCAAGTTTTGTTCGAGATACTGCTTTGGTATTATCGAAGAATCTTATTGGATAAGAGGCTGCTTCGACCACCCAAAGAATCTCAAGTGTTCGAGATACTGCTTTGGTATCATCGAAGAATCTTATTGGATAAGATGCTTGTCGCTACTGCGAAAATCGGCGCTGGCTGAACAGAAGAGTCGCCACCGTGCATTATTTATCCCAAAGGAGGGAAAGGAAACGCTCAAAGTAAACCTACCGCAAAGACGGGAAAGGAATGGTCATCGCAACCAAATCCTGGATTCGGGAGTCGGTTATGCAAGGGGAAGGTATTAGCACCCCTCACGTCCGTCGTACTCGACGGGATCCACGCTTGTTTTCTAGTACGGATTGTTGTTCTATCTATTCTACAGGTCTGGGGTTAAAAGAAAATAAACTGACTCGGCAAAGTATCGCGCTTTATGCCTACGTATTCCCGTCTGGAACAAGAAATCAGAGTCAACGTAGTTCGCCTACCTACGGGAAAGGAGGGGAAGGTTGCTCGCTAGGATATCGCATCCTATGCCTACGTACTTTCATACAACATGAAAGATCAGAGCAAACGTAGTTCGGGCCACGTACGACACAAGTCTGTCTTGATTGTTTTTTGTCCTTCTGAAAAAGGTTTTCTCCTGCTTACGGGTCCAAGCGGACAAAAATGACACTTTTGATTGGTTTACAGTCTTTTACGCAAGAAGTATTTTTTAGTGTGTTTGCAATCTCTGACGCACTAGAGACTATGATTTGAGAGTGACTACGTTGTATGTCACCCTAAGGGTAACACACTAAGCAATCAGATTACTGAAGAGTGACCCTCCAACAACCTTTTCTCAAATAGCTTAAGGCTCGTAACGTACGACATTGATTAACCTTATTACTGTGTTTTTGAATTATTCTGAGATGAGAAGAGAAAGGAGCTCTAAAAAGCCTATGGTTTAAAAGGGAATCAAAATCTACCCTAATGTTGTCATGCATGGATGAAAGCCTAATGTCTGTCATATTTCTCTCTTGCACAGAGAGAAACAGAGATCCTAGGGGATAAACAGAAAAGAAACAACATATATTCAGTAAAGCAGTAAAATGCATGAGTGCAGCAGTACAAGCGAGGCAAGGGAGTCCCACTCAACCTCGAACCTAGAAAACAACAGGCAAAAGTGAACAAAATTCACTTTAAACCTAACAGGGTAATTATCAAACAATACAGTCAAGAAACTCAAACAATACATCAACAGCTCTAAACAGCACCCACAACTCTAAGCAGCAAAATCTGATAGAAACAGCAACAAGTCACCAACACTTTCAAGCAAGGTCTTCATCCATCTACAAACTTCAAACAAGCATCTATCTTCAAGAAAAACAGCAACAAGAAACTCTAACAATTGACATCATCAAACAACTAAGCAACAATAAGTCCTACTTCAAACAGTTGCACAACTCTGACAGCACCAGCTCCTTCTTCTAACAGTCTTCAAGGCAATGAACTTCATCCTCAATCTCCAAGGGATCCTTCAAAGCAAGCTCTCCAACAGCGAATTGATGTTATCAGATGTCAAACAGTTCATTGACGACCAAAGGAAGCCTATGAATAGTTGACATTATAGGAGACTGTTTCCCTCAAAGTTATACCTCTAAGGTATGGCCACTGATCCCTCCTAAGGAGAGAGGTGAATACCATAGAGGGACTTTATGTCATGGAGAAGAATGGAAGCAAAGGAAGTTATCCATGTTTGTGAAAGAAGTTCTATTCTAAGGCTCTACCTATACCCTATGCCCTATGGTCTTCAAACAACTCCAAGCAAGCAAACAATCTTCATCAAGCTTTGATTTTGATCTTCAATCTTCATTTATTCCTTTCCAAGCTCCACAAGCTCTAACTAAGCCCACACCCCAAGCAAATGCCCAAAAAGCCCTCACAACAAAATAAACCCCAACAAAGTGCAAGCCAAACAAACACACAATTGTAAAATATACTAAAAATATTAATATAGTAGGGAAAATTCTAATATTATTTCTAGGGGATCTACTATACCTACCCTTAATACCCTATATGCCCCAGGTCCTAATTCAATCTAAAAACCCAAAAGAAATTGTTTTAATGCACCTAAGTTGTGTATAAACCCTAATCTGATCACCTAAAGTTCTCTAATTAAAACTACCTAAAAAATAATCCTAAAAAATATGGAATAAAATCCAGGGGTACCTAATATGTATATCTAATTATCCTAAAAAGATTGACCTAACAAAGTAAGGGGACTACCTAAAATAAAATCTACCAGATCATGTACAAACTATATTCAATAAGAAACCATTAAAAGTAAAATATTCACAAAAATAAAGAAAATGCCTAAACCAACCTTTTTATTTATTCACAATTTTCTTGACACAATTATTAAAGTGTAGAAAAAATTCCCATGTGAAAAAGATCATTTTCCAATTTTTTATGATTTTCCAAAGTTGTAAAGAAAATGAATAAAATGAAATAAAAAGATAAAAGCTGGTGTCAAATAGCAATGAAATATAACATGAAAATCCACTGGGCCAGAAAGAGGGGTGCGCGTAGTAAAGCGCCTAAAACCCATTGCTCCAGAAAACCAAATCAGAAAATATTAAAGGAAAAGAAAAAAGTTTGGTGCAGAAAGTAAGTAAAACATGTACAAAATAACGTGGGCCACGAAATGGGGGTGGGGATATCAAGAACCAACTTAAGCCCATAGCATAAAATAAATGAAACGCCTGCGTTTTGTGTTCAACAAGTATCCTTCACAAACTGAGGTGAAATGATGGCCACACGATTGGCATTTTGGTCCAAGTCAAACCCTAATCTAATGGCCAATAACTCGTCTTCTCCATTTGAAATATTTTGGAGCCAAACTCCATTGATGAAGGCTCATGAACAACATCTGATCCATATACGAATTCCCTCAATACAACATCAAATTCAGCAAAATCAAACCCTAACCTGATCTATTTTTCACCCTGATTTCATCCATATCATCATCATCAATTGATACAGTCTCTAGCAGTAAACACGATCATGGATTCAGAAGTGCTCATAAATTCGACCAACACTAATCATCAAACTATTGCTCTCAATCTCTTCCTCACTCATCACTAATCAATTCTAACCAAAAAACTAAGTCTATAACTCCATATTCACTGAGTTCTTGATCTCAACAGAATCTATGTCAACACATCAATCATCTTCAAATTGGCTCAAACTTTCCAGAAAGCAACACCTAGCCACATACTATGCTTCTAACCTAATGATTCTTGCTAATTCTAACCAATTCGAGCCGTAGTTTGAAAGTTACTAACCTGTAAAGATGAGTGAAACAGATGATGGAAAGCTTCAACTCAAGGCTTGTAAATCTCCAAATTCCTTCAGGATGATCTTTGCTTGCTTCTGTATGCACTAGATCTTCTTCAAACTACTTGGATCATGGAAACCGAAATTCAGTTGCAGGTGTGAAAGTGAAGAATCAAGAACACGATTTCAGCATGAATTCCCTCTGATTTTGATTGCAATACACTCAGTGATGATTATTGAATTGGATTGAATCAAGAATTTGGTTTGATTGTGAAGAAAACGAAGAACTCGATGGTGAATTGCAATGGAGGAATTTGAAACTCAATCTTTCTTCTCTGCACCAAATGACACCCAAAACTGATTTGGATCAACTCAAATTCATATATAGGCAGTGTAGGAAGGATCTAGAAAGTGCTGGAAGGATCCTATGAGAAATTGAGTATCTCATGTCATGATAACTTGAAAATGGTAGGTTCAAAAACCAGTTGAAGCTAGCTCTGTTACAACACTTGAATGAGGCTTGAATTTCTCTCCAAATGATAAATAGAATGTGTTTGGATGGTTCCTTGCCTTGTAATCCACTTCTAGCTTGGTTTGGCAAGTGTAGCTTCTCATATAAGTAACCAATGATAAGTCCAAGTTCTTGACCTCAAATTCAAAATCCAATGGTGTCAATGATCTTAAAACATGTTTTCCCTTCAATTTTGTATATCACATGATGTATTTTAGCTTTGGATCAAAAAATCCCAAATTTGGTCACTTGAAAATGGACTTTTACCTTCCATATTTGGTCAATTTTACCATTTTGAGTTCCATACATTTCCAAGCCATCATGACCTCTTTCCTAGACTCAAAACATCATTTTGAGCAAGTTTGATGTTGAACATTTTTTCCATCTGAAGCTTGCAAGTAGGAGTTTTAGGCATATGCTTGAAATGACCTATAATCTTACTTTCCCAAAATACCCCTGGCTTGTCAAGATCATAAGTAGAGCTCCACAAATCAGATTGAGGCATACCATACCTTTCTAGAAATCTAAGATCATGAGGAACAACTTTCATGTTGTCCAAAAATCCATTTGAAAACTCCTTATGAGGTAAAAGTTGCTTGGAAGTCAAGTAACTTTCACAGATAAATTTCAGTGTCCTCAGATGACCTGTAACTTGCAAGAACCATAACTTGAGTTCTATAAACCTCCTTGATGCCTTCCACCACTCAAATTAAAGGTCTTGAGATGATATACAAGTTTCATGTTGTCCAAGGATCCATTTGAAACTTGCATTTTGAATTATTTTACTTGGAAGTTTGACCTAAATTAGGGAATTTTACACAGAAACCCTAATTTAGAAACTTCTCTTCTTCTTGATTTCTTTTGATTTATCCTTGGCACAACACCACATCCATATCCACATATCAAATGATGAATCCCACATCCTTTAAATGGGCCTTGATGCCTTCCAATCAAGCATTAGACCTAGGGTTGACCTAGGGTTAACCCAGATGAGACCCTAGTTGACTGTCTTCAACTGTAGCTCTTGTCACCACACAAATGACTTGTATCATCTTCAAAATGACCCTCTAGGTCTTCCATGATGTCTCTACACATTCCATGCCTCAATTCATAGCTCACAACCTCTTTGATGATCTTCAAATACCCTCAAGATAGGAGATAGATCCACTGCTTGACCTTTTAACTTCTCAAAGCTTCAATTTCTTTCTTGGTGACTTGAATAGACTTGGGCTTGAATAAAACCCCTTTTGGATATGCTTCTTGAGATGAAAATGGCACTTGATCCCTTGTTGGATGGCTTGTCCATGCTATGCTATGCAAATGAATGAACTATGTACATGATCTACTATGCAAATGATAAAGCTATGAAAACACAAATCAGGTAAAACCAGTTGGTCAAATTTCAGGGTGCAACAATGCTGCTTCGACCACCCGAAGAATCTCAAGTGTTCAGAGATACTGCTTTGGTATCATCGAAGAATCTTATTGGATAAGATGCTGCTTCGACCACCCGAAGAATCTCAAGTCATTTGAGATACTGCTTTGGTATCATCGAAGAATCTTATTGGATAAGATGCTGCTTCGACCACCCGAAGAATCTCAAGTGTTCAGAGATACTGCTTTGGTATCATCGAAGAATCTTATTGGATAAGATGCTGCTTCGACCACCCGAAGAATCTCAAGTCATTTGAGATACTGCTTTGGTATCATCGAAGAACCTTATTGGATAAGGGACTGCTTCGACCACCCGAAGAATCTCAAGTGTTCAGAGATACTGCTTTGGTATCATCGAAGAATCTTATTGGATAAGATGCTGCTTCGACCACCCGAAGAATCTCAAGTTATCAGAGATACTGCTTTGGTATCATCGAAGAATCTTATTGGATAAGAGGCTGCTTCGACCACCCGAAGAATCTCAAGTGTTCGAGATACTGCTTTGGTACCATCGAAGAATCTTATTAGATAAGAGGCTGCTTCGACCACCCAAAGAATCTCAAGTGTTCGAGATACTGCTTTGGTATCATCGAAGAGTCTTATTGAATAAGATGCTGCTTCGACCACCCGAAGAATCTCAAGTGTTTCGAGATACTGCTTTGGTATCATCGAAGAACCTCAATGGATAAGGTACTGCTTCGATCACCCGAAGAATCTCAAGTGTTTAGAGATACTGCTTTGGTATCATCGAAGAGCCTTAATGGATAAGGTACTGCTTCGACCACCCGAAGAATCTCAAGTTTTGATCGAGATACTGCTTTGGTATCATCGAAGAGCCTTAATGGATAAGGTACTGCTTCGACCACCCGAAGAATCTCAAGTTTTGATCGAGATACTGCTTTGGTATCATCGAAGAGCCTTAATGGATAAGGTACTGCTTCGACCACCCGAAGAATCTCAAGTTTTGTTCGAGATACTGCTTTGGTATCATCGAAGAGCCTTAATGGATAAGGTACTGCTTCGACCACCCGAAGAATATCAAGTTTTGTTCGAGATACTGCTTTGGTATCATCGAAGAGCCTTAATGGATAAGGTAGTGCTTCGACCACCCAAAGAATCTCGAGTTTTGTTCGAGATACTGCTTTGGTATCATCGAAGAGCCTTAATAGGTAAGGTACTACTTCGATCACCCGAAGAATCTCAAGTTTTGATCGTTTATACCGCTTTGGTATCGCGAAGAACCTTAACGGATGAGGGACTGTTTCAACCACCCAAAGAGGATAGTTTGTACTGCTTTGGTATCATCGAAGAATCTTATTGGATAAGGGACTGCTTCGACCACCCAGAGAATATCAGGTTATCTCGTTCATCTATTTTGCATCTTGTCATCCCGTTCAGGTATATCCTATCTCTTTGCATTTTTATTTGCTTGTCGGACAAATTTTGGTGTCTTCTTGTATCTAATTGACTTCCACCCTAAAATGAACGCCATGCAGTAGTTCATTCTCTCAGGTTTAAGGCAATTAGATTTGTCATACCCCAAATTTGTCCTACCTTTTTCAAAACTTTCATTCGTCCGACTTTATTTTTTTAATTTGCATTGCTCGTACAACGTAACATATTTTTCAGCAAAAAATAAACTTTTTCGCCTTTTTAGGCCAATAAATTTGTGACACGTGGCATTTTTACTTTTATTTTGTTATTATTTTATTTTATTATTTTTGCTTTATAATTTGATTCTTATAATATGTAAATATAATATAATTTTAACATTAGTTAATTATTTAGTTTATAATTTAGAATTTAACTTAAAACTAAATTAGAATTTTAACTAGATTTTTTAGATTTTTTTTTTATTATTAATAGATTTAGAATTATTTTTAAAATTAAGTTAGAAATAGAGTAAAATTTTAATTAGAATTTTATTTAAAATTATAATTAGATTTGTTTTTTTTAATATTAATTAAGTTAGAATTAGAGTTAATATATTAGTTAGAATTATTATTAATCAAAAACAGAAAAGTTAATTATTAATTAAACTAAAAATAAAAAATTGAAAATTGGAGAAACACGGTGGGAAGGTTTGGAAATTAGGTTTAGGGTTTGAGAGGATTGGGATAAATAAGAGGAATTCCGCACTGTTCATCTTCCAACATCTAAAAAAAACCAGCCGCCAAAAACCCTAAAAAAACTCTTCTTCCCCCTAGACCCATCCACCGACGCACCATCACCCTCCTCTGTTTTCACTACGATTCACCAACATCTCCCCCTCCGAAAAACTCTCACAGAAAATCTCTCTCATTCCTAAATACCACTGAAAGTGCCCTTCCATTGAAACCGTTGTCATCCACATAAATACTCCTCCATCAAAACCAGATCTCTTTCAAATACTTGGTTACAACAAGTTTCATGGATTCAATCACCGTGTCAACTCATTCTCGGAGCAGCTTGGATTTATTTCTACCCAAAACAATAGTTTCTGCAGTTGGATCATGATATACCACGGTCAACGCCTTAAGCTCCTACGCCCTTAAACCAATATCATTCAATAATGATAACACTACTGTGACCTTATTGCCAAGAACGATAATGTTTTTTATCCGTTTTTGGTATCGTAAGCTTAACAGCATTTACGTCACAAGCTCGGAATGACGGTGGTTTAAAATCCCTCACCAACAAGCTAAGGTTGAGTACTTCTGCATCTTGTTCGTGCTATTTAGACGTTTCTAAATCACTCATCAAACAACAAGGCATTGGTAACATTCGATTCTCGGTAAGCTGTGAATGGAGTATGTGTGTTTATGTGACTGAACATTAAAACTACAATCAGTTTTGCTTTTGTATATTTGTAATGGTTTAGAGTTTGGGATTAAAAGCAACCGAGTTGTATTTGTTTGGGTCTGTTATGTAATGTCGAGGAGGGGATGTTAAGTCATTGTTGTTTGTTGTCCCGTTTGTTCTTGAGTTAAGGATTGTAGGGCTGCTACAAATCTAGAATACTCGATGTTTTCATTTCTATTAAGTTGGTTAGTAAGAAAAGATAACAAGTTGTATGAAAACTGTGAAAGTTCGAAAAAACGACAAAAAACAACGCCAATGTTAATGTTGATTCCGTCTTCGCCGCCAACTTCATATTTTCAATTCAGCAGAAGATTTGCAGTATAATCCGACATGGTTTGAATCTCTAACGCGTCACAAGCGAGAGCGTCGTAGCAACCTCAATAGCACCTCAACTCAGCAACAAAATTCTCTTGAAGATTTCAACACAGCAAATGCATCAACATTTTGCTTTTGCTTTGATCAACAACTCAGCGTTAGCATTCACGACGGCGTTTCGGTTTCAACGAAGCATCAAACTGCAACAATAGAACCAGCTTGCGGTCCTGCCTATTTGACATCTGTAACAACCTTTCATACAAAACATATTCTTGTTGTCTTCATTTTCTTTGACAGGTTGCGACATTGTCGAGTTTCGCCACGCGTCAACAACATAACCGTAACTACAACTGACACGGTAGCTCAGATTCACAACATCAATTCGGCATTTCAAGTGATAAACGAGGAAACCGACCTTGCTACAAAATCAGCGTCAACCATCGAGGTTCAAGTGTCGTTTCGAGCCATTTCTTTTTTATTTCATCTTAACTACCTGTTGTGTCATATTTCTAATTCATTGGTTGTGTTTTATATACATGTTATAATCTTAGTTTGCGATTACGTCAATCGGTAAATTTTCTGTTAATATGGGTTGCTGATATGTATGCCATGAGTTATGAACTTTGGTGCACACATCAATTTCGATTTTCCTGAATGTTGTGATTTGGTATTGACACAATGATGAACATGCTGTTATCGATTTTTTTTTGCTTACTGCCATAATGTTGGCCAGTTTATTTTAATCCTCACACTGCTGGTATGCTTAGGCTTGGATTCAGTTTATATTGCGTTTACGAATTCAGTGAAATTTAGTCAAGCGGCCCGAGGCCATTATCGTATGCCATCACTGTGCTAACTTTTTTCTTTCAGTACACCAACATAGCATTGTTGTTGCGTTGCTGTTCTGGGTTAGTTTTGGGTTTAGTTTTTGTTTTGCTTTTGTTTCGGTAACGGCATTATCATGGTCTATCCTCTTACAACGCAATGTTGTCATAATAAACCCACTCATAAAGCGGTAATGAGAGTTCCAGATCTGGAATAACAGTAAAATACTGTGGCTTCTGTATTGCCTATGTGCCATGCGTGTAAGGTTAAGTTTTTAATTATGAATTTTCATTAATTAATTATGCTAATTATTTTTCATTAACTTGATTATTCGGTTTAGTTGGATAATTTTGATAATTAAATTTAACTAGCCTAATTAATTGATTAATCTAATTTTAATTATTTAACTTTATTAATCAATTTTAATTAATTTAATTATTTGATTTAATCGAATAATTTTAATAATTAATTCGGATTAGTATAATTAAATGATTTAATAAACTTTTCCATTTTGGCTTTGATAAATGGAGTGGGCCAAGACCGAGATTCCTAAACTCAAATCCATGTTGATTGTGCCACTAAAAGTTCTTACGCTTTAGATGATTTTCGCCGCGCCACAACACACTCATTCGGGTAAGATCGATTTAACTGTTTCATTATATTCTACCCCCATTAGAAACAATGTACCCCACTCCCTCAAAATGTAATAATTTTTATCGCTTTCGTATTATTTATGCTTTAATGCTACAAAATAATTTTCAAAAATAAATTCTCGATTTATCGAGCTATTTTCTACCCTTGTAAGTCGAGTGATTTCGAAGCCTCGCCATCAACCTTTGATCACCATACACAACATTTTAAAGCTTAATCCTGGGCTTCCTTACAGTGATACCTATTTGATCAATTATTTCTAGTTGGTCACTTAGAAGACTAGCCCACTTTGTTAGTGTACACGTTAAAACTCTAATTTCAAACCTCGACTCGCATCGAGTATTTTCTCAAATCAAACTTAATATACCTAATTATACTCAAATACATTTTCAATAAAAGGATGAAAAAGAAAGTATTCCAAGTCTTTGGTTCGCTTTCCCGATTACTTGGGTCCGAGAAGTCTTTCTCAAGCTTCGAGTAATCGTCATCCGATTCACTCACTCGTATCCAATTCCATTAACACTTAGATGAAAAAGAGAGAGTTCCAAGTCTTTGGTTCACTCTCCCGATTACTTGGGTCCGAGAAGTCTTCCTCAAGCTTCGAGTAATCGTCATCCAATTAATACACTCTAATTATATCAAACATCTTTCATAATATTAGATGAGAAAAGGAGAGAGCTCCAAGTCTTTGGTTCACTCTCCCGATTACTTGAGGTCCGAGAAGTCTTTCTTAAGCTTCGAGTAATCCTCATCTGTTAAAATACTTTAGTCACATCCTATCTTTCAAACGCCATTCAAACAACTCCTTTTGCGATGAAAAAGAAAGTATTCCAAGTCTTTGGTTCGCTTTCCCGATTACTTGGGTCCGAGAAGTCTTTCTCAAGCTTCGAGTAATCGTCATCCGATTCACTCACTCGTATCCAATTCCATTAACACTTAGATGAAAAAGAGAGAGCTCCAAGTCTTTGGTTCACTCTCCCGATTACTTAGGGACCGAGGAGTCTTTCTCGAGCTTTGAGTAATCGTCATCCGATTAACCCACTCGAACCACATCTTATTCTTTTGCAATTGAGGTTGAAAAAGAGAGAGCTCCAAGTCTTTGGTTCACTTTCCCAATTACTTGGGTCCGAGAAGTCTTTCTTAAGCTTCAGGTAATCGTCACCTCTAGCTAAGCATTCGATACTTCTAACCAATCTAATTCCTCGCCCCCGTGCGACCACAACCTTAAAACCAATTCAAATCTATCCTCTTTTCAAAACCAAAATACTTAACCAATCAAACTCTACTCGCCCTCGTGCGATCCACAACTCATATACCTTTTTCAAAGAACATTATTTAGTTCATTCTTCCGCGCATAACAAACTCGTGCTTCAGCCTCCCCTAGCGAGCAGACAAGCCAACGTTTAGCAGTTAGAATGTGACTTAAACTCTCGTTCATTCTAAACACAAACCTTTTACCGTAGTTAGCCGAACTACGACTGCTCTGACCTCTCGTATCCGTTAAGATACGTAGGCACAAGATCGCGATGATCTTGGCGAGCACAATCCCCTCTTTTACCCGTAGTCTCATGAACTACGAATGCTCTGATTTTTCACTTCTTACAAGTGAAGATACGTAGGCACAAGGGCCCCAATCCTTGGCGAGCACCCTATCTTAAAACCAACCCTTTCCCCCTTTAGCAAGCAATTCCTTAGAAGATAAACAAACATAGTTAACTTTCTCTCGCGAATCGAATCAGGAGGTTCCCGTTGAGTACAACGGACATAGAGGGTGCTAATACCTTCCCTCTATGTAATCGACTCCCGAACCTAGAATATTGGTTGCGATGACCATGCTCTTATCCCTTTTAAGGTTTTATCGATATTTTCCTATTCCATCTTTGGAATAAATAAAATTCGGTGGCGACTCTGTTTCGAACAGTATTTTCCGCGTCCATCGCGAGGATCGTATTTTTCGAGGTACGACAACCTTCAGTCACCCTTCTCCCACCAATTATGTCTTGTAACTTCAGAACATTATTAAAATCCCCAATGAGGCACCAGGGTTCTCTTTGGTTATGATGGATTTTCTCAATGTCTTTCCACATCTGCTTTCTATCATCTAGCTTGTTTAAGGCATACACTGCAGTGAGCCAATGTTGTAAGGCTTCATTCCTATCACATACCCCACAATAAATAATTTGGATGGTCTTTGAAATGACTCTTATGTCAACTATGTCGGTGTTCCAATTGATCCACACCCTATGATTATCATGATGCTCATAGTTGTCCAAATAGCTATCCCCCAACTTTAATTTGTTTCTAACTGAAATAACTTTTTCTTTTTTCACTCTAGTTTCTAGCAATATAACAATGTCAGGCTTAAGACATAGAAGGTGAGAGCTAATCTCCTTTATCTTACTTGATTTATTCAGCCCCTGCGCATTCCAAGAAAGGATCATATCACTTCCTCTTGAGGCACTAAGGTCTCACTTAAAGCCTTAGAGCATCAAATCCATTGGTACATTTCACAATTCCTGAAGTCCCTTCATCTTGTCCTTCATTTCCTTTGTCTCTTCTTTACTTTCCCATCATGGTCCATCCTTCTTTGGTGGGCTCTTCTCCATCTTTTGTGGTAGTTGTTACTTCTTCTGCTTTGCTATCTAGTTGCATTTGTTTTAGTTTCCACTACTGAATGCTTTTCTTTTTCTGTCTACATTTGTGTCCTACTCTTTGACACTTCTCACAGTATAGTGGTGTTGCTACTCGAAAATGCAACGACGGAGAGGTGAGAATGAAAAGACAGAAGAGTCGCCATCGAACTTTATTCATCCCATGAGGGGAAGGGAAAACATTGAGAAAACCCTAAGAAAGAAACAGATAAGATGGTCTCGCAAACAAGAGAAAGGGTTCAGAAGCCGGCTATGCGAAGGAAAGGTATTAGCACCCCTCGCATCCATTATACTCGATGGGAACCATTTGTTTGTCTATGTGTGGAGATATCTGCTAACGGGAATTGCTATAAAGAGTGTTCCAAAGGGAAAGAGAAAGGTTGGAAACAGGGAAAAGAGAGATAAAGAGGGAGAAGAGACTCGGTAGGACCTCACGGTCCTGTGCCTACATATTCTCAATAGGTATGAGAAAGTCAGAGTCAACGTAGTTTAGAGAACCAAGGATAAAAGACGGGAAAGTGCTCGGGAAGGATTGGGGCCCTTGTGCCTACGTATCTTTATTTAAAAGAAGTAAAGAATCAGAGCAGCTGTAGTTCGACCTACACTTGACTGGTATTTTTGTGGATGATGCTAACGTGTGCATTCTAATTGTTAGGTGTATTGCAGCTCACTTGTAGAGTCTTAGGCATTACCTGTTTGCGGTAGAATGGACGTAACATATCCTTTGGAAAAGAGATAGTTTTCGCCATCGAGGCAAGATGTCACATTTGATTTGTGAAAGTTAATTTTAAAGGTGAAATAGGTCCTCGGATAGTAACCCCTTGCGGGTAGTACCCAATTCTTTATCTAAAAAGATTTATTGTGAAATGGTGTGGCGAATATAGTCATGTCTTCATATTGAAAGACAAGTATCGAGACCACACACTCTACAGTGAGTATCCTAATACTCAGAGAGGAAGAAGTCTGCACTCAATCCTCTCTCTTTAGTTCAATACAAAAAGAACTTCATTCTCTTATTAAAGATGTTTTGATCTTGAATGGTAAGTGCTTTATGACAGTGAACCCTAAAGGTAATGCCAAGCACTCGGGATAGGACAAGGCCTTCGCCCAGATTTTATTTATGGTTTCAGGTTTATTTAATTGTTAATCTGAAATGGTTTGGGAATGATTCTGGGATTATGAATGGATCTGTTGTTGTTGGTTTTCGAAGAACCTAGATTTGGGCGGGATGAAAGAGTGAGATTTTATGAAGGTTTTTTTTTTCTTCAGATTTTCCTTTTGTTTGATGGAATATATGGAGTTGAAAGAGGTTTGGGAGAGATATTTTTTGCAGCAATTTTCGGAGTTGATTTGGTTCTTTTTGATCAAGAATGGATTTTTTTCTCCCCTGGGTTGGCAAAGGGTTCTCTTTTTTATGGTGGAAATCCGAGTGTGCTCGATGAGAGTGAGGCTCATCCCCTGGGTAATGCGTGAGGTTTCCCTTTTTATCTTTACACAACCATTCAGAACCCCTATGTACTATCCTGAGGTTGAGGTCCCGACGCAAGACAAATCTATCCGCTGAGTAGACGTTGCGCCATGTACTATGAATCACCTTGCTGAAAAACTTTCAGCAAATTCTGCAAGCCATTCTTTTGCGCGGACTTCTTACCGTTTTTGGATTGGGATTCCCTTTTTCTTTTTTTTTTTTCACTTTTTTTTTTAATTTTGCTCCACAGAAAGTGCATTAATGGGCTTAATAACCTGGACTCATATTTTTAAAGTATTTTTGCAACATATTTTTTGGGTTTTTTTTTGGAAATTTGAAATGAATGTGGATTTTTACTATGATTTGAAAATTTGTGAAATATTATAGGAAATGGGTAATTGGAATAGATGTGGATAACTAAATGATTAGAAATAGATTCTAAAAAAATAATTGGATTTCATTGAATATTATCAATTAAACGGACTCAAAAGTAAATGAAACGGATATTGACTTTTCAAAAGGGTAATATAAACTTGGATGATGAAAACAAGAAAGACTAATGAATTCTCGACCTACAACCAAAGATGCACACCTTAATTGAACTCAAACCACCACAAAAGTCTCGTACTATGACCTCAATCTTGAAACATACCCTTGCCTGATTAACAAATCACAGACAAAACCAAGGAACCTCAATCAAAACTGTACCTATCCCTGACTTGATGAATCTTAGATGAAGCACAAATTTAGGCAACTAGAAAACAATATATATATCTTTTGGGATTTTTTTTGGATGAGGGTTAGTGGACGGATGTACAAAATGAAAGTTATATACACACGTAGGACAAATTTGGGGTATGACAAGTGACACCCATTCATATTCCACCTTTTGCCGCATTTTGTTGCCAACATTGTCCCTTATTGTGATCTCCTTGGTAAGCTCGTGCGTTATATCCACTTCAAGATTCTCAACTTATTGACCGTACACTCATCAGTTACCACAGAAGATCCTAAAACACTCCCAATCTTGTTTAATCTCTTTACTCCCACAAGTGTAACGGAAGTTGTGGCAGCTTCACTCAAATAGGAAGAGTACGCAACATATCAATCTTCAAGCTGAAATTTGGTTTCCAATCCCTCAGCAACATTGGCATGTTATGTATGTTGTATAGGGGCCCTTCATAAGAATCACTTCTTTCTCTTGAAATGAATGGAATCGCTGAATGAAGTAACCCTCTTCATTGTAATACAGGTCTGATAATTTTAAAAAATTTGTTCTGGCCTGGGCCCTGGGCTGACCACGCAGGCCCAACCCAATAATGTCCCACCAGGCCCTATCCTGTCCGGGTACCGCGTCGGGCACGAGGTCCCCGACAAGCTAGAAAGGCCTTCCTGCGAGGAAGGCCTACCCCAACTGCGTCGGGCTGGAGACTCCCCGCGGGCAGAACCTGCCCTCCTGTCGGGCAGGACAACGTATCCTTCACACGTTCTTCGCGTGCTCCTCTCTGCGGGGACACATCACTAACCAACTGCCCACCTCCGAAAGAGCAGGTCAAACTCACTTTCCGGAGATCACGGGACAGTTGAACTAGGGCGAAGACCACGTTCTGGTCTTCACTACGCCACGTAAGCCCTAACAGTCACCTGGGTTGGGCCTGTCAATCCAGCCCAACACAAGTGACCGTTGGCCCAGCGTCGGGGTCTCTCTATAAATACCCTCTTCCACAAGAGGGTCAGGTAATTCACATCTTGCCCTTTCTGTACTTTGCTCTCACTCTGCCCAATTTCTTACTTTGGCATCAAAGTGTCTTGCAGGTACACCCCCCCTTCTCCTCCTCATCACCGGAGTACAGGTAGCAGTCCAACAGAGTGTGGTCAGCCCGTGATCCCCTTCTGATCAGGTCAAATCAAAATTCCATGTCGCAATCATGAACTGCTTGACATTGTGCATACCGAGATTCCCTCTCAGAACATACATATTAATGCTGCTTCCCAGAATTTTACCTCTTCTTTGATGTCTCCATCTTCAATCTCTATTTTGATTTCTTCGTCTATCATCTTGGGGGCAATAAATTCAATTGCTGGATTATGATTCCCACTGATGATGCCCGTCCATAGCTTCATCACTTCCTTGTGATTCGTTTCCTTCACCCCCGTTAGGGTTTCAGCTCCCTTTTTCTCCGTTAGGGTTTCGCCTCTCTCCTTTCCTTTGGGGGTAACATCTTCTTTAACTTCCTCTATTGGATCTTCCATTTCATCATTCTCTATGTTTTCTGCTGTCTCCGAAGTGGTCGCTTCCATGTCGGTGTGAGAATTCACATCCTTCTTCGGTCTTCCTCTTCCTCTTTTCGTTGCTCCTATGTTCGCCGTCATTTCCAACCGATTGTGGTCCCTATGAACAAACCACCGTACTGGAAATCGGTCTGCCACGGGTGGGCTCACCGAAAATCGCGCAGAACCAGAGGGTATTATTATTATTATTATTATTACTCCCTCAGTTTTTTTTTATTATAAGTCATTTTTTACTTTTCACACATTAAAAAAATGTAATAATTATGGTATGGAAAAGAAAAATTACGAAGAGTTTTACAAAATAGTCATTCATTAATGATATTGGAATGACAAATTTACATAATTGAAAGGAGCGAGAATAATAAATGTTTAAGTGGAAATAGGAAAAATAACATTAATTGTTCATTGGTATTATTAAACGACTTATATTATGGTACACAATATTTTCCCAAAGTGATTTATAATAAAAAAAATGGAAATAACATTATTTATAATTAATAAAATAATAATATTTTTTAAATCATAAAATTAGAGAAAATAAAATTATTCAATAACTATAACATAATTTATTGATATTTTTTATGGAAAAAATTTAGGTCAGTTGGACGGTGGAGTTCATGGAATCAAGATAGACCTATGAGGTTAAAAAATATTTAAAAATATACTTATGTATTATTCAAATCTATAATATTACAATTATTTGAACACAAATAAAAAATATTTTACAAAAAAATCACTAGATTAAAAAAAAGAGAAATATGTCTTAAATTTAATAAAATAATATCAATAGCCTCTCACGTTCTTACAATTAAAATTAATGATGTTTCATTTTTAAATGTTGTCTTATTTTTAAATTTAAGACAAATCAATTAAAATGCGATTTGGTATCTCTTCAACCCATATTCTATTGTCTAAGACATGAGTTATTGCTGTTACAATAGACCTAAAGCTTTTCATCTTCCTTTTAATGTTCCCACAAACCCTACTTTAAATAGTTCTATCTTTGTCTTCTCGATTTATCTTGTCTGCTAGATCTTTGTTATCGATTTTGAATTCTACCTTTTTGAAACAATATTCTATGACAAAAATTTAATTAAGAATAGAGAGAGTGAGAAATAATATTTAAATGTTTTGTTATAATAGTTTAATACACATCTCTTATTTAAATATTATCATGATGTATTAAAATGGTGATATCTAATTTAATTCAATATATATATTTTATGTTTTCAAATAATTATTAGTTAATTATATTTGGAATATATGTTTGTCTATTTTATGGCATATATGAATTTAAAATAAACTAAAATAAAATTCTCTTAAAAATAATTAAAATGTTTAAAATTATATTACTTTTTGTAAGAAAAATGATAGTATAATCTTTATTTTTTTAAGTGTAAGTAATATTGCTTATAAAAAAAAGTGTAAGTAATATTAAAAAAATATTTATTATTATTACTATTATTATTATTTATTATTATTAATTATTATTAAAAATAATGTTATTTTTTTAAAATCATCAAATTTGATCAAACTAGAGATGTTTATGGATGTTTAATTTTTATAACTAATCCATAACCATAAATAATTTATATGTCATAACCGATTATTAAAATCAATTGTCATACCGATTTTCATTTTTATAAAATGGTTATATCACTTATTAACCAGTTATATTCATAACAAATTTTATAATTAGTTTTTATTTAATTTTATTTAAAAACCATATTTTAAAATAATTATATATATATATATATATATATATATATATATATATATATATATATATATATATATATATATATATATATATATATATATATATATATATATATATATATATATATATATATATATATGTGTGTGTGTGTGTGTGTGTGTATTTTATTTTAAGAAAAAATGTTTATGTTCAAGAAATAAAAAATTATTTTTTAAAATTTTTGGAAAAGATCATTTTTTTAATTTTCAGTATTTTTTATTTACTTAAAAAAAATTTTAAAAATTTATCCAAAAAATTTAACTTTTTTTTGAAAATCAAATTCAAAATATTTTTTTTATAAAAGAAATTGACTGATTTGGTTTTTATTTTGGATATGGATGTCCAAATTATAAACTTAGTTAAATCTATATCACTAATATATCTAAAATATAGATTTAGTTAAATTCATTCTAATAATTAATCGATTTTTTTATGAATATAAATAATTTAAATAGGTTTATTTGAACACCCCTTTAACACAATTTATTGATATATATATATTTTTTAAATTTAAAAGATTTAAGTGAGTTGGACTATGGTTTTTAAGCAAAGAAATATTTTTTTTATATTTATAATAGTAATAATGGGCTTGTCAATTTTGTCACAAAAATTTTGCTTGGGCCCTTTTAACCCATAGAACTAAACATTATAGTTATTTTTGAGAATTTTTTAATCCACTATTTGATATTATTAGACTCCTAGCAATTTTCTTTTATGTCTCCTGTTTCTGGAGATACATATCCGAATGCATTATTTTTTAAACCAAAATTTGGTTTTTTTCGGAGCTACATCTACGAAATAATTTTAAATTGGTAAACGCTGAGAAAAACTTCAAAGTTAAGAAAAACTTCCGTAAATGCACATTCGGAACGTCTAAGGCGCCAGAATGTTCCGTAGATACAGCTTCAGAAATTTCTACTATATTTTAATCTTCATGGTCATTCCCTCCATTGCTCACATTAATCATCAAACTTTTGGACAAAAAATAACGTTGCGAATCCAAATCAAATCGAAAGAGATCTTGTTGAACTTCGAAAGTAGTGCAAGACAACACTTGATTGGACAAAGCAGGAGGGAAGACTGCAATTGTTGATCATAATTTTGCCTGATTTTAAGTGTAAATCATATGGTAAGTTTTTTGTCTAGTCTTAAATCAAATCATAAGGTTTTGTTGTATTATGCTGAATCAAATTATTTTGTTTTGCAGATAGAATAAAACATATATGCGAGACTGACTTGAGAATAATTTTCCAATGTTGTCAACCGCGACAAGCGGTGAAGATGAATAGGCAATATCTTAAAAATTTGGTATTAAAGATCAATGTTAAGGTTCGAGTTATTCAGTAAATGTCCGCTTGTTTTGCTGTTTGATTTTATTTTTTCAAGTTTTAAACATGTTATTCTTGACTGTATATGGTATGGAAGCCGTAACACGGTGTTGAATGATGCATTTAAGAAAATAATTCCTCTAGTGTATTGTAGGCAGATAAGAAGGGGGTATTTTTGGAAGCGCACATGGTGCCTAAGAAACCCAAAGGGTGGGATAAGAAATCCTCTTATTTTTAATGGCAAGAGGGTTTTTTAATGCACCCAATATGTTTCTTATGTACCAACCAAAAATACTAAAATATCCTTAAGATTTTAGAGATATATCTCTGAGTGCATCCAATACACATAATTCATATATTTTTAAGTCACACTCCAATTTTATGAATAATTTATTCCGGAAATGTATTTTTGAAACTTGCTTACCATAACTGTGCAGGGGGAAACAACATTGTTAACTTTCTGCACTTGCATCTTGCTAGTGTTTCCCTTGTGCTCACCATAACTGTGCTAGATGTTGGCACTAATTGGTTTTGGTTAACCATCTTAAGTCTATTGGCTTAAGTGAGAGGATTCACACAATTCACATTTAACTTATTAATGTATTTTTTTTAAAAGATTTAGTAGCGACCTAGAATGAGTTGACGATGATATATTGAATATTTATGCATGGGTGCTTATTATTGGACTAGAGCATCCAGAAAGGAAAAAATTAAGGTGAAACGAATAGTTAAGGAAGATAGAACCTTATCAAAGATCGTTGTTCAAGGTGATGACCAACAAGTTGAGAAAATGAGAAAGGAACTCAAGTTTAGTGAAAATGGTATGGTTTATGTTAAGGGTCTTTTTGAAACATGACTTATTTTTATAAGATGGTTGGACATTATGTACGCAAATGAATAAGCATGTTAAAACAACCTACAAAAATGTTAATGAACAATTATGTTATAACAACAAGTTAACAATTTTGATATTTGCCATAGGCACTTAGTTTATTTTGATTGTAATGTTTCTTAAATTTAAAGATGTAATCATATACACAAATTATGCAAAAACAAATGCCACATTCTATTTGTTAAGTATATTTTCAACCGTTTCCAAAAATACCTTTCAACTGCTTGATGTTCTTGTGATTATTCCCCTAGATGTTATGTGTGTTAATCTGGCCCACGATATCCTTCAGGTTAGGACACTTCCCACTATTATACTTATTCCACAAAATTTTGCAATTTCCTTTCCACTTCTTCACACTATTTATGTGATTGTTATTGCGTTGATCAACTTGATTTGCATTCTCAAGAGTAGTTCGCAGCCGTTTACCATCAAGAGCCTCACTCCACTCAGTATCAATTCTCTATTTTACTCTTTCTATATTGAATCACAATCTTATATGTATGGTATTGCTTCCTGTTCTGCTTATGGTTTCTAGAAATCTTCCTTTGTTGCTTGCTTTCTTTATTCATGTTATTAGCATAGTCCTTTTGGGTTGGGAGATAGTTAGGGTTCTTTCCTCCTCTAGCAATCTCTTCCTGGGTAATAGTATGGTCTGCATAGCTTATGCTATAAGTTGTAGGAATAAAAACATTGTTATATACCGCTTTGTTATGAGCCCCCTAAATACAATTAAGGAGAGCTAACACTTTCTTAATCGTGTCTAGATCTTTTATTTTTATGGTGTTTCAAATCCACTCCCAAATTTTGTAGGCTTAGTTATGGTAAAAGTTAAGATTAAGTTGGGACAAACTAGCTTTTGTTGGCCCACTCATAGTGCATAAAAGTATGATCCAGGGTCTCACCAAAGTAAAGACATCTAGGGAAAAACAAGGGGCATATGATACCCTTTTTGTTGAGCTTCATCCTAACCAGAACATCGTTATTAATAATGCGCCAACTAAGATTCTTAATCCTAGGATGTATTTTGACATTCCAGATTTTTTCGCCAAACCTGGATATCGTTCTTGACTGTAAAGTTCTCTTATTTATATTGGTTGTTCATCTTGTAGAAATAGTGATAAGTAGTCCAAACTGAATAATTACCATCTCTTTTCCCATTCATATGCGGATATACTCCTCAGCCAATAGGAGTTTGGAGAATTTTGTTGCTATCATAGGGTTGAAAGGTTTTATTTATAAGGGGGATGTTCCAAGGATTGCTACTCCCATCAATTAGGTCCCTAACCTAAAGCACCTTAGAATCTAAGGGTCTCCAAGTTAGGACTTTAAACCAACCTTGATAAGAAATACAATGGTCATCCTAAACTTTAACCCTACTCTCATTCCCTATTCTCCAACAACAACCCTCAATAAGTTTATCTTTAGTTTACATTATACTTTTCCAAATGTAGCTATTCCCTATTCTTTATATTGGCTTTTTATATGGTAGTAAGAGGAAAATATTTTTCCTTGAGACATCTGTATATGATAGAGTTTTGATAGATGATAATTATCCAAACTTACTTGGACACCAGTTCCACGAACTATGGAGCTCTAACTTCCTCATTGCACGAGAGGATACATAGGCACAAGTTTGTGAGATCTTGGCGAGAAAATTTCCTTCATTTTTCCCTAGTTCCACGAACTACGAAGCTCTGATTTCCTTATTGCACTATGAGGATACAAAGGCATGAGGGTCCCAATCCTCTACGAGCACACTAATTTAAAACCTTTTTCCTTTAATAAAGCATTCATAGAAAGCATGATACCTTAACAACATCCTTACACATAAGAGGAACAAATGGTTTCCATTGAGTACAATGGATGTGAGGGGTGCTAATACCTTCCTCTCACATAACCGGCTTCCGAACCCATATCTTGGTCGCGGGATCATCTTATCCTTTCTTTTGGGGTTTTCTAGATGTTTCTCCTTTCCTTTGGGATAAATAAAGTTTGATGGCAAATATGTGATTTCTCGTATAGAGACAATGTGTTGTGAGGTTATTAATGGAGATTGGAGCAAAAAGGGTGATGTTGTTATTGCGATGAAGATGCAGTTTGTTCTACATGATTTACTGTGTTTTTTTTTGTAAAAAGAGAAAGTATTTTCTGAAATTTTTTTAGTTGTATGTGTGGTAGGGTATTGTATTATGATATGAGCTTGAAATTTGGTTGGAATTTTTTTTATTGTTTTTTACATGTAGGTGGAAGCATGAATGGTGAACTAGTTTTGATGATTTTTTTTATTTGTTTGATGGTTTCTTTTTTTCTCTGTATGATTAATTGGTCCTCTTTTAAAGTGTATTTGTTTACTTCATATTTTTTCAGATATATTCTATGAAAGTAAGGGATTAAAATGGTTAGAACAAAATTGGAATGGATTGTGATTTTTGTTTGAATGCCGATTTGATGAGAATTTGGAATGTTTTTGGACTTTATAAAGAACACAAACACATATTTTGAAATGGGATATGTATTTTGGTTTAGGACTTTTTGGATATCATTTTTAATCTAATAATAATAATAATAATAATAATAATAATGATAATAATAATAATAATAATAATAATAATAATAAATAATAATGTTTTTTCCCCTAATAGCAAACTAATAATAAGCTAATTGAATCATTTGAAACAAAAATCTCCTTAAAACTATAAGTGGGAACGTGGGTAAAATTTGGAATATGACATCTACTATATAAAGTGAAGGCGCCAATTTAGGTACTAAGTTTCAAATTCAATTTCTTGTAGATCAACCCCCTTTCCACTGCGTTGGAAGCTCATATTTGACGTTACTTCCGATCCTCACTTCATTTTGGTTCTAGTATGGAATAATACTCTTTAATTTATTCATAGTAATGATGATAATATCAACAAATATAAACACTTAATAAACAAGAGAAGAGAAAATAATTTAGGATGAATAAAAGGTGAGGAGTGTGTAACTTTATATAAAAGTTTTTGAGCTATTTCCAGCGTGAAAAATCATATCAAATCACTGTGATTTAGACGAGAAGAGATTGATTTGAAAAAATTTCCAAAAGAATCTCTGTAAGGATTAAGACCTTATTTAATTAATTAGATCTTATGAAAATTTGAATTTTCAACATTTCCAATTAATGATTTGATTTGATTGAGATTTGGAGAAGATGTCATTGGATAAGTGACTTCAAGCATAAGGGGGGTTGAATTGTGGTATTCAAAATTTGTGAGATGACACCAGAGAATTATCGAGGTTCAATTGAATGTTGGTCTAGTCTTGTACCCAAGAGATCTTTTTGAGATTTCACAATAATATTGAGCTTTTACATGTTATGCCCATGAATCCTTGATACAAGGGAATAAAGATATTTTATACTGGCTTACCCCCATGTGAAGAAGTTGTAAGCGTCGATCTATGGAAACAATATTTTTTGCTTTAAAAGAGGCACTTACTTGCTTACCCTTTTGGAAAAAATCACATAATCTATTCTTTTCAAAATGCAAGTCTGGTAGGCCGTCTACGAGATCCTTGTAGACCGACTTGTTTAAGGGGTCCATGTGGATGTGAGCTCTTCTCCTAAACCACAACCAAGATTCATTCTCTTTACTTAGGAGATATACATCAATTGAACAGACTTTTTTTAAATTCACCATGATCTTGCATCTAGAAGAATCAACTGTTACACTGTTACCTTTGTCAGATTATTGACTTATGCTAAGTAAATTATGTTTTAACCCTTTAACTAGTAGAACTTCCTCAATCATTTTTCAACTATTATTATTACCATAGGAGAAGAAAACTCTCTTCTTAGTATAGAAAGAGGAGAATAAGGTTTTAGGGTTAAATATATATCATTCTCTGCCAATATAAGATTTTTTTTTTATCTACGTATTATTTAATTTATTTTTTTTATTACTTTTTAAAATCCACGTGCTATTTTATTATTATTTTTCAAATCCACCTAGATTTTTGATTTTTTTTTCCATTTTTTTTATTGATAATTTTAATTTATTTATTTTTAAAAAATTAACTTAGAAACTAATATTCCAAATTTTAAAATATAATATTAAGGCTTAAAACCCACTTGTTATTCATTAGCAGCCCAACATTATTAATTTGTCATGGATAATGTGAAGAAGGTTTATAAAGACTAACCTTTACATATGAGTATTCAGCGTGGGACTCAAGTAAAAATCATGAATGTTAGTTTCCACAAAAACTAGCATTTGCATACAGATTGAGCAGGAGTTAACTCATTAGTATCAAAACGAATATCAATTCTTTATTCTTGTTGTTGTTATAGATTATGGCACAAGCCAGCTCTTGTATGATCAGAAAGTTTCATGAATAGGCTAGTTTCTAATTGTTTGTATAACTGTATAATTTGTTTTGGGGATAATCAGTGAACGTTTATCAGTTTTTACCTAATGGACTTCTGGAAGGATATGGTCTAAGGATTCAAGGGCTTTTTCTTATTGCCGACCAAAACGCAATGATTAGTTTACATCTTCGGTCCAAACACTTTGGGATATATTTAATTCTAACTTTGGCAGTTCTTGAAAGCATAAGAGTTCGAAACCAGAGCTACCCTGCATAAGTGAAAACCCCTCTACATCAATTTTACATGAACTCTGGTGTAGAGTCAGTATTAATGCACGGAGAAAGACCTATTGGTTACATGAGCTAAAGTTTAAGAACAATAATACTTTATAGTCCCACATCAAATTGTTTAACCAAAAGAAAGTGTTTATAAACATCTTTTACACAAGACATTTTGAATCTTCAAGAATTGAGTTTTAAGAAAGATCATTGGACTTTACACCCTAAAATAATATTTTAATAATGAATTTATAAATAGATTTTCATATTAAAATATTAATAAAAATAATTTAAGAAAAAGTCTAAAAACTTTAATACAAAAAAGTAATATATATATATATATATATATATATATATATATATATATATATATATATATATATATATATATATATATATATATATATATATATATATATATATATATATATATATATATATATATATATATATATATATATATATATATATATATATATATATATAATTAAAATAAATAAATTATATAAAAAAGTAACAAAATTTCCACATGGACTGTCATGTCACTGAAAAATAGAATCTGAGCTGAAATAATGCGCTCGAGGGCCTTACAGAAAAAATCTTGGTAATTCAAGGGGGAAACAAAAAAAATCTTAAATGAGGTGAAATCAAAACTCGCTATATTAGGTGGGGGTGACATTTGTTTAATCCAAGGTTTTATTAGCAGTCATATGCTTTGAACAACCGCTATTAAAGTACAATTTAATATTTGCAACTGTAAAGCATTCCTGCCATAAAAACTTATGTATTAACTTTAGGTAGCCATATTATCTTGACCCCTCTATTGTTAGTTTCATAAATATTCTTATCATTGGATTTTATATTACCACCATTTGAAGATGCATATTGTCGCTACTCGAAAAATGCATCGCGCAACGACGGGGAGGCGAAAGAGAAAGGACAGAAGAGTCGCCACCGAACTTTATTTATCCCATGAGGGGAAAGGGAAATATCGAGAAAACCTTAGGAAAAGAACGGATAAGATTGGTCTCGCAACCAAGAACGGGTTCGGAAGCCGGTTATGCAAGGGGAAGGTATTAGCACCCCTCGCATCCATCGTACTCGATGGGAACCTTTTGTTTGTCGATGTGTGAATTTATCTGCTTAAATATTATGCTATAAGAAGTGTTCCACAGAGTAAAAGAAAGGTTAGAAACAAGAAAGAGAGGTAACGGGGGAAAGATGAGAAAGAAAGGACTCGGTAGGACTTCGCAGTCCTATGCCTACGTATTCTCAATGGATGTGAGAAAGTCAGAGTCGACGTAGTTCGGGAAACCACAGACATAGGGGGGAGTGTGCTCGGCAAGGATTGTGGCCCTTGTGCCTACGTATCTCTACTTGAAGAAGTAAAGAATCAGAGCAGCCGTAGTTCGGCCTACGGTTTGTTGATGTTTTTTATGGATGATGCTATCGTGCACATTCTAGCAGTTAGGTGTTTTGCTGCTCGCTCGTTGGAGACTTAGGCGTTACCTGTTTGCGGTAGAACGGACGTAACATATCCTTTTTGAAAGATTTGGTTTTCGCCATGCGAGGCAAGGTGTCACGTTTGATTGGTTGAATTGTTTTTGGGGCGAGATAGGTCCTCGGATAGTAACCCTTACAGGTAGTACCCAATTCTTTATCTCAAAGTTTTTGTTGTAAAAAAAATGTGTGGCGAACGTAGCGTCTTCGTATTGAAAGACGAGTATCAAGACCACACACACTACAGTGAGTATCCTGACACTCGGAGAGGAAGAAGACTACACTCAATCCTCTCTCTTTAGTTCAACACAAAGAGAACTTCATTCTCTTATTAAAGTGTTTTTGGTTTTGAATGGTAAGTGTTTTTTGCGACAGAGAACCCTACGGTAAACGTCAGCACTCGGGATAGGAGAAGGCCTACGCCTAACCACTCCACGACCATTCAAGTTTTTGTTATGAAAAGATTTGAAAATGCACTCGGTACGGGACCGAGGTTTTAGGTGAGAAAGGTTACGGAAGGAAGTTGTGAAAGCGAGATGGTGGATAAAGTCGCGCCTTCGTATTGAAAGACGAATATCAAGACCACCCTCACTACAGTGGGCATCCCAATATTCGAAGAGGAAGAGGTCTACACCTAATCCTCTCTTTTTAATTCAATACAAAGAGAAATTAGTTCATTATTGAAAGGGCTTTTGAAAATGCACTCGGCGCGAGACCGAGGTTTTAGAAGAGAATGTTGAAAATGGAAAGAAAGACGTCTTCATATTGAAAGACGAGTGTCTAAACCACCCACACTACAGTGAGCATCTCGACACTCGGAGAAGAAGAGGTCTACACCCAATCCTCTCTCTTTAATTCAATACAAAGAGAAATGAATTTATTATTGAAAGTGTTTTCGAGGATGCACTCGGTACGAGACCGAGGTTTTAGGAGGAAAAGCGTTGAAAAGAAATGGTCTCAGATCCAACGTTATCCATCGATATTTTGACTAATAACGAATTATGGAGGTTTCGTCATCGACCAAAAAAACAAAAATGCCCAATAACAAATGAAGAATAAAATTTAACTCTAAAAGTAGAAACTTCTAAATTTATATGCACAAAGACTCTATACAAAAATATAAGAACTTGGAATATATACATAATATACTAATTATAAACCTAATAAAGTAAAAATATATATAGTATTTACAAAATAATTAATATCTAAAATAATTTATATATACACAGACTGTTTATAAAAAAAAAACAATAATATTTACAAAAAAACAAATAATATCAATATAATAAAGAAAATAAAATGAAAGAAACAGGGGAGGGGTATAGCAGAAACTGATGGCGGTGTGTGCATAGTAAGGTCAAATGGGCCTCAAGCCCATCGCTCACTCTCAACAAAGACAGCCAGGAGAGGATGAGAAGAAAGGTTATTTTAAAGCAGAAGAAAATAAACGACTTACTAAGCCCAAACACACTCAAGACTGATCCCTTCCACAAACCAACGCAATGAATTAATCCAGCTCAAAAGAAACCTTTTTCTTCGTTATCACATAGCAGCGAAAAAAAATGGGGAAAACAAAAAAAACACCGGTGATCCAACCTTCAAGCTATTCGTATGATCTTAGTTCTCCCGTCTTCATCTCTTTGCTGGATTTTTTCTTCAACACTATCTCTACCCTCTCTTCAAGTTTCGAGTCTGTTTGTATTTGAAATTGGGTTGTTATCCTTGAATTTCTGAAACGAGATGTTGTTGTTCTGTTTCCGGGTTCTTGCCGTTTTAGAGAAGGATATGTTGTGGTTCTGTTTTGTTTTTTTTGAAGAAGATGAAGGTGGACTGAAGTTTTGCGAAGATGGAAGGATTTTACGGTGTGTGAATAGTTTCAGACGGAGGGTTTAGAAGAAATGGAGACAAAGGTGGTGAGTCCGAGGGAGTTACGATGAATCTGGGCAATTGTTTGTGAACCGAGGAGGTTGTAAGGACGGAAGATGATTTGAGTTGTTTTGGAGTTTTCTCAGAGGTTTAGAAAATGGGTTTTGAAGAGTAAAAGGTCAAGTGGTGAACAACAAGTGGGTCGTTCACGGTGGGGTTTGCAGAAGTTCAATGGTGGTAGTGTTTACGAATGTTTTGAAAAATGGAGAAAGGTTTCAGAAGAAGGGTTTGGTTCTGGGTTGCTTTTCTGGAGAAGGTGAGACTTGGAGGTGGGCGGCTAGGGTTGAGAGACCTCTTCCCTCTGCTCCCTCAATCCGAAACTTTTTATATACCCCTTGTTCTTGATTTGTTGGCTGTGTATGGTAAAAAAATCCCTCTGCTTTTTGCTGTTGCAGGTTTTGTAGAACTAGTTGTAGTGGTTTTGGGAGCTGCTGTAGCAGAATTTGTCTGGTGGGGACCAAAGGTACAAATTTGTTTTTAGCATGAGCTGGAAAATATGTGAGTTTTCTACCACTAATTCACTTTTTCACTGCGGTAACTCTTCTTTCAATTTCTTGGACTGGCTTGATTTTGTGACTGTCATACTATCATGTTCTTTCCATTATTCATGGTTTGTAATGGGATGCTGCAGATACGCGGACAATTGGACGCCAGTCATAGCGGACAACACGCTTTTGGTGTGTATGGCTGTGAAAAGGTAAATGATAGTGTGTAGTGACTATAACAGTATTCTTAATGAAATTACAGTGACGGTAACTGATATCATCATTTTTCTTTCCTCTTCCTCTATTTTTTACAGCAGCAATGCACAAGGTTGAGCAAAATTGGCTATTGACTCATCTTTATCTCTGGTTCTGCAGATATGTTTTGTGTGATCTCGAGCCGATGAATTCCTGGAGCGTTGCGACTTAGCTTTTGGAGCTCTGTGGTATGGTTTGGTCTGGTGTGAGTCTCATTAACGAGGTTGTCACGGCAAATTTGCATCAATTATCATTACGAGCACTAACTTGGTTAGCACCTTAATGACATAACTTGGATATAAAGTGCTGATGGGAATGGACAAAACCGCTTCTAACTTTCAAACAAATTTCCCTGAACCTGCTGTTTGGGACACTTCTGCCAACTGGTTTGTGTGGGACGTTTTGCAGCTCATGTTGCGGCATAGTTACGGTATTAAATTTGAGGAATTTTGGGGCTGTGTTGCGTGATGACTCAATGGCAAGCTGTTTGACCTGATATGCTGCTGTCATGATTTACAAGCTATGTGTATATGATAGCTGGCTGGAGGGGTCGCATAGCAGACGCTATGAAGAGGTATTGCAGGTTTGTCAAGGCCTGTTTTCCAGCTAATAAATTTTATAGCTTTTGTGAACTATGCTGATTCGTACACTTTGTCTTTTGCAGATGATCATGGGGCTACCAATGCGTTGTTGTTATTGTTGGCTGTAACATGAACTTCTGCAGCTTTTCTTTTTTTGGAGCATTATTCAAAAGGTGAAAGCGGCTAGTGTAGGTTGATGCAAGAAAAAGAACCACAGACTGTAAACTGCACCGTGGTCATTCGTTGTGGGGGCTGCGTGCCTACCATCACCATAATACCACATGATGATAATAAAATCTCATAATGGGCCTTATGATTTTTCTTTTAGGACATGGGCCATGTACTTTAGAGTTTAGCAATTTTGAAGAGCAATTCTTCATATTTCTTTACTACAAAAATAGTGATCAAGATTGAATTTTCATTTCTACTCCATAATCACACTTGAAATTATTCTTTGAATTTCCTCTTTGAATCAACTTATGAAAAACAAGTTGAACATGAATCAATCTTCAATTCTCCTCTGAAATTTTACTTGCACTGATAATCCAAATCTTGAATTACTATTTGCATCCTGAAACTTGCTTAAACGATTCTTTGATTTTTGATCTTAAATTAGCAACCGTTTTGATTAAAGTCTCTATGAAAATTACCCAAAATAATTGAATCCAAATTGCACTCAATCAAATGAACCAATATTGAATCTTAGTTTGAAGTGAGTCATGTTCAAGTAGACTTCTGGTATTTCGTTTAAAACAAATTTGCCACAGATCTTTGAGTTCTTCTTAAATCAAAACTTTGAATTAATCAACTGCTCCATATAACCCTGATTGAAAAGCAAAGGTCCTGCACGATATTCTATTGAACTCCTCACAGCTTGACATTCTAATCCACACAAAATCGATCCAAATTGGCACAAGAACCATAGTCATAAACCAAACCACCTTGTGAGTTGCACATTACGACCTTGACAAATGAACAAATCTCTTCCTGATAAGCCTTAGCCAAACCTAATCTTTCTCCACGCAACCTTGCGACGTCTTGAATTCAAACTTGCGCCACATATTATATGAATAATAATGGATGGATTATACAAATGAAAGCTAAATACAGATATGACAAATTTGGGGTATGACAGATGCCCCTATCTGATTGGCTTAAACCAAGTAAGATGAAATGCTGCAGCATTCATTCTTTCGAGGTAGAAGACAATTAGATATAAAGAAGACCCTGAATTTGTCTGAAAAGAAAAGGAAATCTTAGGAATCGAAAACGATGGACGAGGTACCTCTGAGTAGACTGTAAATAACTGACAAAAGGTCACCATCACCAAAAGGATGATGGGATGAAACACACACAAGCTGCTATCACCAAAAGGATGATAGGGCGAACACACACAAACAAAATCGCACAATCTGGCACCAATTCAAGTGGCAGACGCTAGTCATAATATCGAAAGGATATCAGACCCATCACCAAAAGGATGATGGAGCGAAACAAGATTAACCCTAACACCAAAAGGATGTAGGGATCCATTATCAAAAGGATAATGGAAAATACGCTGTCATGACACCAAAAGGATATCAGACCCATCACCAAAAGGATGATGGAGCGAAACAAGATTAACCCTAACACCAAAAGGATGTAGGGATCCATTATCAAAAGGATAATGGAAAATACGCTGTCATGACACCAAAAGGATATCAGACCCATCACCAAAAGGATGATGGAGCGAAACAAGATTAACCCTAACACCAAAAGGATGTAGGGATCCATTATCAAAAGGATAATGGAAAATACGCTGTCAAAATATCAAAAGGATATCAGACCCATCACCAAAAGGATGATGGAGCGAAACAAGATTAACTCTAACACCAAAAGGATGTAGGGATCCATTATCAAAAGGATAATGGAAAATACGCTGTCAAAATATCAAAAGGATATCAGACCCATCACCAAAAGGATGATGGAGCGAAACAAGATTAACCCTAACACCAAAAGGATGTAGGGATCCATTATCAAAAGGATAATGGAAAATACGCTGTCATGACACCAAAAGGATATCAGACCCATCACCAAAAGGATGATGGAGCGAAACAAGATTAACTCTAACACCAAAAGGATGTAGGGATCCATTATCAAAAGGATAATGGAAAATACGCTGTCAAAATATCAAAAGGATATCAGACCCATCACCAAAAGGATGATGGAGCGAAACAAGATTAACCCTAACACCAAAAGGATGTAGGGATCCATTATCAAAAGGATAATGGAAAATACGCTGTCAAAATATCAAAAGGATATCAGACCCATCACCAAAAGAATGATGGAGCGAAACAAGATTAACCCTAACACCAAAAGGATGTAGGGATCCATTATCAAAAGGATAATGGAAAATACGCTGTCAAAATATCAAAAGGATATCAGACCCATCACCAAAAGGATGATGGAGCGAAACAAGATTAACCCTAACACCGAAAGGATGTAGGGATCCATTATCAAAAGGATAATGGACAATACGCTGTCAAAATATCAAAAGGATATCAGACCCATCACCAAAAGGATGATGGAGCGAAAAACACGCAAGTTGCTATCACCAAAAGGATGATAGAACCACACGAACTTGAAGATTACCAACACCAAAAGGATGCAGGCTGGGTTGAACTGACGAGGTTTGGCTATCACCAAAAGGATGATAGCAAAGCAATTGACAACGATCACGCTTGCCGAATACAACCCAATGGGGAACACCCAAGAGGAAGAATGAATCAACGGGGTACGCCCACCGTCTTGCTTGGAGGTCAACTTGTGGAGATGATTTCAGGGTTAAGCCCATGAACTTTGAAGAAGATGCCCCTGACTGGGTTGAGTTTGTCTTGATGTCTTGTCTTGCTAAAAAAAGCTGCACTATTTCACGAGGCACGCTCACGGTTTTGCTGAAGATGCCCCTGCTCGGGCTGGATCTGGCACTGAACTGCTTAGATTCGCCCAACAAAGAGTTGAACAACTTCGTGGGGACGCCCACGGCCTTGAATGACATGCCCCTGGCTGGGCTGAATGTTGATTTGAATATTTGATCGACCACGAGATTGACACCTCATGGGAGACACCCATGGTCTTGAAAAAAGATGCCCCTGACTGGGCTGAATCTTGCTTTGATATTTTGAATTTCGTGGGGGGCCCCATGTACTCTGCATATAATGCCCCTATCTGGGCTGATGGTTGCTTCGAAGCTTTTGAACTTTATCCAACCAAAGTTGCACAACTTCGTGGGGCACACCCACGTTCTTGAATAACATGCCCCTGACTGGGATGATGATTGCTTTGAAGCTCAACAAGTTGCACAACTTCGTGGGAAACGCCCACAGTCTTGCAGAGAATGCCCTCGACTGGGCTGATGATCTTGGAAATCTTCGTGATTGATCCTGGATCTGAGCTCGCGTATGCGGATGCTGGATGGTAATGATATTCCATAAAGAATGGAAATGCAAATGCAAATGTTAGAGTACGGAGATGCCAGAGCTGAGGGGGAGATGATATGATTCTGGATATGCATATGATGCAAGATGCTTATGAAGTTGAATGCGAAGCGTATGATGCATATGATTGCCAACGGGTGATTGGAAATGTAGGTGCCGACGTGGCGGACTTTTGGTAGTTGCCAATGCGGATTGGGCTCTGGGTTATGTGGGAAAGTGGAGGACAAGCCTGACTTCCTGACATCGTTTTAAACTTAACAGTTGCTGACGAGAATGAACTTGCTTGAGCAGCTTGCCATGAGACGAACTCGAGATGGTATGCCCCAGAGTTTGTACCACAAATGGATTCATCATTGATTGGCCGATTCTTGTGGTAGTTGGCTTCAATGTACTCTTGGAGTAGCTTTCCCCTGAAAGAGCGTGGAGGCGACTTAACTTATCTCGATTGAACATTGGAGGGACCTATCCTTAAGTCAAAGAAACTCTGGGTGGCCTGCCCCTGATCAGTATTCTCAAGATGACTTACTTCCGATCAACCACTTCTTGAATGATTTCCCCCATGGTCGACCGATGCTTGGGATTTGCCTCAGACTGACTGATTTCATGCTCTCGGATGTCAGTGCCCCAGGTCTAATAGGTTATATGGTATACTTGGTTCTGGTCCAGACCGCTGAATAATCCAGTCATGCTTGATTGCTTTGTGTTGGAATTTCTTTAATGCCAACTACTAACTTGTAAACAAAATTTTTGTTCACGAATGGTAATCTCAATGCAAAGTTCATGCAAGTTTTTTGAAAGAATTGTCTTTTATTACGTGTCGTGATTGTGAAACGGATGGACCATTAATCCAAAAGTTGTGCTAATTTGATTGGTGTGAAAGATATAGCAAGGATATCGACACCAATATTGATGATTAGCAAAATTGTTAGGAGTCAGGTTACGCAACCTTGCGATAATATGCTTTCAGAATAAATCTCGCCTCAATTAGGTCTTTCGAGGGTTGTAACATGGTCTGGTTCATGGTTATGAAACAAAGGATATTAGGCTCAAACTTGATTTGTACCCACCCCTCCTTCTTGATGATCTCCATACCTACATTCAGCTAATTCTGCACGTGCTTGACGGTGTGATAGTTCAAAAATTGCTCGAAATGGCAGCCACCTTATTTGATGGATGTCAGTGACCCTTTGATTTGGGTGGCCACTGAATTTTTGTTTTTGTTGAGGGTTTGAGGACCTCTTTTGATTTTGATCCCTAACTTTTACATGGACTGATTTTGCTTGTCAGATCCATCGGGATTGCCTTGATTTTTGCCTAAGTCTCCTTTGAAATGCTTGACTTAGCAGGCTTTTGATTGATTTTTTTTTAATTTTGTTGGAAGATTGTGACTGCCATGTCACGGGTCTTTGATAAACAACGGTCTTCTGGGTTTTGCTTTGTTGATTCGAGTGCGGGGTTGAATTAACTGAACACTACCCTGCCCCAGGTTGAGTGTAAAGGGTTTGAATATCCGAAGGAAACTACTACTTCTATGTTCGAAGTGGTTTACTAGGGATTAACTCCTTATATCTCCGGTGCTTAGGGGAATTGAAACAATGCCTGTACATCACTGACGAGATTCTATCTGAAAGCGTACAGTTTGCAATAATGGGTATTTCGTTTTCGTCATCCTCCCTCCAATATTGCTAAACAACAGTGAAAAAGTGGAGTGGATAAAAATATATGTGTCTGTGATTGTGATAAGTGGAAATAATGAGCGAATGCGACATAATTAATTCGGAAAATGCATAATCATTTCATTAATGTTACCATTCAACATAACAATGTTTAAATAACAAGTAGCAATTGACAGAAAATAAACTACAAATGCAAATGATAAAAGCGTCTAAGGACTGCTAATGTTGAAGATGTCTGCCAGTCTGGACCACTGGCTTTTGGAGATGGCCATAGGATTCTTCAATCATATTTATTGAGTGATGAGTTGACATTGGATTAGTTTTGATGTTTGGGGGTGTTTCGGGTAAATTTTATCGCCTTTGAATCGAGGAGATCTTGTACAATGTGCTTCAGAGTCTTGCAATTTTCAATGTCATGGCCTGGGGAGCCAGAATGGAATTCACATTTGGCATTGACATCAAATCCAAAAGGAAGAACCTCCGGAGGATCCCTCATTTCCCTAAGCTGAACAAGACCTCCTTTCAATAGGAATGGCAATAACTTGGCGTATGTAGACGGGATTGGATCAAATCTTCTTTCTGGCCTCCTCTGTCTTTGCGGACCTTGGTACTGATTTTGTCTCGGTTGATAGGATTGTTGTTGTCTGTTTTGTTGAACCGCAGGTCGTTTGCTGGAATAGACAGCGGTTGTTGCGGAGCAACCGCAGCAACATGGTGATAACCTTGATGAGTTCTCCCTCCATTGGTGAACACTGCACTAGCTTCGCCTTCCCTTTTCTTAACGAAACCCTGATAAGGCTTCTTGACCCCGCTTGCAGATTCGCCTGCATTCTGAATTTTTCCCGCCTTCATGAAACTCTCTAATCTTTCTCCAGCCATGACAAGTTCAGAAAACACTGTGGAGGTTGAGGATGCTAACCGCTCAAAGATCGGTCCTTGTAGCGTGCCCATGAATAGGTCTGTCAGTTCTTTCTCCATCAGTGGAGGTTGTACCCTTGCAGCTACTCCCCTCCATCTCTGCGCGAAGTCCTTAAAACACTCATTCGGCTTCTGAGTCAAATTCTGAAGCTGCATACGATTCGGAGCCATGTCAGTATTATACTGATAATGCTTCATGAAAGCGTCTGCTAACTCTTTCCAGCTTCTTACGTTGGATCGTTCAAGGTGCATATACCATTCTAGGGATGCCTCTGTTAAGCTATCTTGAAAGAAATGGATTAGTAGCTTCTCGTCATCAGAATAGGCGGCCATCTTCCTACAGTAAGACCTTATGTGGGTCTTAGGACAACTGTTACCCTTGTACTTCTCAAAGGTTGGAATTACAAACTTTGGAGGTATCTTAACTCCGGGTACAAGACATATTTCAGCGGCATCCAGTCCCAAAACATCAGGGCCTTGCAATGTCTTCACCATCTCCTGTAAAGCATTAAACTTCTTTTCTAATTCGGCGGTCTGTGGTCCATATGCTTCACCTGAATTCTCATAGAAACCTTCATGATCATCGTACTGGACTTGTGTTGGGATCGTAGTACCATGAGGATGAGTCGCACCGACTGGTGGATGGACGGTGTTGGCAGGTATGGCACCCGTAGAAGTAGGAATTGCCCCAACAGGGGTTGGGGTGGCCTCAACAGGAATTGGAATTGCCCCACTTGCGTTGGGAATTGCCCCAGCCATAGTCTGATTAGCGCTCCTCTCTGCTGCTTGCCTCATCTCTTCTTGACTCCTGGCCATGTTCTGAATCACCTCCATGAGTTGATTCATCTGCGTCTTCATGCCTAGCATCTCGCTCCTCATAGTAGCCTGGTCTTGCTCTATCTGATCCATGACTCTTTTCTGATTATTCCTTGTATTATACCGATGTCGTGAAGTCAGCTTGCTTTACTCTTTCTGAAAGGGTAAGCGGCGTGTAAGATCGGGCTGTAAGGAATGCAAGAAATGATGCAGAGATGCTTATGCAAATGCAATGTAATGAGCACATGATAAAAGAACGATAGCGAGATCAAAGTCGTAGGTCCTGCAAAACAACACAAAAAGTATCTCTCCCATCGGGTGTGTTATCTATTGGTTTATAAGAGGGTATCCCAAAGGCTTTAAAACAAAGTTGTCATACCCCGAATTTGTCCTACCTATTTAGTCATTTGTGCAACATTCATCCACTGACCATAATAAAAAAATTTCAAAAAAAAGATACCACAGGGTTGAGACTATTCGAATCAAATTCCATGTGAGGTCCAAATGCCTTTCTGATATAAGTAAAACTGGTTTGACAGATAAATTTCAAGGGTCAAGGCCATGATACACTTGATAATTGAGATGGGCTCTTAATAAGGATTACTTCGAGGGTGATATCAATTCAAGCACACAAATTGCTTTAGAAAAACTCACAAAAAATTCAAATTGGTTTTTTAGGGTTGGCACACATTGTTCGGTAGTATCACGAAGAGGAGCTAATGTATATACAAGCGTGATGAACCAACTTCATTGTATTCATTATGCTAATCATGTTAAAATGTTATTTCTAAGTTCAAAGCCATACAGTGAGGACCAATGAGGATGAGTTGTGACAATTAATTGTGAAAATTTAATCTCCAATTATCCAGATGGTCCCAACTTGATGTCAAGCGGCCGTATTCTAATTCATGTCCCAAATTAAATTCCAGGTGTGGATTGCAATATGTACTAAATAAATATATGGTGCATCATTTTCAAATACTCATGCAAGCCATGATACAGGATGTAAATTGGTCATGTATTAAGTATTTCATCAGGAAAATACATGGTACATCATGGGCATCCACAAAGAGATGAAACACAAACACTAGGAAAGGGCTTTGACGGGAAAGTTACAAGTCATAGGTCCAAAGAAATTCATGAGATATATACCATTAAGGGGGCTACAACCATTGATCTTGAATTCCCAAAATATAACAAAAGTACAAGGTTACAAGACTTCATGATTTTTGAGCCTATTCTATTTTGGCCTGCGCCCCAATGCCGCAGGCGGTGTGCACGTGATACTCGTCAAAACTCAAGCCAAACAAGAATTCAAGACATGGCCGAACTTTTTTCTTCTTTCGTGACTGTCACAGAAGGCTTCAAGCACTCTTCCATTCATACCAAAGTGTGTGGTCCTGTAAGATAAGAGAAAAGCTCATGTTACTGCAGATTCTAAAGTAAACACAGCATACACCGCAAATTGCGAGCAAAGTTGGCGTCATGTAAAATCTGTGGAATAATTGAAAAAAGGGACATACAACAGCTATGTAGCACCTTACCATAGCGGTAAACCATCCTCGTTGAACCCAACAACCAGATCTCTAAGTAGTTCACCTACCAAACTTGATCAACACGGATCTCAAATTGGTTCAGATAAATCAAGGAACTCAATTAAGCCAGAGACATGGAGAAGCTGGGTTGTTCAAAGGACTGGTTATTCAGATGCAGATTTTTAAGATGCTGAGATTGTTCCCAGTGATATTAAGAAAGGAGATGTGTGCGATGTTTCAGGACGACCTGAAATTGTCAAAATAGGAAATTTTTCTCGCGAGCCTGTAAACAGAGATACCGAATTAAATGCAAATCGCAATGACATAAAATCCCGTATCCAGCATCTGGGATCAGAGCTATCCACTGTACTGTACTCATTGAGGTCAAATACCAGTGATGTTACAATGCTGACGGAGCAGAAGAACACTTCTGATAATCTCGAAAAGCTTTCCGATGCTTGGGAATTCCAGGAAAATCATGAATGCTCAAGCCAGACTGCGTTCATTACGTGCTAAGTTGGCAGTGTTAGAAGGAAAGATGGCATTGGCAATAATGGATGCACATAAGGCTCAACAAATACCCAGGTCCAAAAAGACTAGACTTCCACCAAAAAGACTAGGAAAGGCTCGAGTCAAAGTTAACAGGGATGCTGATCCCATACCCGTTCAAAATGTACCTAGCCAATCATCGAGCCATGAATCATCTTGCCCTGATCAGTCTATCATATCAGTATCTGGAGAAATGGTGGTTTCTTCTGCTGATTGTACGGTATTAGGGTCTGAAGAAGTAAACAGCACGACCAATAAAGAGGACTTATCTCCACTTAATTTGGTTACCGTTGAAGAGTCTCAACAGATGCAAGTGCTCGACAGTGTTCCAAATAAAACGGCAGGTTCATCAGATGATTTTGCGTGGTTGGATTATGTAGAAGATGAAACTGTGATAGGTGAAAGTGCTTCCATATCTCAGAAGGAAGATGCACCAGAGGTACATGATTCTGAGAACAAGGATGAACAATTGACTGTATTCCCCGAACAACCTAGTTGTGAAACCAGTGGTCCTGTTTGTTCCCTTCCGGAGTATCAAAACCTAAGACCTGATTTTTCTTCATCAAATGTGTGGGAAGACGAGGCTCCTATACAAGTTCAAAATTCAGAAGTCCTGTTACTTCCATACAAAGAAGAAACTTCCTCAGTTGGGGACATCATGGGAAGAAATGGTGAGGACTCTTCAACTTTTTTGGGTGGTGGTCCAGAAGAATCGGAGTTTGATGGCTTTGGTGGCTTATTTAATGAACCTGAAGTTGTTGCTGGGCCTGCTCCCAGACCTTCTTCATCCGGTGATGTGGAAGCTGTTATATTAATTAGAAACAACAGTGAATCTGATCGAGATGAAGTAGATGATACAGATTCTCCAGTCTCTGTAGAGAGTTGCTTAGCACATTTTATAAAACCGGAGCTTCTTTCAGATGAAAATGCTTGGCATTGTGAGAACTGTTCAAAAATCCTCCAATGTCAAAAGAAGAAAGCGAAAAAGCAGGCAAGAATTCTGTCTGATGGAAATGTGAGTGGTAGTCATGATGAATCAAATCTTGCATTTAACTCGTGTTCGTGTTCTTTAAAAGTCAGTAGTAGAGGAAATGGAGATATTAAATGTGACAAGGATGTAGAAAGTTCAGTTTCACATATTCAGCATGGCACAGAGCTGCATAATGGTGAATTACAGTCTTCATCTTTACAACAAGCTTGCAAGGAAGAAAGCTGCAGTGATTCAGCTGCTGATTCTTGTACTTCTGGAAATGTCAAACGAGATTCTCCAATGTCCGACAATGATGATGACACTAGAGTGAAGCCATCCCCTGCCCTAAACTCAAAGTTACTGCCTCAAGGTAGCAGTGGCCTTGTAAGTGGAAAAAATAGTGCACTGGTTCATGGAGGTCGCCCAACAAGCTTTGCTTCAGCTTTAGAGCCTGCGCCTCAAATATCTTCACCCGTTAAACCTGTTTCTGCTGTATCCCCTGAGAAGCCCCAGGCCCCAGCTGCAAAATTGAATATTGATGACCTGCAACGCAAAACTGTACCTCTTCTGCAAGAATATTTCAATGTCCGGCTTTTGGATGAGGCATTGCAGTGCGTTGAGGAATTAAAAGCTCCGACTTATTACCCTGAGTTTGTCAAGGAAGCCATCTCCCTTGGATTAGATAAAAGCCTCGTCGTTGTATGGCAAATTAGTGGACCAATTACTCCCTGTTGATGTGGTGTAGCGGCCATTGAGTTAAACAAAGAGTAGATTTGTCCATCTAGCTCGGAGATCCTTGCTAGTTCCGCGGTAATAGATTCTGAAGTTGAATATACACCTTGAATTCTCTTCATGTTTTGAACAGCCGTCTCTGTCATAATAAGGTTGTCACCTGCAAGAGACAAAACAACCAAAGTTATATCCCACATACTTTCCGTAATGCTTTTCCTAATGCGCAAATTCAACACAAAAAAAAAAACCTGTGGAATTACCGTGTGTGCTCCAAATCCCTCAATTCACGCTGCGTCTGCATTATAAGACACCAAATCGTACTCGCAGCAACAAACACGCACCAGCCCGCACGTTGAATTCGGACAACCACTACCCAAAACTGCCACCATAGAAAACCTGCAAATCACAATACAGCTTGCATAAAAGAGGGGACCACACCGCAAAAGCACACACCAAAACCGTACCCGCTTACTACCACAACAACACATACCATACAAAGAAAAAACCAATACAAAACCTCAAAACAGATACTGCTACATACCAGCCTGCTGCACCAAAGCCCACTCCAGACAAAGCTCTGTCATTGCCAGACAATACCTGCTACTACACTCCAAACTGCACCTGCTACTGCTTCATAACACACCAGACCTATCTCTGCTACAAGGACCAATTGACAGCCTGTATGATAATCCATAGCACCACATACACTATTCTGGACTCTCTCCAAATAAATCTACAACTTCTACTTCATCTTGAAAAAGGAGAAACCATCAGAGAATCGACATTTTCCTTCTTAAAAAACTTCCTCCAAACAACCATCATGAAAAAAAAACTTCACAAACTTCTTCATCTTCAATCCAACAACCAATAAACAAAACCACAAATCTCAGCAGTTAAACTTCAATGAAACCCCAAAACAATGTTCAATCTCTTCCATATTCTTCTTTCCACGGTCACCTTATTTTTTTCTCTAACCCATAAACAACTTCAACAACCACAAAACCATCTGAAACCCTCCCCTGCATTCGCAAATCACAAACCTCACTCAAAACCATCTGAAACCCTCCCCTGCATTCACAAATCCATTAACCTTCTTCCTCTCCATCTTCAACTCACCGAAAAACCACCTACAACGCATCACACTCCACCTAGTTGAACATCAGAAGAATAAAAAAGACAAAGATGGTGATGATTTTGCTCCATATTCAGATTTCAAACCAGAACAAACCCAGCGAAAACTCACCACCCAATCACCGTTTTCGTTTTCAACAACTTCAAAAACTCAACCATAAAATCCTTCTTCAATCTTAAATATAAACCTTCATTCTCTCTGTTATTCATCTTCGATCCATGGCTAGCAAACTAACACGCCGCCGTTAACCGCAAACATGAACCTTCGAAAACCAATTTCAGTTCTAAACCTTCAAGATCAAACTCAGAACCAAACCTATTTTTTTCACCAAATCTTCAAATCATCATCAACCTTCAACGTAATTTCAAGCAACATCTTCATCTTATTCCAGAAAAACAAAACAGAATCAAAACGCCTCAATTCATTTCAGAAATCGAAACTAAACCCTGACGCGAACCCCTTCTTCCATTTCTTCCATTTTCGCCACCTTCAATTCACCTATCTTCATTCTCTTCGCAAACTCTCCATTTCGAAACCTTGCCAACCTAAGTTCAAATCCACTTTGAGACAACCACCGATCTTACCGAAATACCACAACAACCACAGAGTTCGCCTTTGATTTTTGTTTCGTGGTTTCAGATTGCTGGTGTGTGGATCGCTCAACATCGTGACATCAAATTTCCCCTTTTTTTTTTTTATTGTGTTTATTTTCTGAAGATTAGAAGGAGAAGTTTTATTTCATTTTTGTTGCTTTGGCTGCTTTGGGCTTGCAAAGCCCATTTCAATCATGAATCATCCGTTTCACCCTGGTTCTTTTTGAATTTTCCTTTTAAAAATTGGTACATAATTTTTATATACTCTTTATTTAGTTTTTATAATATGTTTTGTTAATATTATACTGTTTTCTATTTGTTACACCTATATATATTTTTGTATTTAGTTTGTTAGCATAGTTTTTCTAGTTTATATTAGTTTATATTAGATTTTTAATTTATATTATTATTTCTCTTAGAATTTATATATACATTATCACTTTAAATTTCATTTTTTTTAGAGACTTATTTCATTTTAGAAGTTGATCTTTTTTCTCTTTTGTTACGAACATTTTTGCCTTTTGGGTCGATGACGAGACCTCCGTAATTCATTACCAGTCAAATTATTGATAGGTAATGTTGGATCTGAGACCACCTCTTTTCCCTCTTCGTTACTTGTCCCGACTCGATTCAAAACTTTGTCAAACAATTTTCAAAATCAAATTATCTTTGTATTGAATTAAAAAGAGGGGATTAAGTGTAGTCTTTCTTCCTCCCCGAGTTTTGGGATGCCCACTGTAGTGAGGGTGGTTTCGACACTCGTCTTTCAATACGAAGACGCTTCCCGTCCATTTTCAAATCTTTTCCTTAAAATCATTTCTTTGTGTTGAGCTAAAGAGAGGATTGGGTGTAGACCTCTTCTTCTTCGAGCATAGGGATGCCCACTGTAGTGAGGGTGGTCTCGATGTTCGTCTGTCAATACAAAGACGCTTCCAACATTTCCTCATAAAACCTCGGTCTCGTACTGAGTATACTTTCAGTAATAATTTGATTTCTCTTTGTATCGAATTAAAGAGAGAAGATTAGGTGTAGACCTCTTCTTCTCCGAGTGTTGGAACGCCCACTGTAGTGAGGGTGGTCTCGACACTCGTCTTTCAATACGAAGACGCTTCTAAACCATCTCTCCTAAAACCTCGGTCCCGTACCGATCACGCTTTTAATGATAAATTAATTTCTCTTTGTATTGAATTAAAAAGAGAGGATTAGGTGTAGACCTCTTCCTCTCCGAGTGTTAGGATGCCCACTGTAGTGAGGGTGGTCTCGACACTCGTCTTTCAATACGAAGACGTGACTTCTTTATCCACCATCTCGCTTTCACAACTTCCTTCCACAATTTTCACACCTAAAACCTCGGTCCTGTACCGAGTGCATTTTCAAATCTTTTCGTAACAAAAACTTGAATGGTCGTGGAGTGGTTAGGCGTAGGCCTTCTCCTATCCCGAGTGCTGACGTTTACCGTAGGGTTCTCTGTCGCAAAGCACTTACCATTCAAAACCAAAATCATCATTAATAAGAGAACGAAGTTCTCTTTGCATTGAATTAAAGAGAGAGGATTAAGTGTAGTCTTTCTTCCTCTCCGAGTTTTGGGATGCCCACTGTAGTGAGGGTGGTTTCGACACTCGTCTTTCAATACGAAGACGCCTCGTTCGCCACACTCTTTTATAACAAAAACTTTGAGATAACGAATTGGGTATTACCCGTAGGGGTTACTATCCGAAGACTTACCTCGCCCCCGTAAAAACAAATCTACCAATCAAATGTGACTTCTTGCCTCGCATGGCGAAAACTAATCAATCATTTCAAAAAAAGGATATGTTACGTCCGTTCTACCGCAAACAGGTAATGCCTAAGTCTCCAACGAGCGAGCAGCGAAACACCTAACTGCTAGAATGCGCACGATAGCATCATCCCTAAAAAACATCAACAAACCGTAGGCCGAACTACGGCTGCTCTGATTCTTTACTTTTTCAAGTAAAGATACGTAGGCACAAGGGCCACAATCCTTGCCGAGCACATTCCCCCCCCTATATCTGTAGTTCCCCGAACTACGTCGACTCTGACTTTCTCATATCTTTTGAGAATACGTAGGCCTAGGACCGCGAAGTCCTACCGAGTCTGTTCTTTCTCTTTTCTTCCCCGTTCTCTCTTTCCTCCTAACTTTCTTGTTTCTAACCCTTCTTTTACCCAGTGAAACACTCTTCTTATAACATAATATTTAAGCAAATATATTCACACATCGACAAACAAAAGGTTCCCATCGAGTACGATGGATGCGAGGGGTGCTAATACCTTCCCTTCGCATAACCGGCTTCCGAACCCATTCTTGGTCGCGAGACCATCTTATCCATTTCTTTCTTAAGGTTTTCTCGATATTTTCCTTTCCCCTCATGGGATAAATAAAGTTCGGTGGCGACTCTTCTGTCTATCTTTTTCGCCTCCCCGTCGTTGCACGATGCATTTTTCGAGTAGCGACAGCTGGCGACTCTGCTGGGGACTCACTAGTGAGCCAAGCCTATTTTGTTTGTCGTGTTTGTGTTTTATTTGCCTTATTTGTTTATGCTTTACTTTCTAACCTGGTTGGGTTATTTGGATTGGTTTGTGAGGATAAAAGCTTTCTACCCGAGCTTTCGAGTATACACTAAGTTAGGAGGTGGATTCTGTCTGATTTGCGAGACTTAGGACTCGTTGAGTTGGATCGAATTCCACCGCTCAGATGAGACCCCTTTGGGATGATTATGTCTTACGTGTAGTCGTAATGTCATCTTTATCTCCAACTTGGGAGTCTGTGACTCTGAGGACCTTTGTAGAACCTTATTCCGAAGGTCCCTAAAACATAACTTTGTGTTCATCCTTTGAAGGGATTACCGTCTTACGAGTAGTCGTTATGATGGAAAACTTTTGAGGGTTAGTACATGGGACTTTGTTTAAAAGCCTTTGGGATACCCTCTTATAAACCAGTAGATAACCTACCCGATGGGAGAGATGTTTTCTGTTGTTTTGCAGGACCTATGACTTTGATCTCGATATTGTTCTTTCATCATGTGCTCATTACATTACATTTGCATAAGCATCTCTGCATCATTTCTTGCATTCCTTATAACCCGACCTTACACGCCGCTTACCCTTTCAGAGAGTGTAAAGCAAGCTGACTTCACGACATCGGTATAATACAAGGAATAATCAGAGAAGAGTCATGGATCAGATAGAGCAAGACCAGGCTACTATGAGGAGCGAGATGCTAGGCATGAAGACGCAGATGAATCAACTCATGGAGGTGATTCAAAACATGGCCAGGAGTCAAGAGGAGATGAGGCAAGCAACAGAGAGGAGCGCTAATCAGACTTTGGCTGGTGCAATTCCCAATGAAAGTGGTGCAATTCCAATTCCCGCTGAGGCCACCCCAACCCCTGTTGGGGCAATTCCTACTTCTGCGGGTGCCATACCTGCCAACACCGTCCCTCCGCCAGTCGGTACTACTCATCCTCATGGTACTACGATCCCAACACAAGTCCAGTACGACGATCATGAAGGTTTCTATGAGAATTCAGGTGAAGCATATGGACCACAGACCGCCGAATTAGAGAAGAAGTTTAATGCCTTACAGGAGATGGTGAAGACATTGCAAGGCCCCGATGTTTTGGGACTGGATGCCGCTGAAATATGTCTTGTACCCGGAGTTAAGATACCTCCAAAGTTTGTAATTCCAACCTTTGAGAAGTACAAGGGTAACAGTTGTCCTAAGACCCACATAAGGTCTTACTGTAGGAAGATGGCCGCCTATTCTGATGACGAGAAGCTACTAATCCATTTTTTTCAAGATAGCTTAACAGAGGCATCCCTAGAATGGTATATGCACCTTGAACGATCCAACATAAGAAGCTGGAAAGAGTTAGCAGACGCTTTCGTGAAGCATTATCAGTATAATACTGACATGGCTCCGAATCGTATGCAGCTTCAGAATTTGACTCAGAAGCCGAATGAGTGTTTTAAGGACTTCGCGCAGAGATGGAGAGGAGTAGCTGCAAGGGTACAACCTCCACTGATGGAGAAAGAACTGACAGACCTATTCATGGGCACGCTACAAGGACCGATCTTTGAGCGGTTAGCATCCTCAACCTCCACAGTGTTTTCTGAACTTGTCATGGCTGGAGAAAGATTAGAGAATTTCATGAAGGCGGGAAAAATTCAGAATGCAGGCGAATCTGCAAGCGGGGTCAAGAAGCCTTATCAGGGTTTCGTTAAGAAAAGGGAAGGCGAAGCTAGTGCATTGTTCATCAACAGAGGAAGAACTCATCAGGGTTATCACCATGTTGCTGCTGTCGCTCCACAACAGCCGTTGTCCATTCCAGCAAATCAGCCCGTGTTTCAACCAAACAGGCAACAACAATCCTATCAACCAAGACAAAATCAGTACCAGGGTCTACAAAGACAGAGGAGGCCAGAAAGAAGATTTGATCCAATCCCGTCTACATACGCCAAGTTATTGCCATTCCTATTGAAAGGAGGTCTTGTTCAGCTTAGGGAAATGAGGGATCCTCCGGAGGTTCTTCCTTTTGGATTTGATGTCAATGCCAAGTGTGAATTCCATTCTGGCTCCCCAGGCCATGACATTGAAAATTGCAAGACTCTGAAGCACATTGTACAAGATCTCCTCGATTCAAAGGCGATAAACTTTACCCGAAACACCCCTAAACATCAAAACTAATCCAATGTCAACTCATCACTCAACAAATATGATTGAAGAATCCTGTGGTCATCTCCAAAATCCAGTGGTCCAAGCTGGCAGACATCTTCAATATTAGCAGTCCTTAGACGCTTTTATCATTTGCATTTGTAGTTTATTTTCTGTCAATTGCTACTTGTTATTTAAACATTGTTATGTTGAATGGTAACATTAATGAAATGATTATGCATTTTCCAAATTAATTATGTCGCATTCGCTCATTATTTCCACTTATCACAATCACAGACACATATATTTTTATCCACTCCACTTTTTTCACTGTTGTTTAGCAATATTGGAGGGAGGATGACGAAAACGAAATACCCATAATTGCAAACCGTATGTTTTCAGACATAATCTCGTCAATGATGTACAGGCATTTTTTCAAATCCCTTAAAACACTGGAGATATAAGGAGTTAATCCCTAGTCAACCACTTCGAGCATAGGAGTAGGAGTTTCCTTCGGATATTCAAACCCTTAACACTCAACCTGGGGCAGGGTAGTTATTCAGTTAATCCAACCCCGCACTCAAAAGCAAAATCTAGAAGACGGTTATTCATCAAAGACCCGTGACATGGCAGTCACAATCTTCTAACAAAATTCAAAAAAAATCAAAAGCCTGCTAAGTCAAGCACCTCAAAGGGGACTTAGGCAAAAATTAAGGCAATCCCGATGGATCTGACAAGCAAAATCAGTCCATGCAAAAGTTAGGGATCAAAAATCAAAAGAGGTCCTCAAACCCTCAACAAAAACAAAATGAGATTTAGTGGCCACCCAAATCAAAGGGTCATTGACATCCATCAAAATAAGGTGACTGTCATCTCAGGCAAACCCTGAACCATTAAGCTTACACCGTCAAGGTAAACATGCATAGAATTAACTGAATGTAGGTATGGAGATCATCAAGAAGAAGGGGTGGGTACAAATTATGTTTGAGCCTAATATCATTTGTTCTATAACCGCGAACCAGACCACGTTACAACCCTCGAAAGACCTAATTGAGGCGGGGTTTATTCTGAAAGCATACTATTGTGAGGTTGCGTAACCTGACTCCTTACAATTTTGCTAATCATCAACATTGGTGTCGGTATCCTTGCTATATCTTTCACGTCAATCCAGTTAGCACAACGTTTGGACTAAATGGTCCATTCGTTTCACTCTCACGACACGTAATAAAAGACAATTCTTTCAAAAACTTGCATGAACTTTGCATTGAGATTACCATTCGTGAACAAAATTTTTATTTAGAAGTTAGTAGTTGGCATTAAGGAAATTCTAACACAAAGCAATCAAGCATGGCTGGATTATTCAGCGGTCTGGACCAGAACCAAGTATACCATATAACCTTATGGACCTGGGGCATTGACATCCGAGAGCATGAAATCAGTCAGTCTGAGGCAAATCCCTAAGCATCGGTCGACCATGGTGGAATTCATTCAAGAAGTGGTTGATCGGAAGTAAATCATCTTGAGAATACTGATCAGGGGCAGGCCACCCAGAGTTTCTTTGACTTAAGAATAGGTCCCTCCAATGTTCAATCAAGATAAGTTAAGTCGCTTCCACGCTCTTTTAGGGGAAAGCTACTCCAAGAGTACATTGAAGCCAACTACCACAAGAATAGGCTAATCAATGATGAATCCATTTGTGGTACAAACTCTGGGGCAGACCATCTCGAGTTGGTCTCATGGCAAGCTACTCAAGCAAGTTCATTCTCGTCAACAACTGTCAAGTTTAAATGATGTCAGGAAGTCAGGCTTGTCCTCCACTTTCCCACATAACCCAGAGTCCAATCCGCATTGGCAACTACCAAAAGTCCGCCACGTCGGCACCTGCATTCCCAATTACCCGTCTGCAATCATATGCATCATACGTATCGCATTCGACATCATAAGCATCTTGCATCATAAGCATCTTGCTTCATAAGCATCTTGCATCATATACATACCTATGATTACATCATACTTTCCTCAGCTCTTGCATCACCGTGTGTTAGCATTTGCATTTGCATTTCCATTCGTTATGGAACATCATTATCATCAAGCATTTACATATACGAGATCAGATCCAGGATCAATTTCGAAGATTTTCAAGATCCTAATCAGCCCAGTCAGGGGCATCTTCCGCAAGACCGTGGGCGTTCCCCACGAATTTGTTCAACAATTCGTTGGGCAAATTCAAGAGATTCAATGCAATCATCAGCCTAGTCAGGGGCATTATCTGCAAGACCGTGGGTCCTCCCACAAAATTCAAGATCACTAAAGCAAAATTCAGCCCAAACCAGGGGCATCTTTTCAAGACCATGGGTGTATTGCACGATGTATTGCAACCTCGTGGTTAATCAGATCTTCAAATCAACAATCAGCCCGGACAGGGGCATCTCCAGTAAATCCATGGGCGTTTCCCAGTGAGTTGTCTCCAGAAGACTTCAGCGATAAGTGGCAATCTCTCCAGAGAAGCTTATCCATCTTCAGCGATAAGTGGCAATCTCTTCAGAGAAGCTTATCCATCTTCAGCGATAAGTGGCAATCTCTTCAGAGAAGCTTATCCATCTTCAGTGATAAGTGGCAATCTCTTCAGAGAAGCTTATCCATCTTCAGTGATAAGTGGCAATCTCTTCAGAGAAGCTTATCCATCTTCAGTGATAAGTGGCAATCTCTTCAGAGAAGCTTATCCATCTTCAGTGATAAGTGGCAATCTCTTCAGAGAAGCTTATCCATCTTCAGTGATAAGTGGCAATCTCTTCAGAGAAGCTTATCCATCTTCAGTGATAAGTGGCAATCTCTTCAGAGAAGCTTATCCATCTTCAGTGATAAGTGGCAATCTCTTCAGAGAAGCTTATCCATCTTCAGCGATAAGTGGCAATCTCTTCAGAGAAGCTTATCCATCTTCAGCGATAAGTGGCAATCTCTTCAGAGAAGCTTATCCATCTTCAGCGATAAGTGGCAATCTCTTCAGAGAAGCTTATCCATCTTCAGCGATAAGTGGCAATCTCTTCAGAGAAGCTTATCCATCTTCAGCGATAAGTGGCAATCTCTTCAGAGAAGCTTATCCATCTTCAGTGATAAGTGGCAATCTCTTCAGAGAAGCTTATCCATCTTCAGCGATAAGTGGCAATCTCTTCAGAGAAGCTTATCCATCTTCAGCGATAAGTGGCAATCTCTTCAGAGAAGCTTATCCATCTTCAGCGATAAGTGGCAATCTCTTCAGAGAAGCTTATCCATCTTCAGTGATAAGTGGCAATCTCTTCAGAGAAGCTTATCCATCTTCAGCGATAAGTGGCAATCTCTTCAGAGAAGCTTATCCATCTTCAGCGATAAGTGGCAATCTCTTCAGAGAAGCTTATCCATCTTCAGTGATAAGTGGCAATCTCTTCAGAGAAGCTTATCCATCTTCAGCGATAAGTGGCAATCTCTTCAGAGAAGCTTATCCATCTTCAGTGATAAGTGGCAATCTCTTGGGAGAAGCTTATCCATCTTCAGTGATAAGTGGCAATCTCTTCAGAGAAGCTTATCCATCTTCAGCGATAAGTGGCAATCTCTTCAGAGAAGCTTATCCATCTTCAGCGATAAGTGGCAATCTCTTCAGAGAAGCTTATCCATCTTCAGTGATAAGTGGCAATCTCTTCAGAGAAGCTTATCCATCTTCAACTATAAGTGGCAATCTCTTGGGAGAAGCTTATCCATCTTCAGTGATAAGTGGCAATCTCTTCAGAGAAGCTTATCCATCTTCAGCGATAAGTGGCAATCTCTTCAGAGAAGCTTATCCATCTTCAGTGATAAGTGGCAATCTCTTCAGAGAAGCTTATCCATCTTCAACTATAAGTGGCAATCTCTTGGGAGAAGCTTATCCATCTTCAGTGATAAGTGGCAATCTCTTCAGAGAAGCTTATCCATCTTCAGTGATAAGTGGCAATCTCTTCAGAGAAGCTTATCCATCTTCAGTGATAAGTGGCAATCTCTTGGGAGAAGCTTATCCATCTTCAGCGATAAGTGGCAATCTCTTCAGAGAAGCTTATCCATCTTCAGTGATAAGTGGCAATCTCTTGGGAGAAGCTTATCCATCTTCAGTGATAAGTGGCAATCTCTTCAGAGAAGCTTATCCATCTTCAACGATAAGTGGCAATCTTTTCAGAGAAGCTTATCCCCCTATCATCCTTTTAATGTTAGGGTCGATGTTGTCCTGCTCCATCATCCTTTTGGTGATGGGTCCGGCATCCTTTTGGTGTCATGATTAGCGTATTTTCCATTATCCTTTTGGTAATGGACTCCTTACATCCTTTTGGTGTTAGGGTTGATTGTGTTTCGCTCTATCATCCTTTTGGTGGTAGTAGCCGTGTGTGTTTTATCCCATCATCCTTTTGGTGATGGCGACCTGTTGCTATTTTCCCACAGTTTGCTTAGAATTATACCTCATCCAGCGTGTTCAATTCCCGAGCATTTCTCCCTTTTTGGACAAATTCAGGGTCTTCTTCGTATCTAATTGTCTTCTACCTCGAAAGAGTAAGCGCCATAGCCGTTCATCTTACTCGGTTTAAGCCAATTAGATAGGGGCATCTGTCATACCCCGAATTTGTCCTACCTATTTAGTCATTTGTGCAACATTCATCCACTGACCATAATAAAAAAATTTCAAAAAAAAGATACCACAGGGTTGAGACTATTCGAATCAAATTCCATGTGAGGTCCAAATGCCTTTCTGATATAAGTAAAACTGGTTTGACAGATAAATTTCAAGGGTCAAGGCCATGATACACTTGATAATTGAGATGGGCTCTTAATAAGGATTACTTCGAGGGTGATATCAATTCAAGCACATAAATTGCTTTAGAAAAACTCACAAAAAATTCAAATTGGTTTTTTAGGGTTGGCACACATTGTTCGGTAGTATCACGAAGATGAGCTAATGTATATACAAGCGTGATGAACCAACTTCATTGTATTCATTATGCTAATCATGTTAAAATGTTATTTCTAAGTTCAAAGCCATACAGTGAGGACCAATGAGGATGAGTTGTGACAATTAATTGTGAAAATTTAATCTCCAATTATCCAGATGGTCCCAACTTGATGTCAAGCGGCCGTATTCTAATTCATGTCCCAAATTAAATTCCAGGTGTGGATTGCAATATGTACTAAATAAATATATGGTGCATCATTTTCAAATACTCATGCAAGCCATGATACAGGATGTAAATTGGTCATGTATTAAGTATTTCATCAGGAAAATACATGGTACATCATGGGCATCCACAAAGAGATGAAACACAAACACTAGGAAAGGGCTTTGACGGGAAAGTTACAAGTCATAGGTCCAAAGAAATTCATGAGATATATACCATTAAGGGGGCTACAACCATTGATCTTGAATTCCCAAAATATAACAAAAGTACAAGGTTACAAGACTTCATGATTTTTGAGCCTATTCTATTTTGGCCTGCGCCCCAATGCCGCAGGCGGTGTGCACGTGATACTCGTCAAAACTCAAGCCAAACAAGAATTCAAGACATGGCCGAACTTTTTTCTTCTTTCGTGACTGTCACAGAAGGCTTCAAGCACTCTTCCATTCATACCAAAGTGTGTGGTCCTGTAAGATAAGAGAAAAGCTCATGTTACTGCAGATTCTAAAGTAAACACAGCATACACCGCAAATTGCGAGCAAAGTTGGCGTCATGTAAAATCTGTGGAATAATTGAAAAAAGGGACATACAACAGCTATGTAGCACCTTACCATAGCGGTAAACCATCCTTGTTGAACCCAACAACCAGATCTCTAAGTAGTTCACCTACCAAACTTGATCAACACGGATCTCAAATTGGTTCAGATAAATCAAGGAACTCAATTAAGCCAGAGACATGGAGAAGCTGGGTTGTTCAAAGGACTGGTTATTCAGATGCAGATTTTTAAGATGCTGAGATTGTTCCCAGTGATATTAAGAAAGGAGATGTGTGCGATGTTTCAGGACGACCTGAAATTGTCAAAATAGGAAATTTTTCTCGCGAGCCTGTAAATAGAGAAACCGAATTAAATGCAAATCGCAATGACATAAAATCTCGTATCCAGCATCTGGGATCAGAGCTATCCACTGTACTGTACTCATTGAGGTCAAATACCAGTGATGTTACAATGCTAACGGAGCAGAAGAACACTTCTGATAATCTCGAAAAGCTTTCCGATGCTTGGGAATTCCAGGAAAATCATGAATGCTCAAGCCAGACTGCGTTCATTACGTGCTAAGTTGGCAGTGTTAGAAGGAAAGATGGCATTGGCAATAATGGATGCACAGAAGGCTCAACAAATACCCAGGTCCAAAAAGACTAGACTTCCACCAAAAAGACTAGGAAAGGCTCGAGTCAAAGTTAACAGGGATGCTGATCCCATACCCGTTCAAAATGTACCTAGCCAATCATCGAGCCATGAATCATCTTGCCCTGATCAGTCTATCATATCAGTATCTGGAGAAATGGTGGTTTCTTCTGCTGATTGTACGGTATTAGGGTCTAAAGAAGTAAACAGCACGGCCAATAAAGAGGACTTATCTCCACTTAATTTGGTTACCGTTGAAGAGTCTCAACAGATGCAAGTGCTCGACAGTGTTCCAAATAAAACGGCAGGTTCATCAGATGATTTTGCGTGGTTGGATTATGTAGAAGATGAAACTGTGATAGGTGAAAGTGCTTCCATATCTCAGAAGGAAGATGCACCAGAGGTACATGATTCTGAGAACAAGGATGAACAATTGACTGTATTCCCCGAACAACCTAGTTGTGAAACCAGTGGTCCTGTTTGTTCCCTTCCGGAGTATCAAAACCTAAGACCTGATTTTTTCTTCATCAAATGTGTGGGAAGACGAGGCTCCTATACAAGTTCAAAATTCAGAAGTCCTGTTACTTCCATACAAAGAAGAAACTTCCTCAGTTGGGGACATCATGGGAAGAAATGGTGAGGACTCTTCAACTTTTTTGGGTGGTGGTCCAGAAGAATCGGAGTTTGATGGCTTTGGTGGCTTATTTAATGAACCTGAAGTTGTTGCTGGGCCTGCTCCCAGACCTTCTTCATCCGGTGATGTGGAAGCTGTTATATTAATTAGAAACAACAGTGAATCTGATCCAGATGAAGTAGATGATACAGATTCTCCAGTCTCTGTAGAGAGTTGCTTAGCACATTTTATAAAACCGGAGCTTCTTTCAGATGAAAATGCTTGGCATTGTGAGAACTGTTCAAAAATCCTCCAATGTCAAAAGAAGAAAGCGAAAAAGCAGGCAAGAATTCTGTCTGATGGAAATGTGAGTGGTAGTCATGATGAATCAAATCTTGCATTTAACTCGTGTTCGTGTTCTTTAAAAGTCAGTAGTAGAGGAAATGGAGATATTAAATGTGACAAGGATGTAGAAAGTTCAGTTTCACATATTCAGCATGGCACAGAGCTGCATAATGGTGAATTACAGTCTTCATCTTTACAACAAGCTTGCAAGGAAGAAAGCTGCAGTGATTCAGCTGCTGATTCTTGTACTTCTGGAAATGTCAAACGAGATTCTCCAATGTCCGACAATGATGATGACACTAGAGTGAAGCCATCCCCTGCCCTAAACTCAAAGTTACTGCCTCAAGGTAGCAGTGGCCTTGTAAGTGGAAAAAATAGTGCACTGGTTCATGGAGGTCGCCCAACAAGCTTTGCTTCAGCTTTAGAGCCTGCGCCTCAAATATCTTCACCCGTTAAACCTGTTTCTGCTGTATCCCCTGAGAAGCCCCAGGCCCCAGCTGCAAAATTGAATATTGATGACCTGCAACGCAAAACTGTACCTCTTCTGCAAGAATATTTCAATGTCCGGCTTTTGGATGAGGCATTGCAGTGCGTTGAGGAATTAAAAGCTCCGACTTATTACCCTGAGTTTGTCAAGGAAGCCATCTCCCTTGGATTAGATAAAAGCCTCGCCGTTGTATGGCAAATTAGTGGACCAATTACTCCTTGTTGATGTGGTGTAGCGGCCATTGAGTTAAACAAAGAGTAGATTTGTCCATCTAGCTCGGAGATCCTTGCTAGTTCCGCGGTAATAGATTCTGAAGTTGAATATACACCTTGAATTCTCTTCATGTTTTGAACAGCCGTCTCTGTCATAATAAGGTTGTCACCTGCAAGAGACAAAACAACCAAAGTTATATCCCACATACTTTCCGTAATGCTTTTCCTAATGCGCAAATTCAACACAAAAAAAAAACCTGTGGAATTACCGTGTGTGCTCCAAATCCCTCAATTCACGCTGCGTCTGCATTATAAGACACCAAATCGTACTCGCAGCAACAAACACGCACCAGCCCGCACGTTGAATTCGGACAACCACTACCCAAAACTGCCACCATAGAAAACCTGCAAATCACAATACAGCTTGCATAAAAGAGGGGACCACACCGCAAAAGCACACACCAAAACCGTACCCGCTTACTACCACAACAACACATACCATACAAAGAAAAAACCAATACAAAACCTCAAAACAGATACTGCTACATACCAACCTGCTGCACCAAAGCCCACTCCAGACAAAGCTCTGTCATTGCCAGACAATACCTGCTACTACACTCCAAACTGCACCTGCTACTGCTTCATAACACACCAGACCTATCTCTGCTACAAGGACCAATTGACAACCTGTATGATAATCCATAGCACCACATACACTATTCTGGACTCTCTCCAAATAAATCTACAACTTCTACTTCATCTTGAAAAAGGAGAAACCATCAGAGAATCGACATTTTCCTTCTTAAAAAACTTCCTCCAAACAACCATCATGAAAAAAAAACTTCACAAACTTCTTCATCTTCAATCCAACAACCAATAAACAAAACCACAAATCTCAGCAGTTAAACTTCAATGAAACCCCAAAACAATGTTCAATCTCTTCCATATTCTTCTTTCCACGGTCACCTTATTTTTTTCTCCAACCCATAAACAACTTCAACAACCACAAAACCATCTGAAACCCTCCCCTGCATTCGCAAATCACAAACCTCACTCAAAACCATCTGAAACCCTCCCCTGCATTCACAAATCCATTAACCTTCTTCCTCTCCATCTTCAACTCACCGAAAAACCACCTACAACGCATCACACTCCACCTAGTTGAACATCAGAAGAATAAAAAAGACAAAGATGGTGATGATTTTGCTCCATATTCAGAGTTCAAACCAGAACAAACCCAGCGAAAACTCACCACCCAATCACCGTTTTCGTTTTCAACAACTTCAAAAACTCAACCATAAAATCCTTCTTCAATCTTAAATATAAACCTTCATTCTCTCTGTTATTCATCTTCGATCCATGGCTAGCAAACTAACACGCCGCCGTTAACCGCAAACATGAACCTTCGAAAACCAATTTCAGTTCTAAACCTTCAAGATCAAACTCAGAACCAAACCTATTTTTTTCACCAAATCTTCAAATCATCATCAACCTTCAACGTAATTTCAAGCAACATCTTCATCTTATTCCAGAAAAACAAAACAGAATCAAAACGCCTCAATTCATTTCAGAAATCAAAACTAAACCCTGACGCGAACCCCTTCTTCCATTTCTTCCATTTTCGCCACCTTCAATTCACCCATCTTCATTCTCTTCGCAAACTCTCCATTTCGAAACCTTGCCAACCTAAGTTCAAATCCACTTTGAGACAACCACCGATCTTACCGAAATACCACAACAACCACAGAGTTTGCCTTTGATTTTTGTTTCGTGGTTTCAGATTGCTGGTGTGTGGATCGCTCAACATCGTGACATCAAATTTCCCCTCTTTTTTTTTATTGTGTTTATTTTCTGAAGATTAGAAGGAGAAGTTTTATTTCATTTTTGTTGCTTTGGCTGCTTTGGGCTTGCAAAGCCCATTTCAATCATGAATCATCCGTTTCACCCTGGTTCTTTTTGAATTTTCCTTTTAAAAATTGGTACATAATTTTTATATACTCTTTATTTAGTTTTTATAATATGTTTTGTTAATATTATACTGTTTTCTATTTGTTACACCTATATATATTTTTGTATTTAGTTTGTTAGCATAGTTTTTCTAGTTTATATTAGTTTATATTAGATTTTTAATTTATATTATTATTTCTCTTAGAATTTATATATACATTATCACTTTAAATTTCATTTTTTTTAGAGACTTATTTCATTTTAGAAGTTGATCTTTTTTCTCTTTTGTTACGAACATTTTTGCCTTTTGGGTCGATGACGAGACCTCCGTAATTCATTACCAGTCAAATTATTGATAGGTAATGTTGGATCTGAGACCACCTCTTTTCCCTCTTCGTTACTTGTCCCGACTCGATTCAAAACTTTGTCAAACAATTTTTAAAATCAAATTATCTTTGTATTGAATTAAAAAGAGGGGATTAAGTGTAGTCTTTCTTCCTCTCCGAGTTTTGGGATGCCCACTGTAGTGAGGGTGGTTTTGACACTCGTCTTTCAATACGAAGACGCTTCCCGTCCATTTTCAAATCTTTTCCTTAAAATCATTTCTTTGTGTTGAGCTAAAGAGAGGATTGGGTGTAGACCTCTTCTTCTTCGAGCATAGGGATGCCCACTGTAGTGAGGGTGGTCTCGATGTTCGTCTGTCAATACAAAGACGCTTCCAACATTTCCTCATAAAACCTCGGTCTCGTACTGAGTATACTTTCAGTAATAATTTGATTTCTCTTTGTATCGAATTAAAGAGAGAAGATTAGGTGTAGACCTCTTCTTCTCCGAGTGTTGGAACGCCCACTGTAGTGAGGGTGGTCTCGACACTCGTCTTTCAATACGAAGACGCTTCTAAACCATCTCTCCTAAAACCTCGGTCCCGTACCGAGCACGCTTTTAATGATAAATTAATTTCTCTTTGTATTGAATTAAAAAGAGAGGATTAGGTGTAGACCTCTTCCTCTCCGAGTGTTAGGATGCCCACTGTAGTGAGGGTGGTCTCGACACTCGTCTTTCAATACGAAGACGTGACTTCTTTATCCACCATCTCGCTTTCACAACTTCCTTCCACAATTTTCACACCTAAAACCTCGGTCCTGTACCGAGTGCATTTTCAAATCTTTTCGTAACAAAAACTTGAATGGTCGTGGAGTGGTTAGGCGTAGGCCTTCTCCTATCCCGAGTGCTGACGTTTACCGTAGGGTTCTCTGTCGCAAAGCACTTACCATTCAAAACCAAAATCATCATTAATAAGAGAACGAAGTTCTCTTTGCATTGAATTAAAGAGAGAGGATTAAGTGTAGTCTTTCTTCCTCTCCGAGTTTTGGGATGCCCACTGTAGTGAGGGTGGTTTCGACACTCGTCTTTCAATACGAAGACGCCTCGTTCGCCACACTCTTTTATAACAAAAACTTTGAGATAACGAATTGGGTATTACCCGTAGGGGTTACTATCCGAAGACTTACCTCGCCCCCGTAAAAACAAATCTACCAATCAAATGTGACTTCTTGCCTCGCATGGCGAAAACTAATAAATCATTTCAAAAAAAGGATATGTTACGTCCGTTCTACCGCAAACAGGTAATGCCTAAGTCTCCAACGAGCGAGCAGCGAAACACCTAACTGCTAGAATGCGCACGATAGCATCATCCCTAAAAAACATCAACAAACCGTAGGCCGAACTACGGCTGCTCTGATTTTTTACTTTTTCAAGTAAAGATACGTAGGCACAAGGGCCACAATCCTTGCCGAGCACATTCCCCCCCCCTATATCTGTAGTTCCCCGAACTACGTCGACTCTGACTTTCTCATATCTTTTGAGAATACGTAGGCCTAGGACCGCGAAGTCCTACCGAGTCTGTTCTTTCTCTTTTCTTCCCCGTTCTCTCTTTCCTCCTAACTTTCTTGTTTCTAACCCTTCTTTTACCCAGTGAAACACTCTTCTTATAACATAATATTTAAGCAAATATATTCACACATCGACAAACAAAAGGTTCCCATCGAGTACGATGGATGCGAGGGGTGCTAATACCTTCCCTTCGCATAACCGGCTTCCGAACCCATTCTTGGTCGCGAGACCATCTTATCCATTTCTTTCTTAAGGTTTTCTCGATATTTTCCTTTCCCCTCATGGGATAAATAAAGTTCGGTGGCGACTCTTCTGTCTATCTTTTTTGCCTCCCCGTCGTTGCACGATGCATTTTTCGAGTAGCGACAAAAGTCCCATGCACTAACCCTCAAAAGTTTTCCATCAGAACGACTACTCGTAAGACGGTAATCCTTTCAAAGGATGAACACAGAGTTATGTTTTAGGGGCCTTCGGAATAAGGTTCTACAAAGGTCCTCAGAGTCACAGACTCCCAAGTTGGAGATAAAGATGACATTACGACTACACGTAAGACATAATCATCCCAAAGGGGTCTCATCTGAGCGGTGGAATTCAATCCAACTCAACGAGTCCTAAGTCTCGCAAATCAGAAAGAAACCACCTCCTAATCTTAGTGTATACTCGAAAGCTCGGGTAGAAAGCTTTTATCCTTACAAACCAACCAATAAACCCAACAGGTTAGAGAATCAAAGCATAAACAAATAAAGCAAATAAAATCATAAACACGACAAACAAAATAGGCTTGGCTCGCTAGGTGTCCCCAGCGGAGTCGCCAGCTGTCGCTACTCGAAAAATGCATCGCGCAACGACGGGGAGGCGAAAGAGAAAGGACAGAAGAGTCGCCACCGAACTTTATTTATCCCATGAGGGGAAAAGGAAATATCGAGAAAACCTTAGGAAAAGAACGGATAAGATTGGTCTCGCAACCAAGAACGGGTTCGGAAGCCGGTTATGCAAGGGGAAGGTATTTGCACCCCTCGCATCCATCGTACTCGATGGGAACCTTTTGTTTGTCGATGTGTGAATTTATCTGCTTAAATATTATGCTATAAGAAGTGTACCACGGAGTAAAAGAAAGGTTAGAAACAAGAAAGAGAGGTAACGGGGGAAAGATGAGAAAGAAAGGACTCGGTAGGACTTCGCAGTCCTATGCCTACGTATTCTCAATGGATGTGAGAAAGTCAGAGTCGACGTAGTTCGGGGAACCACAGACATAGGGGGGAGTGTGCTCGGCAAGGATTGTGGCCCTTGTGCCTACGTATCTCTACTTGAAGAAGTAAAGAATCAGAGCAGCCGTAGTTCGGCCTACGGTTTGTTGATGTTTTTTATGGATGATGCTATCGTGCACATTCTAGCAGTTAGGTGTTTTGCTGCTCGCTCGTTGGAGACTTAGGCGTTACCTGTTTGCGGTAGAACGGACGTAACATATCCTTTTTGAAAGATTTGGTTTTCGCCATGCGAGGCAAGGTGTCACGTTTGATTGGTTGAATTGTTTTTGGGGCGAGATAGGTCCTCGGATAGTAACCCTTACAGGTAGTACCCAATTCTTTATCTCAAAGTTTTTGTTGTAAAAAAAATGTGTGGCGAACGTAGCGTCTTCGTATTGAAAGACGAGTATCAAGACCACACACACTACAGTGAGTATCCTGACACTCGGAGAGGAAGAAGACTACACTCAATCCTCTCTCTTTAGTTCAACACAAAGAGAACTTCATTCTCTTATTAAAGTGTTTTTGGTTTTGAATGGTAAGTGCTTTTTGCGACAGAGAACCCTACGGTAAACGTCAGCACTCGGGATAGGAGAAGGCCTACGCCTAACCACTCCACGACCATTCAAGTTTTTGTTATGAAAAGATTTGAAAATGCACTCGGTACGGGACCGAGGTTTTAGGTGAGAAAGGTTACGGAAGGAAGTTGTGAAAGCGAGATGGTGGATAAAGTCGCGCCTTCGTATTGAAAGACGAATATCAAGACCACCCTCACTACAGTGGGCATCCCAATATTCGAAGAGGAAGAGGTCTACACCTAATCCTCTCTTTTTAATTCAATACAAAGAGAAATTAGTTCATTATTGAAAGGGCTTTTGAAAATGCACTCGGCGCGAGACCGAGGTTTTAGAAGAGAATGTTGAAAATGGAAAGAAAGACGTCTTCGTATTGAAAGACGAGTGTCTAAACCACCCACACTACAGTGAGCATCTCGACACTCGGAGAAGAAGAGGTCTACACCCAATCCTCTCTCTTTAATTCAATACAAAGAGAAATGAATTTATTATTGAAAGTGTTTTCGAGGATGCACTCGGTACGAGACCGAGGTTTTAGGAGGAAAAGCGTTGAAAAGAAATGGTCTCAGATCCAACGTTATCCATCGATATTTTGACTAATAACGAATTATGGAGGTTTCGTCATCGACCAAAAAAACAAAAATGCCCAATAACAAATGAAGAATAAAATTTAACTCTAAAAGTAGAAACTTCTAAATTTATATGCACAAAGACTCTATACAAAAATATAAGAACTTGGAATATATACATAATATACTAATTATAAACCTAATAAAGTAAAAATATATATAGTATTTACAAAATAATTAATATCTAAAATAATTTATATATACACAGACTGTTTATAAAAAAAAAAACAATAATATTTACAAAAAAACAAATAATATCAATATAATAAAGAAAATAAAATGAAAGAAACAGGGGAGGGGTATAGCAGAAACTGATGGCGGTGTGTGCATAGTAAGGTCAAATGGGCCTCAAGCCCATCGCTCACTCTCAACAAAGACAGCCAGGAGAGGATGAGAAGAAAGGTTATTTTAAAGCAGAAGAAAATAAACGACTTACTAAGCCCAAACACACTCAAGACTGATCCCTTCCACAAACCAACGCAATGAATTAATCCAGCTCAAAAGAAACCTTTTTCTTCGTTATCACATAGCAGCGAAAAAAAATGGGGAAAACAAAAAAAACACCGGTGATCCAACCTTCAAGCTATTCGCATGATCTTAGTTCTCCCGTCTTCATCTCTTTGCTGGATTTTTTCTTCAACACTATCTCTACCCTCTCTTCAAGTTTCGAGTCTGTTTGTATTTGAAATTGGGTTGTTATCCTTGAATTTCTGAAACGAGATGTTGTTGTTCTGTTTCCGGGTTCTTGCCGTTTTAGAGAAGGATATGTTGTGGTTCTGTTTTGTTTTTTTTGAAGAAGATGAAGGTGGACTGAAGTTTTGCGAAGATGGAAGGATTTTACGGTGTGTGAATAGTTTCAGACGGAGGGTTTAGAAGAAATGGAGACAAAGGTGGTGAGTCCGAGGGAGTTACGATGAATCTGGGCAATTGTTTGTGAACCGAGGAGGTTGTAAGGACGGAAGATGATTTGAGTTGTTTTGGAGTTTTCTCAGAGGTTTAGAAAATGGGTTTTGAAGAGTAAAAGGTCAAGTGGTGAACAACAAGTGGGTCGTTCACGGTGGGGTTTGCAGAAGTTCAATGGTGGTAGTGTTTACGAATGTTTTGAAAAATGGAGAAAGGTTTCAGAAGAAGGGTTTGGTTCTGGGTTGCTTTTCTGGAGAAGGTGAGACTTGGAGGTGGGCGGCTAGGGTTGAGAGACCTCTTCCCTCTGCTCCCTCAATCCGAAACTTTTTATATACCCCTTGTTCTTGATTTGTTGGCTGTGTATGGTAAAAAAATCCCTCTGCTTTTTGCTGTTGCAGGTTTTGTAGAACTAGTTGAAGTGGTTTTGGGAGCTGCTGTAGCAGAATTTGTCTGGTGGGGACCAAAGGTACAAATTTGTTTTTAGCATGAGCTGGAAAATATGTGAGTTTTCTACCACTAATTCACTTTTTCACTGCGGTAACTCTTCTTTCAATTTCTTGGACTGGCTTGATTTTGTGACTGTCATACTATCATGTTCTTTCCATTATTCATGGTTTGTAATGGGATGCTGCAGATACGCGGACAATTGGACGCCAGTCATAGCGGACAACACGCTTTTGGTGTGTATGGCTGTGAAAAGGTAAATGATAGTGTGTAGTGACTATAACAGTATTCTTAATGAAATTACAGTGACGGTAACTGATATCATCATTTTTCTTTCCTCTTCCTCTATTTTTTACAGCAGCAATGCACAAGGTTGAGCAAAATTGGCTATTGACTCATCTTTATCTCTGGTTCTGCAGATATGTTTTGTGTGATCTCGAGCCGATGAATTCCTGGAGCGTTGCGACTTAGCTTTTGGAGCTCTGTGGTATGGTTTGGTCTGGTGTGAGTCTCATTAACGAGGTTGTCACGGCAAATTTGCATCAATTATCATTACGAGCACTAACTTGGTTAGCACCTTAATGACATAACTTGGATATAAAGTGCTGATGGGAATGGACAAAACCGCTTCTAACTTTCAAACAAATTTCCCTGAACCTGCTGTTTGGGACACTTCTGCCAACTGGTTTGTGTGGGACGTTTTGCAGCTCATGTTGCGGCATAGTTACGGTATTAAATTTGAGGAATTTTGGGGCTGTGTTGCGTGATGACTCAATGGCAAGCTGTTTGACCTGATATGCTGCTGTCATGATTTACAAGCTATGTGTATATGATAGCTGGCTGGAGGGGTCGCATAGCAGACGCTATGAAGAGGTATTGCAGGTTTGTCAAGGCCTGTTTTCCAGCTAATAAATTTTATAGCTTTTGTGAACTATGCTGATTCGTACACTTTGTCTTTTGCAGATGATCATGGGGCTACCAATGCGTTGTTGTTATTGTTGGCTGTAACATGAACTTCTGCAGCTTTTCTTTTTTTGGAGCATTATTCAAAAGGTGAAAGCGGCTAGTGTAGGTTGATGCAAGAAAAAGAACCACAGACTGTAAACTGCACCGTGGTCATTCGTTGTGGGGGCTGCGTGCCTACCATCACCATAATACCACATGATGATAATAAAATCTCATAATGGGCCTTATGATTTTTCTTTTAGGACATGGGCCATGTACTTTAGAGTTTAGCAATTTTGAAGAGCAATTCTTCATATTTCTTTACTACAAAAATAGTGATCAAGATTGAATTTTCATTTCTACTCCATAATCACACTTGAAATTATTCTTTGAATTTCCTCTTTGAATCAACTTATGAAAAACAAGTTGAACATGAATCAATCTTCAATTCTCCTCTGAAATTTTACTTGCACTGATAATCCAAATCTTGAATTACTATTTGCATCCTGAAACTTGCTTAAACGATTCTTTGATTTTTGATCTTAAATTAGCAACCGTTTTGATTAAAGTCTCTATGAAAATTACCCAAAATAATTGAATCCAAATTGCACTCAATCAAATGAACCAATATTGAATCTTAGTTTGAAGTGAGTCATGTTCAAGTAGACTTCTGGTATTTCGTTTAAAACAAATTTGCCACAGATCTTTGAGTTCTTCTTAAATCAAAACTTTGAATTAATCAACTGCTCCATATAACCCTGATTGAAAAGCAAAGGTCCTGCACGATATTCTATTGAACTCCTCACAGCTTGACATTCTAATCCACACAAAATCGATCCAAATTGGCACAAGAACCATAGTCATAAACCAAACCACCTTGTGAGTTGCACATTACGACCTTGACAAATGAACAAATCTCTTCCTGATAAGCCTTAGCCAAACCTAATCTTTCTCCACGCAACCTTGCGACGTCTTGAATTCAAACTTGCGCCACATATTATATGAATAATAATGGATGGATTATACAAATGAAAGCTAAATACAGATAGGACAAATTTGGGGTATGACACATATATATTTTTTATTTTGCGCTCACAATGTTTTTTATAAAAGTGTGAAGGAGTATGTCCTTTGACTTCATGACTTCTTTTTAATGAAACAAAAAATGGAAATATGACCTTCTTTATTACAGTAATTACATTTTAATATTTTTTAATGAGGGTGAATTTAGTATTGCAAATGTTACTAAAATTCTTACTATTTTTGTTAGGTTCATAGTCAATACCAACTCTATTGTAAGAAGCCCTTTGATTCTCCCAACAAAAGATTTAATTTATCTCTTCCATTAGTGAATCTGCCATGTGATTTTTGAAGATTGCAAATTTCACTTTTCAAAATATCACATTCATTACACTTGAAAGTTTCACCCACCTCTCCAGAGGGGCAAGAGTTTTGGACTAGATCATTTGGTCTCTCTCTCTCTAAGATTTTCTATTTCTTTTATAAGATTTTTAGTTTTAGATTCAAGTGAAGATATAGTATCTTTGGAGATGGAGACAACTTTTTCTAGTTTACTCGTTTCTTTTATTAGGTTCTTACAAATGCGAAAAAGATTATGATAAGAAAAGTAAGAAGGTGCCTCATCATCTTGATGATTTGGCATGAGACAAGTGTTGGCTTCATCATCATCATCTGAGTATTCCATGTCATTGTCCTCTCATGTGATGTAAAACTTCTTTCCCTTTTTCTGAGGTTTCTTAAATTTCTTCTAATTTTGATTTTCCTTTTTCCATAGAGGAAAATTTGGTAGGATGTGACCTTTTTTTTTCCGTATTGATAACATGTAGGAATAAATAAGGTGTTTTCTTCACTTTTGTCTTGCTCTTCTTGTTTTTGTTTCTTATGCTTCAAGAATTTTTTGAAGTTTTGCACCATGAGTGAGATGTCTCCATCGAAATTAGAATCTTCAACTATGAGAACAAGACTTTTGCTTTTCTTCTATCCTTCCTCATCCATGGCAACCCTTTTTAGCTTCATTCCGTGTTTTTATAATTTACCCAAAAGAGTGTATGTGTGTCCATGGTTTCTAAATCCCTAGATTCATAAATCACAGTAACTTTAGGTTGCCAACTATGGTTTAGGTATTTGATAATTTTCACAACCAACTCTTTGTTTAAATTTTTTCCTAGAGTTCTCATATGACTCACGATATGGGTAAGTTGTGTTTCCATTTGATTTATATTCTTTTCAGGTTTCATTCTAAAAAGTTCATAGTTGCGAGTTAATGTGCCCAACCTTACCCTTTTTTTTACCTCAGTTGTTCCTTCATGGGTAATTTGGAGGATGTCCCACATTTCTTATGCACTCTTGTAGTGATAAACTCACCAAAATTAATCAAGACCGAGAGCACTAGTGATGGTAGTTTTTACCTTCAAATGATGCTACACATTTTATTTATAATCTTTGGTCCAATCCTTTTTAGGTTTGTTCAATACAACACTATTAACTTTGTGTGTTGGAACAAATGGACATTCCTTTAGAGCCTTAAAAATACTAAGATCCACCCCTTCTATGAAAAACTTCATTTTCTCTTTTCGTAAACTATACCTTTCTCCATTAAAGGATATGGGTTTATTTAGTGAGTAGTTTGATGTCATTTTCCTTCTATACAAGTGTCTTCAAGTACAAGAAGAGGGGTGAACTATTGTATTCAAAATTTGTGATTAATTTAAATGGTTTATTTCTTAAAAATAAAATTATGTTAGTATCCATAAAATTCAAAAAGAAAAGCAGTGGAAAGAAAAAACAATAAGATAAGTAATTGAATTTAAAGCATAAGGGTTAGAGAGATGACACCAGAGAGTTATACAGGTTCAGCTGAATATTGGTGTAGTCCTAATCCAAAGATATCTTCTTGAGATTTTACAAAAATATTTAGCTTTTATATGTTATGCCCACAAACTATTGATACAAGCAAATTGAGATATTTTATATGGACTTATCCCCCAACTAAAAGAGATATTTTCCACATGATGAACTCATGAACCGAGTAGATATTTCATCGACTATTTTCAATAACTAAACAAAACTTTTGAGGCTGAGTTCTATAACCAAACATTAGTTTTCCAGTGGTTAATCTCAAGAATAAAACTCAATTCTCTAATAATATTACACTCTTGAAAATAAAACAATGGCATGACACATGTACAACTCTTTCCTCACTAGTAGTTTTCACTCACAAGGGATTAAGGCAACTTTAGTGAAAGAAAATATTTAAAGAGAGAGAAGAGAGATATAAAATGTAAAAAAATTGGAAAATTTCAAATTGTGGTGTAAAATAAAGTGAATGATTCCTCCTTTGTATAGGAAATTTTTTGACTCAAAATGAAAATAATCCATCTGCCAAATTAATGGCCTAATCGACTATTGGGGCCTAAAATGGAAGGTTTTGTTATAGAGTCATTATCAATCATTAAGAGAATGTAGTAAGCATCATCTAATCGATTAGTCAAAAGATTTAATCAATTGGACAATTAGAAAAAGTCTCCTAATCAACTAGACCATCCTCTAATCAACTAATTAGGCCTTAACAACACTTTTAGGTAATTTTGTTAAGTAAGAAGAGACCTTAAAATTATTGTGTGTGTGTGTGTGCGCGCGCGCGCGTGCGTGCGTGCAATTTTTCTTAGTATCTTAGGAGTTCCTCTTCTACTTTCACAAGACTGTAGTCACTTAGACAATCACGACCAAACGATGTTTCACACTTCCTCTCTTTTAAAACTCTGAAGCTTTGAAAATCCTTTTCCAGATATATAATCATATAAACACTTCACTGTAACCTTGAATCTTCTACTTTATGTGACTTGAGATATATTTAAGTTAATCATCATCATCAAAGAGATGGAAAAATATCACCACCAACTTCAATATTGATCATTGTTGTTGTCATAAAAACATTAAAAATGTTATCAACACTAGGATCATCAACTTCATAATAATTGCAAGCACATAAATCCACCTACCTATAATATTTTATATTAGCTCTTTCAAAAGTATTATTATCACACTCTTTTTAACACACTTTGTATTTGTTAAAATTTATATGGATCTCACTATATTTATGTGTGCCATATATCATTTAATTGAATCTATTTAAGTTTGAACTAATATAAGAATATGTTGAATAAAATCATGTATTGTTGTTAAGTTCTCGACTTTTTATGTGAATATGAATTTGTGTAATTGAAATCTCATTTAAATATTTTGTTACTAGAAATAGTGTTGGATTTATTTACCAACAATATAATTGAGGTTTCTTTAGTATTAATGAAATTTAGGTATTTCCTTAATTAAAATTGAAACCTATTTGACAAAAAAGCAAGCAATGTTAATTTTCCCAAAAGAAAACCCATAAACACATGATAAACAAATCTAAACCAATATTTAAAACTAATAGAATTAGAAACTTAAGTCTAGAATTTCATTTGCAACCGTCACTCTCTAATCTACTATCTATCTAATACTAAGCAATTGAATACTTTACCAACAATGCCCTTTCATTTAAAAAAAATTCACTAACAAAAGGGTGATTCAGTAAATAATAAAAGATCAAATTAATTCACTTCCTCTTACTCTTTTCTGCCACGTGCGATTTCAACTTAAAATTCAAATTCATTACTCGGTTTCATTTTCACATTTTCACGCTCTTCACGTTCCTCTCTCCCTTTTTCTCTATTCTCCCCTCTCTTTACCCCTAAATCCTAAAATAACTGCCGCCCCTTTCTCTATCCTATTTACGGTCACCATCTCTAATGAAAAAATCAATGCAATAATCATGCTTCTCATCTCACGCCCTTCTTAATGAACCATATGGATTTTTGTTTTGAACAACCTTACTCTCGACCATTGGATCTCCTTCTTCGAATGTTTTGTTAGGAAATACCATGTTTCCCCTTCTTCGATCCATTTACATTTCTATTAACATAACAAAGTTGAGTATTTGATCTTTTCACTAAAAAAAAACTCTACTTTTCTGTGTTTTTTTTTGTGTTGTTCGCTTTTCTTTTTTTCATCTACAGACTTGTGTTCTCCAAGAGATTTTTCACAGTGATGGATGTAAGTAGAAAATGAAGAATCTCCTTCAAAGAATTAAAGGTACTCACTTTATTGATGTTTTTCTGCCTATGTTCAACCGAACATGAATGCTACTTTTCAAAACATCAAAGGAAATTTCATACTTTTAAAATTTTTTTATTTTTAATTATTAGATTTTTTTTTATTTTAACTTTATTTTTTGTGTGCATAACTTTTTTTTAAATATTTTTGGATCTTTTGCGTGTTTATCAAGTTCAAATGGATGCAAAACAATGGAAAGTAACAATTTTAAGAAGTGTGGATGTTGCAACCTTGATCAAGAACTTTTAAGATCGGGTAAATATGCTGAAGATCTTTTCGATTTTGTTAACTTGTCATTATGTATTGTTCTATCTTTTTGGTTTAATTCAATTTCTTATGGATTATAGAAACTTAGCTACCATTGTTTGGATGGAAAATAGTTTAACCTTTTGGTATATTGATTCTCTTAACCTGGTCTCTGAGGATATTCGGAAAAAGCGATGGCACTGGACACTGACTTTTTAGGGGTATCAATTTTTTTATATTATATAAATTTAATATACATTTATTTTGGACTAATATACATTTTTTTATAAGCTTAAAATCTAATAAAAAAATTAATCTTAGATTGAATCACATATGACATATCATATATAATGATTTAAAAATAATTATTAGAATGCTACTGATAGATGTTTGAATTAATAGATACATTATATCTACTTTTGTAATAACTTTATTGTAGTTTTAATTTGGTGTAAAGTTTTCAATATTAATGTAATTTTTTTACTTTTTTTTAACAATTATATATTTATAATTATATGACTTATAAATTTGGTAAAAAAAATTATGAATTAAGAAAAAGGGCACCCAATTCATAATTTTGACATAACACTCAAAATCCCGGAGACGGCCATGCATGTTGGTGTGTCACTTTTGTTGCTTATGTAGCCAAAAAAGAAAGAACACATAAATTTATCAATCAAATTATGAAAGGATTCATAAACTATTTTAAAATAGAAATGCAACAAAATAAATTAATAATGCATAAATGAAATTAATAATATTCTTCAATTTTGTGTCCATGCATACGACAACATGGAGAACCCATTAGCAACATTACTCCCATAAACCTCATTGTTGTTTTCCTCTGCCCACTTCAACATTAAGGTAGAATCAAAATTAGACATGCTCTTCCATGTTAACCACTTTTGTACACCCACCATTTCTGGCCACATTGTGCCAGAAATGTAATCCCCTACTTGAAAAACAAACACACCATGTCCAATATTATTGTTGTTGTTGGTGTTGTTGTAATCATCCCAACTCAACAACACGTCCCAATAGATCTCGACTTGGATACCTTCTACTAATATGATCTTTTCGTACCCTCTAAATTTCCATGCCATCCTTTTTACCACCATCTTAATTTCTCCATCCACTTTCACTCTCACCACACCTTCCTTGCATTCAATCTCTATTACATGTTTCGAACCCATCAAAACCGCATGCGACACATAGCTCCTATTTTGAAACATGTGATATCTCCTCGATAATATAACCGAATTAGAAGACTTGTCTTGATTATGTTTCAAATTGGAGTGAATATCACCCATAAAAAACTGGACTATTTTGTTGTATGAGATTGCAAAGTAGAAGCATGAGTGTGGCTCCGCCGAGTTTTGAATGAATTTTGCCTTAGAGAAGTTCCAATGGAGCTTGATTTTATGTGAATAACGTCTATGAAAGATGGATTTTGAGGTGTGTAACTTGTTTTGGAAGAAATTTGATGATGAATTGAGAGAAATGGTAATGGAATTGGAAAAGATAAATGGGGCATGTATGGTTAGGGAATGAGATGATAGGGTTCTTGACCATGTAAGGGTCATATGATAAGTTGGAGAGTTACATAGTTGAGTTTGATATATACATGTTACAACATGTTGTGGAACTTGAGAGTTGTTGTTGCTACTTAATAATGATTCATTTGGTTTAGGTGGCTTGAAACAACATGCGATCATGTTGTCACTTAATAAAAAACCGGTTGAAATTTCTTTAGCAAACCATTAATTCATTTTTTGAGTTTTGCTTCATTGATTTTCACTTTTGATTATGCTATGTTTTTTTTTATTAATAACAATCATTACACCATTACATGTTATTTGTGATTATCTTGCACATGAATTGACATTTTTCTAAATTCTTTATTTAGATTGACCCTTTTTTAAGAAGAAAGGGTAACTTAATTGGATTTTTTTTCTCCCAATGAGACAAACTTATATGTATTTTTTTTGTTCTAATTACATTATTAATATTATTTTAAAACATAAATTAAATTATTAGTTTAAGATTATTTGTAATATGCATTTTAATATTTTCTTTCATGTAAATCTTACATGAATCTCATAGAACAATATGATTTTCAATAAATATACTAGTAAGATACTCATGCGTCTGCACGGTGTCATACCCCAAATTTGTCCTACCTTTTGAGATCTCCTTATACCAAGTGGTTATGTGGATTGGTAACCTTCCTATGCATTCAATTATAAGGCATGAATTAATTTCGAGTTTGAGTCATGGTACAAGGTGACCTACTTTGTTTCCTTTGTTTCAATTGGTTTCTATAAGATGTGGTTGGAAGGGTTGTTTCGAGCTTTGTGGATTTACGGCTAATTTTATGTTAGGATGCAAGTCTGGAATCTTTTCACATTTCAGGTTATATTGAAATTCGCTTCAGAGCATAATTTTAATAGGAGGCTGTGAGTAATGAGTCTTGTTTAAGAAAAGTTCAGATTTGATTAAAATCTCATTTTTAGAGTTTTGGACTTTTATGAGAGATTTGGGCACAAATAAATTCCTCCTTGAAGAAAATTGAAAATGGACGGGCCGTGACCCAGGTAGAAAGTTAAACCATATGTTGATCCTTCTCATGTTTTAGGATTATGTTAAGAAAAAGGGATTATGAAGTTATTTGTTTCAAGGAGTCATTCCAAGCCATTATATGGCAGTATTGCAAAGAGAAATAATGGCAAGCCGTGAATTGGTCACAATTGGTTTTAAGTTATTGGTTTTAAGGCAAGACATTGATATACGCATGGCATGGCATGCCCCTTATGTCTCAAAGTTTCTAGATTCCTTATGTCTCAAAGTTTCTAAACTCCTTGTGGTCATGTGGCTCTATGAGGATTGTGCTAAATAATATGAAAACCAGTGCATGGAAAGAAGGACGTTAACTTGAGGAGGTCGATTGGATTTAATGTGTCAACACATTTCAGGTTACGAAAAGCTGTGTTTTTATACATAACACGCAAGTACATACCATGAGAATTAGCCCCTAGAATAAAACAAAATTCTTCATATACCAATCATCTTTCTAACTTGTAAGATATAGAAATGCTTAGGATGCTGGTCTTAGAGGAAAATCTGAAACAGTATTTGGAGTTTGTTCGTCACCGACACCGAGTCTTCACACCGAGTTTCAAAATAGTCTGAGACTCCTTTTGCGCTAGGTTTGATACTCTATTCTTAAATACCTCCTCGTGCCAACTCAAAGCTTCCCCATCCTTTCATTTCCGAGTACAACACGCATGAAAAAAGAAGAACGGAGGAGGGTTAGCGGAGTAAAATATTCAGGAGGTTGTTTGGAATAAACAGCAGAACAAGAGAAATATGTAAGTCAACAAGGAGGAAACGAAAACCTGCAGAATGGATTCCTCAAACTTTCTTTGAGTCTCGCTAAATTCATTTCGAGCAAGCTTAAATCCATGCTTCAGCTCACAACAACGGCGTGACTTTCAAATCAAGGACTCCAAAATGGCCAAACCATCTTCAAAACCACACTTTGTATCGTACCAGTATCACCAGTTTTTTGTTGTTGTTGTTTTGCGCTCCATAATAGTCCAAAATCTGCAGCCAGTACACTCTGTCAATGATGAGAAGTTACTCATAATATGTTACAACAACATACTATCCTATACAAACCAACCAAAGAAAAGATCAATAACATAACCTGCAACATATCAGAAGCAGCGGCGCACTAATCCAGACCATGGTTCACACGCTCCAGTCGGTGTGCGACTTATGCACCACCAAGAGTTACTCCAGTGTCATACCCACAATTCACGCATACAGGCCACGAGATTTCGTATGAAAGACGATACACACTACCACCTGTTACGACTTTACGTGCCTTCGTACGTGAGTCGCAGCTTGCAGTAATCATACTCCATTTTCGTACCGCAAGCCACCTCAAGTCGCAGCTCTGATATTTTTTCCACCTGCAAAGCAAAGCAGCCACACCAAAGCCTGACGGTGATTCACTGCGTATCACATGATAAGGCCAAGATTGTACACAAATATCACATCCTGCAACTGATGCACCCATGCCATGATTCACCCAGTTTTGGAAATCATAACCTGCACAATCAAAAATTAAGACAACGTCAAGGAGCATGATTCAGTTTTCATTACGCAAGCCCCTAGCCACCTGCAGTACACCGTAAGTACCATGTGCGAAGACGAAGAGGGAAAGAGATAGATACCTGCAACTTTGGCTCCTGTTAATGCTCTAGAGGTGTATATCCAAATATCTAGTCACCCAAATCACAAAACTAACAAACAAGGCATTGCAATTGGAGGTGGATTCAAATGTTGTTATTTTTTACCATTCATCGAGACAAATATTGGCTACACGTCTGCAGCTTTTCATCTGGATGGTTTTATTCTTGGGGCAGAGGCAAAACGGCCTCTCAGTTCCACGATAACGGCAGCATGATCTACAATGGCAAAGAGCAAGAGAGTCTAGCCTGTGTACAAAACAATCTGAGCTAAAAATGCACCCCAGGCCTTCATGTTGTAACCATCTGCAAAAAAAAAACGGTTTGAGTTACAATAAGCACCACAAGATTTCCTGGATAATCAAACTTTCTAAGCGGAAACTTCTCAAAGTAAAAGGAGCCGAGATCCTATCATGAGCTATTAAATTCTGAGCGCCACTCAAAGCTTTCGAGCCAAATTACCTGTTTTCGAACCGTTGTTTCCGGACTCGACGCCAACGTTTTTTCAAAAGGACATGAGCTATCTACAGCATTCAACAGACTGTGTCCTGCAAAACTTAAACAAATATAGAGAGCAAAAGATGGTTGTGATACAGGCCCTGTTATGTCCTAAAGTTAAAAGGTAAGTGGGACATGTGCCTAAGAATAGAAAGGATTGAGTGCTTCCGTAGGCTAACTTTGTTCTCGGGTCGAACATAAGGTGGATTCTCACTTAAGGGCGCCTATTCGGCAACGTAACCTCTTTCAAGGAGCAACATGGAGTTATATAAGGTTCATGATTTACAAGGTGAAGCAATTACCGTAGAAACAAAAACCTGCATAAGATTCATATCAGCTGCAATCAATTCCATGTCAATCTGCAGAATTTTATAAACGGAAAAAGGCGGTAAAAAAGGCCACCCAATTTCTTTGTGCTAAGGTTGTTATTCTTCAAAGAGAGGGCCACTCACCAACCATTACTCTGTTGCCGATAAATCTCGCAACTCAGCTCAGCAGCCCATTCGTATGTTGACAGACCATGCACCAAGAAATTCATACACAAGCATCAGTCAACATGTAAGCTCACAAAAAAACAAAGTCCATAAAATTGCACCATCACGTATCACTCACCACGCAGCTGCTCTCCATAAGCGGGTCGTACATGAAACGCGGTAGCAACAACATTCCTAATCACAGCCAACAGCGGCATCGCAGCAGTATTCAGGACCTACACTTGGCCTGCAAATCACCATGTTGTAAACAGCCCTTCCATGTCCAGTTCAAAAACCATACAACAAGCATCTCGCCTCCAAATTGTGCCTGCATCAACATAAGACAATCTGTCCACACCATGACCGCTTTGGACTTGCAAAACTACAAAAGAGGACAGTAGTTTTTTAATCAGCACATATCACGGCCCTGGTCAGAAATGAATAAGAAAGAAAGCCAAGTAACTCAAGGCACAACTCAGATTATCTAGAAACAAATTCCATTTGCACGTGAAGAAAAATAACATAAAGAAGAGAGAAGAGTTATTGATTTGAAGGTTAGGATGAACCGAGGGTTGCTGAGGGGTTACATGTCATTACCTTCTAATAAAAGCCCCGCACGAACCGCACGAACATGGCTTGACCGCAAAGACACCAGCAATTTCCCAGCAATACTGCAACAATACATACAGGACAAAACCGTGAGTTTTACGGAAATGAATTTCACAGCAGATAAATATTTAGACCTCTAACAATGTGAACAAAATCAAGAATTTCATGAGCAAAATTCAGAAGTCTTGCATAAATGCTCAATCAAGTCGTAGCAGCTGGTTCGTAAAAAAAAAGAAATTGAAAATACCACATAAGCACAATAAAAATCTCAAAGTGGAAGCTCAGTAAAAATCACATTTACTAGCAGTGAAATCAGGTATGATAAAGTGCTGTGGCAAAGGAGGTCTTTACCTCACTACAGACAAAAGAGATTGTACTACCTCACCTCAATCCTCTACATACTTCCTCCATATAAAACCGTGTGAGGAGTGACAGCAAAGGAACCCAGCCTCCAAACCCTAGACCAACGAGCCATAACCAGAAAACTCTTCACTTCTTCCCAAATCTCCTTGACTTTTCGGATTCATCCTTCCTCCATAACCTTCTGCAAACTGACCCAGAATAACAACCACCTCTCCCATCTTCATCCTCAACCCCCAATTTCTTAAAGTTTCTTCACCCCAATACCCAAACCGAAACACAGCTTACATTTATGTTCTTCTTTCTCCTTCATTCAAATGGATACACAAATCCGGCCACCTACTTTGACACCAACGACAACCAAAAAACAAAACCCCACTTTTTCTGCAATCATTCTCCATTCTCAAATCTCTTCAAACTAACTTTTCAACGACAAAAATCCCCTCATCCACAACAAAACCCTCAACAGCGATAAACCTGCAAACTTAATCTTCAATATCCATAAATCTTCTCCAAAAGAACCGACCGCTGCCCTTTTTCTTTTCCTTTGAAAACCAAACACCAATAACCCTCAAACAGAACCGCAAAAACCCATTACCTTCTTCCCCAACCTTCATCAAATAAACCGCGACATACCCACAACGGAACCCACAAATCGTTAACGAATCCTCTCACTCTTCATCTTCTAACTTCAAACCGAAGAATACAAACTCAACAGGAATAAAATAGAGTGTTTGAGACGAAGAAGTTTGAAAGGTGGGGTCAGATCAAAAAGAAGGTTGAAATGCATCATCCCTTTGTTCTTTTCATTTTGTGGCTAGAGACCATTCGTTAAACCTCGCGTTTTGGTAGGAATGATGAACTATTGGGGTTTGTGTGGGTTGGATCTTCTGCGTAATGGAAGGGAAACATGACCCATTTTGTTTTTTTACCATTTTTTTTATTATTTTATTATTTGTTCTTGTTTTCATCTCATTTGTCACGTGAGAAGAGGCTGATACGTCTCGCCTCTCCTGCCTTGTGGTCCGTTGGGACTTGGCAGATGGGCTTATGGATCATTATGTGTTTTTTCTTTTTTTTATCTTCTTGTTTTGGTTACACCCCCCATCCGGGTTTATTGAGAGGAGATGGGCTTAGCCCAAATGATCCTCTCCACTTCATCGTATACGATTTAAATATATGTTATAATCTTAGTTTATGTTATATTCTAACTTCTTTTTCAAAAACTTTTATAATATTTCCTTTTAGAAGTGAGATTTTATTTCTTATTTATCATTGAGCATTTTATTCTATTTTAATCATTTTTTTGGCCGATGACGAAACTTCCACCGTTTAACCGTCACGTTAGTGGCGTGAAACAAAGGATCCGAGACCACCTCTGTTCTTTCAATTTTATTTCGTTAAACTAACCACTAACTTTAATTTCTGTCAAATATTATTGTGGATATTATTGTTATTTTATCTTACTATATTATTCATATTTATTCATGTTATTATTATTATTTATTTTTATTGTTCTATTTATACTAACATATTATTATTCATATTGTCACATTATTTATTCATATTATTATTATCATGTCGTATTTATTCATATTTATTCATATTTATTTCACCCATATTCGAAAATACATAATAAACTATTGAAACCGTTAAAAGCCGAATTGGTGGACTGTTGTATCATTGGTCATTTGCAGGTATCTTAATTTTGAGTCGTGCCCGACTTTGCTCAAGGCGTAGTTTAGGACACAATGCACACACACGGCTTTCTCTTGGGCTACCTTACAATGAGACCCTTTTATTTCGTGCAATCCCGTGTAAATTACATGTACCCCTCTCCCATTACGATGTATGTTTCGTATTTCTTTGATTATTAGTATATCACCTAGGCGCCCATAGGGACTAGGACGGATCAAACTATTTTCAAACTAATTCTCGATTCATCATCGAGCCATTTTCAGACAACCCGTAAGTCGAGTGCTCGTACGCATTCGCCATCAACCTCATAAATCGACCATTGATGCGTAAGTCAAGTCGATCTTTTTTCAAACCATTTCATTTCCAATACGCTTTGCACGCGATAATGAGTCAAACCCTTGATCCAACGTCAAGCGGATTTTCGTAACAAATATCAATCAATTAACAACTATTTAATTCTTTTCAAGGTGTAAAGAGTGGGTTCAAGTCTTTGATCTTGCTTTCGGTTGTTTATATGCGAGTTATCTTATTCGTGTATGAGCAATTGACGCCTTTAAATAACATTAACAAACTCGACAACATTCTACCATTGTTCAACTATCCTTCAAGTACTTATCATTCCAAACATCGTTTCAAGCTCAAACAACTTTCTTTTCGATGAAAAAGAGAGTGTTCCAAGGCTTTGGTTCGCTCTCCCGATTACTTGGAGACTAAGAAGCCTTTCTTATGCTTCGAGCAATTGTCATCTATTTCCAACGCTCCTTATTCAAACCTCTTTCAAACACAACATCCCTTGCGATGAAAAAGAGAGTGTTCCAAGTCTTTGGTTTGCTCTCCCGATTATTTGGAGATTGAGAAGTCTTTCTTAAGCTTCAATTAATCGTCATTATTTCAAACTCATCCTTTCAAAAACAACTTCTCTTACGATGAAAAAGAGAGTGTTCCAAGTCTTTGGTTCGCTCTCCCGATTACTTGGGTATGAGAAGTCTTTCTTAAGCTTCGAGTAATCGTCATCCGTACCTACTTCAAATCCAATTCAAACCCGTTTCTTTCGTGGTCGTAACCACGAACTACGGACGCTCTGATTCTTCATTCATTCTTGAATGTAAGATACGTAGGCACAAGATTGCGATGATCTTGGCGAGCACAATTCCCTCCATCTTCCATTTCCCTCATCCTTTCCCGTAGTCGAACTACGACGCTCTGATTTCTCATTCTCGTCCGAATGAGCATACGTAGGCACAAGGGCCCCAATCCTTGGCGAGCACCCTATCCTCTAACCATCCCCCTTCCCCTGGTGTTTTTAGCCTTTATAATATCCTTTAGCATTTAGTAGCAAGAAGAGAAGAATTAAGTTTAGCTAACATCCATTAACTCGAATTAAGAGGTTCCCGTCGAGTACGACGGACGTGAGGGGTGCTAATACCTTCCCCTCGCGTAACCGACTCCCGAACCCAGGAATATGGTTGCGACGACCGTGTTCCTTCCGTGTCTATGAGGTTTTCTCGATATTTTCCTCTCCCGTTCATTCGGGAAAAATAAAGTTCGGTGGCGACTCTGTCGAACCGCATTTCCGCGCCTTTCGCGCGAGGGTCGTATGTTCGAGATGAATTTTTCGAGGTGCGACAGGTGGCGACTCTGCTGGGGAATATTGCTCCATGCAAAAGAGAGTCGAGCCTATCTTAGTTTGAGTTGTTAGCTTTTTGTTTTTATTTTCTTCTCGCTATTTTTATTGGTATCCTTATCTTGGTTACTTGTGCTTATGGCATGGTGGGGTTGTTCTGCTTATAGTTATTTTGTGAGATGGCTCTACACCCGAGTCCGAGTATAACCCTAGGATTAGGATGGTGGTTGTGTAGTGGAGACTTGCGTGGAGTCTTTCACGTTGAGTTGAAGCGAAGACCCCGCTTGGAGTAGATTCCTTGGAGATATTGTTGTTGTGGTGAGTCTTTGCCATTACAACAATGTTTTCGAGTTTGAATCGTTTATCCCAAGGACCATAAACCGTTTTATCCATGGTGGTTGGTAGTGTTAATTCTTTGTGAATTAATACGAACGCCCCAATCAGATGAGATCCCTTGAACGTATTACTTTTCTTACAGTAATATTTTCAACCTCGATCTATGACTCTGAGAACCTTTTCTAGAACCCGTGTGTCGATGGTTGTGTAGTTGATGCCTCCGAGAAGTCTTTCTCGCGTGGAAGATACGAGAACCTCACCTAGAGGAGATTCTTTTGAGGATATTATCATCATGATGAGGCTTTGTCATGGAAGTAATATCTTTGAAAGATATCTATGACTCTAGGCACCTACCCGTTTTAGAATCCTACCTGTAGGGGGGTTTCTTTGAGCAGTGACTGTGATCCTTGAAACCGTTCACCCGGCTAATTCTCAGAACTGTTTGAATTTGTGATCCTGTGATCCTGGATCTTGCATCTTGCATTGCATATCATTTGCATTGCATCTCATTTGTTGTGCATCTTGCATTCTCCTTCCTTCAGCAGCTTCTCATGTCTCCATTCCTTCTTCTCTAGTAAATCAAGCTGAGTCCTCGACACCAGTACGCGACTAGAGCCAATACAAGACGAATGATGGAGCAGATTCAACAGGAGCAAGCTACCTTTAGGGAAGAGTTGGATTCTATGAAAGGAAAGATCGACCAGATCCTCGAAGCCATCCTCACGGCCAGAAGAGAGGAAGAACAGCGTGAAGCCGCTGCTGTCGTCAACAACAATGGTCAAGGACAAGGGTCTACTGCCATCCCTTTGGTTCCAATTCCAAATCCTCATGGGATGCCGTTGAACTTCAACAACGCAGTCGAAGGAAATACTTCTCAGCCAATCCCAGCGCCTGGAGTTACCATTGGAGCTATCCCGCAGGCCCAGCCTACCGCTGTGCAAATCCCAGCTCCCCATACCGAAGATACTCTGATGGACCAGTATGATGACGTTCAGAACTATCATGCCGCTATCCCCATTGCCAGTCCTGTTGCCGCTCAGGATTCTGAAGCCATGAAGATGTGCCGAGATCTAGCCGAGAAACTCCGAGCCATGGAGGGGCACAATTCAAATTCTTTCAGTGCTCTGGAATTGTGCTTGGTACCTGATGTTGTCATTCCCCCCAAGTTCAAGGTGCCTGAATTTTCGAAGTACAAAGGTCTCAGTTGCCCAAACATTCATTTGAAGATGTACTGTCGCAAGATGGCTGCCTATGCCAGAGACGAAAAGCTCATGATTCATTGCTTCCAAGACAGTTTGTCTGGGGCATTACTCGAATGGTATATGCAGCTGGAACGTAACAGTGTGCGCACTTGGGCCGAGCTAGCCGATGCATTCGTCAAGCAGTATAAATACAACACCGATCTTGCTCCAAATCGTACTCAGCTTCAGAGTATGACTCAGAAGGACAACGAATCTTTCAAGGAGTACGCGCAACGTTGGAGAGAGCTAGCCGCAAGGGTGCATCCACCTCTTGTTGACCGTGAACTGATTGACATCTTCATGGGTACCTTGCAAGGCCAGTACTACGAAAAGCTGATCGGTAGCGTCTCCGCTGGATTCTCTGACTTGGTGATCGTCGGTGAGAGAATTGAAGAAGGGCTGAAGAGTGGGAAGATCCCGGGAGGTTCTAACAGTCAGGGTAATGCCAAAAGGCCTTTTAATGGATACAAGAAGAAGGAGGGCAAAACAAATGCCATCTTTGTGCAGAAAGGGCAAGCTTCTCAACAAGCTCCTCATATGCCTTATCAAGTTCCCTACTATCAGTATCCATATGTTGCTGCTGCGCAATATGCGCCAATGCCTTATCAGCCAGCTGTTCATGCAGCGCAAGCTCAGATGCCACGGCAACCGGCTCCTCAGCAACAAGCCTACAACCAGCAAGGATATCAGTATCCTCCTCAGCAACAGCAGATGCAAGCTACTCAGCAACGACAAGGTGCTCGCCCACAGCGTCCACAGAGAACATGGAGACCAGACAGAGTCTTTGATCGTCTACCAATGTCATATGCCAAAATCTTTGCTCAGTTGATGGAGAAAAAGGCTATTGTTCCAAGAGATTTGGCTCCTCCAGCTATCCTTCCTGCTGATTACGATGCAAATGCTCATTGTGAGTTTCATAAGGGCGCTCCAGGTCACACCATTGAGGACTGCAGGGCTTTCAAGCACATAATTCAAGACATGATCGATAGGGATGCTATCAACTTCAATGGGAAGTCTCCAAATATCATCAACAATCCGATGCCACCAGTCAACTAGTGCCAACATCAGATCGATTCCAGTCAAGTTCATCCTCCGAAGAAGGCAGTCATGTTGCCATTTCATATTTCTCATTTCCTATGTTTTGTCTTTGCTTATTTAAGTATTGTATGCTTTGAACAATTGCCATTCGTATTTGGTTTTCATTAATGTATCGTTTATGCATGTTTTGAATTAGTTATGTCGTATTCACGCATTTTTACTTATCACCGACACATTTATTCACTCCACTCTATTCACTGTTGTTTGGTTTGAGGGAGGATGACGAAAATTATAATACCCATAATTGCTGATGGTATGCTTTTGGATAAAATCTCGCCGATGATGTACAGGCATTGTTTCAAATCCCCAAACACCGGAGATATAAGGAGTTAATCCCTAGTAAACCACTTCGAGCCTAGAAGTAGTAGTTTCCTTCGGATATTCAAACCTTTTGCACTCAACCTGGGGCAGGGTAGTATTCAGTTAATCTGATCCCGCACTCGAATCACGAAAGAAAACCCAAATACAAGATGGTTGTTCATCAATAACCCTTGACATGGCAGTCACAATCCTTCAAAAAAATTCAAAAGCCTGCTAAGTCAAACACCTCAAAAGGAGACTTAGGCAAAAATCAAGGCAATCCCGATGGATCTGACAAGCAAAGTCAGTCCATGCAAAAGTTAGGGATCAAAAACAAAACCAAAAAGAGGTCCTCAAACCCTTAACAAAAACAAAATAAGATTCAGTGGCCACTCAAATCAAGGGGCTACTGACATCCATCAAAATAAGATGGCTGCCATTTCAAGCATACCTTGCACCGTCAAGACAAGTGCATAATTAACTGAGCGTAGGACTGGAGATCATTAAGAAGAAGGGGTGGGTACAAATCATACTTTGAGCCTAATATCCTTTGTTTCAAAACCGCGAACCAGACCACGTTACAACCCTTGAAAGACCTAATTGAGATGAGGTTTATTCTGAAAGCATACTATCGCAAGGTTGCGTAACCTGACTCCTCACATGATTGTTAATCATCAACATTGGTGTCGTTATTCGTGCTATATCTTTCTACACTAAATTAGCACAACGTTTGGGCTAACAATCCATTCGTCTCACTATCACGACACTCTCAATAAAAGACACTTTTTCAAATCTTGCATCAAACTTTGCATTAATTATTACCATTTGTGAATATACAATTCTAATTGCAAATCAGTGCTAGGTAATCAAAGACACTCCAACAAGGGGCAATTCGAAGAATGGCTTGACTTTCAGTGGCGTACACGAGGCAAGAAACCCGCAAGCTAGGGTAAATCGTTTCAATGGCTCGAGCAGGGGCAAGTCATCAAAGTCCAGCTTCAACTTCAGAACTGGTTAATCTGGGGCATACCATTAACGAGTTCAGGCTGGGGCAAGACCAGATTGTCCTGATCATCAAGCATAGTTGCAACCTTCTTTGGGGCAAATTCACAGCGAACCATCAAGTACCCAGACTTGAGGCATCCAGTGCATCTTCTGTTTCAATCATGGCGTCTTCAACGAACTGCGTGTCGAGGAAGTCAATCCCTCCCACCACCTGAAGTCCAATCCGCATTGGCAACTACCGAAAAGTCCACCATGCTGGAATCCCCGCTTGCATTTCAAATTACCCGTCTACGTCATGTGCATCATAAGCATAGCATTTGACCTCATAAGCATCTTGCATCATATGTATTCTCCAATCATATCATACTTCCCCAGTTTTTGCATCTCCGCGCGTCAGCATTTGCGTTTGCATTTCCATTCGCTATGGAACCTCATTATCATCCAGCATTCGCATATGCAAGTCAAGGTCCAGGATCAATCTCGAAGATTTCCAAGACTATCATCAGCCCAATCAGGGGCATTTTCCGCAAGACTGTGGGTTTCTCCCATGATTTTCAAGAGCTCCAAAGCAATCATCAGCCCAGTCAGGGGCAACCTACTGCAATTGTGGGTTTCTCCCACAAAATTCAAGGATCATCAAAGCAAGATTCAGCCTAATCAGGGGCATCTTTTTCAAGACCATGGGTGTTTCCCATGATGTGTTTCAACCTCGGAGTCGATCAGATCTTCAAATCTACATTCAGCCCAGTCAAGGGCATACCATTCAGGACTGTGGGCATTTCCCACGAAGTTGTTCAACCTTTTGTTGGGCAAATCCAAGAAGTTCAGTGCAAGATCCAGCCCGAGCAGGGGCATCTTCAGCCAAATCGTGAGCGTACCTCGTGAAGTTGTTCATCCTTTTGTCGAGCCAGACAAAACATCAAGACAAACTCAGCCCAGTCAAGGGGCATCCTCTTCAGAACTCATGGGCGTAACCATGAAATTATTTCCACAAAGTTGACCTCCAAGCAATGCGGTGGGCGTACCCCGTTATTTCATTTCAATCTTCCTCTTGGGTGTTCCCCAATGAGTCGTATTCGGGCAAGCGTGACCGTTGTCAATTGCCTTACTACCATCCTTTTGGTGATAGTGGAACCTCGTCAGTTCAACCTAGCCTGCATCCTTTTGATGTTGGTAAACTTCAAATTGGTGTTGTCCTATCATCCTTTTGGTGATAGCGACCTGTGTGCTGTGTTTTCGCTCTACCATCCTTTTGGTGGTAGGTCCGGTATTTCGTCGATATCAGATTAGGTGACGTTTTGTTTGTGTTTTCGCTCTACCATCCTTTTGGTGGTAGGTCTGGTATTTCGTCGATATCAGATTATGCGATGTTTATTTGTGTTTCGCTCCGTCATCCTTTTGGTGGGGGGTCTATCATGGTCATTAATGATAGATTGTGCGATGTGTTTATTTATGTTTCGCTCCGTCATCCTTTTGGTGGGGGGTCTATCATGGTCATTAATGATAGATTGTGCGATGTGTTTATTTGTGTTTCGCTCCGTTATCCTTTTGGTGGGGGGTCTATCATGGTCATTAATGATAGATTATGCGATGTGTTTATTTGTGTTTCGCTCCGTCATCCTTTTGGTGGGGGGTCTATCATGGTCATTAATGATAGATTGTGCGATGTGTTTATTTGTGTTTCGCTCCGTCATCCTTTTGGTGGGGGGTCTATCATGGTCATTAATGATAGATTATGCGATGTGTTTTGTGTTTCGCTCCGTCATCCTTTTGGTGGGGGGTCTATCATGGTCATTAATGATAGATTATGCGATGTGTTTTGTGTTTAGCTCCGTCATCCTTTTGGTGGGGGGGTCTATCATGGTCATTAATGATAGGTTGTGTGATGTGTTTTGTGTTTAGCTCCGTCATCCTTTTGGTGGGGGGGTCTATCATGGTCATTAATGATAGGTTGTGTGATGTGTTTTGTGTTTAGCTCCGTCATCCTTTTGGTGGAGGGTCTATCATGGTCATTAATGATAGATTGTGCGATTTTATTTGTGTTTGTTTCGCTCCGTCATCCTTTTGGTGGGGGGGTCTATCATGGTCATTAATGATAGGTTGTGTGATGTGTTTTGTGTTTAGCTCCGTCATCCTTTTGGTGGGGGGGTCTATCATGGTCATTAATGATAGGTTGTGTGATGTGTTTTGTGTTTAGCTCCGTCATCCTTTTGGTGGAGGGTCTATCATGGTCATTAATGATAGATTGTGCGATTTTATTTGTGTTTGTTTCGCTCCGTCATCCTTTTGGTGGGGGGGTCTATCATGGTCATTAATGATAGGTTGTGTGATGTGTTTTGTGTTTAGCTCCGTCATCCTTTTGGTGGGGGGGTCTATCATGGTCATTAATGATAGGTTGTGTGATGTGTTTTGTGTTTAGCTCCGTCATCCTTTTGGTGGAGGGTCTATCATGGTCATTAATGATAGATTGTGCGATTTTATTTGTGTTTGTTTCGCTCCGTCATCCTTGTGGTGGGGGGGGGGTCTGTTACCTGAATTGGTGCCAGATTGTGCGTTTTTGTTTGTTTTGTGTTTTACTCTATCATCCTTTTGGTGATAGTAGCCTTGTGTGTTTCGTCTCATCATCCTTTTGATGATGGTGACCTTTTCCCAGTTATTTACAGTCTACTCTGGGGTACACCTCGTCTGGCATTTCAATTCCCTAGCATTTCTTTTCTTTTCGAACAAATTTAGGGTCTTCTTCATATCTAATTGACTTCTACCTTAGAAGAATGAGCTAGCCGTTCATCTTCCTCGGTCTAAGCCAATTAGATAGGGGCATCTGTCATACCCCAAATTTGTCCTACCTTTTGAGATCTCCTTATACCAAGTGGTTATGTGGATTGGTAACCTTCCTATGCATTCAATTATAAGGCATGAATTAATTTCGAGTTTGAGTCATGGTACAAGGTGACCTACTTTGTTTCCTTTGTTTCAATTGGTTTCTATAAGATGTGGTTGGAAGGGTTGTTTCGAGCTTTGTGGATTTACGGCTAATTTTATGTTAGGATGCAAGACTGGAATCTTTTCACATTTCAGGTTATATTGAAATTCGCTTCAGAGCATAATTTTAATAGGAGGCTGTGAGTAATGAGTCTTGTTTAAGAAAAGTTCAGATTTGATTAAAATCTCATTTTTAGAGTTTTGGACTTTTATGAGAGATTTGGGCACAAATAAATTCCTCCTTGAAGAAAATTGAAAATGGACGGGCCGTGACCCAGGTAGAAAGTTAAACCATATGTTGATCCTTCTCATGTTTTAGGATTATGTTAAGAAAAAGGGATTATGAAGTTATTTGTTTCAAGGAGTCATTCCAAGCCATTATATGGCAGTATTGCAAAGAGAAATAATGGCAAGCCGTGAATTGGTCACAATTGGTTTTAAGTTATTGGTTTTAAGGCAAGACATTGATATACGCATGGCATGGCATGCCCCTTATGTCTCAAAGTTTCTAGATTCCTTATGTCTCAAAGTTTCTAAACTCCTTGTGGTCATGTGGCTCTATGAGGATTGTGCTAAATAATATGAAAACCAGTGCATGGAAAGAAGGACGTTAACTTGAGGAGGTCGATTGGATTTAATGTGTCAACACATTTCAGGTTACGAAAAGCTGTGTTTTTATACATAACACGCAAGTACATACCATGAGAATTAGCCCCTAGAATAAAACAAAATTCTTCATATACCAATCATCTTTCTAACTTGTAAGATATAGAAATGCTTAGGATGTTGGTCTTAGAGGAAAATCTGAAACAGTATTTGGAGTTTGTTCGTCACCGACACCGAGTCTTCACACCGAGTTTCAAAATAGTCTGAGACTCCTTTTGCGCTAGGTTTGATACTCTATTCTTAAATACCTCCTCGTGCCAACTCAAAGCTTCCCCATCCTTTCATTTCCGAGTACAACACGCATGAAAAAAGAAGAACGGAGGAGGGTTAGCGGAGTAAAATATTCAGGAGGTTGTTTGGAATAAACAGCAGAACAAGAGAAATATGTAAGTCAACAAGGAGGAAACGAAAACCTGCAGAATGGATTCCTCAAACTTTCTTTGAGTCTCGCTAAATTCATTTCGAGCAAGCTTAAATCCATGCTTCAGCTCACAACAACGGCGTGACTTTCAAATCAAGGACTCCAAAATGGCCAAACCATCTTCAAAACCACACTTTGTATCGTACCAGTATCACCAGTTTTTTGTTGTTGTTGTTTTGCGCTCCATAATAGTCCAAAATCTGCAGCCAGTACACTCTGTCAATGATGAGAAGTTACTCATAATATGTTACAACAACATACTATCCTATACAAACCAACCAAAGAAAAGATCAATAACATAACCTGCAACATATCAGAAGCAGCGGCGCACTAATCCAGACCATGGTTCACACGCTCCAGTCGGTGTGCGACTTATGCACCACCAAGAGTTACTCCAGTGTCATACCCACAATTCACGCATACAGGCCACGAGATTTCGTATGAAAGACGATACACACTACCACCTGTTACGACTTTACGTGCCTTCGTACGTGAGTCGCAGCTTGCAGTAATCATACTCCATTTTCGTACCGCAAGCCACCTCAAGTCGCAGCTCTGATATTTTTTCCACCTGCAAAGCAAAGCAGCCACACCAAAGCCTGACGGTGATTCACTGCGTATCACATGATAAGGCCAAGATTGTACACAAATATCACATCCTGCAACTGATGCACCCATGCCATGATTCACCCAGTTTTGGAAATCATAACCTGCACAATCAAAAATTAAGACAACGTCAAGGAGCATGATTCAGTTTTCATTACGCAAGCCCCTAGCCACCTGCAGTACACCGTAAGTACCATGTGCGAAGACGAAGAGGGAAAGAGATAGATACCTGCAACTTTGGCTCCTGTTAATGCTCTAGAGGTGTATATCCAAATATCTAGTCACCCAAATCACAAAACTAACAAACAAGGCATTGCAATTGGAGGTGGATTCAAATGTTGTTATTTTTTACCATTCATCGAGACAAATATTGGCTACACGTCTGCAGCTTTTCATCTGGATGGTTTTATTCTTGGGGCAGAGGCAAAACGGCCTCTCAGTTCCACGATAACGGCAGCATGATCTACAATGGCAAAGAGCAAGAGAGTCTAGCCTGTGTACAAAACAATCTGAGCTAAAAATGCACCCCAGGCCTTCATGTTGTAACCATCTGCAAAAAAAAAACGGTTTGAGTTACAATAAGCACCACAAGATTTCCTGGATAATCAAACTTTCTAAGCGGAAACTTCTCAAAGTAAAAGGAGCCGAGATCCTATCATGAGCTATTAAATTCTGAGCGCCACTCAAAGCTTTCGAGCCAAATTACCTGTTTTCGAACCGTTGTTTCCGGACTCGACGCCAACGTTTTTTCAAAAGGACATGAGCTATCTACAACATTCAACAGACTGTGTCCTGCAAAACTTAAACAAATATAGAGAGCAAAAGATGGTTGTGATACAGGCCCTGTTATGTCCTAAAGTTAAAAGGTAAGTGGGACATGTGCCTAAGAATAGAAAGGATTGAGTGCTTCCGTAGGCTAACTTTGTTCTCGGGTCGAACATAAGGTGGATTCTCACTTAAGGGCGCCTATTCGGCAACGTAACCTCTTTCAAGGAGCAACATGGAGTTATATAAGGTTCATGATTTACAAGGTGAAGCAATTACCGTAGAAACAAAAACCTGCATAAGATTCATATCAGCTGCAATCAATTCCATGTCAATCTGCAGAATTTTATAAACAGAAAAAGGCGGTAAAAAAGGCCACCCAATTTCTTTGTGCTAAGGTTGTTATTCTTCAAAGAGAGGGCCACTCACCAACCATTACTCTGTTGCCGATAAATCTCGCAACTCAGCTCAGCAGCCCATTCGTATGTTGACAGACCATGCACCAAGAAATTCATACACAAGCATCAGTCAACATGTAAGCTCACAAAAAAACAAAGTCCATAAAATTGCACCATCACGTATCACTCACCACGCAGCTGCTCTCCATAAGCGGGTCGTACATGAAACGCGGTAGCAACAACATTCCTAATCACAGCCAACAGCGGCATCGCAGCAGTATTCAGGACCTACACTTGGCCTGCAAATCACCATGTTGTAAACAGCCCTTCCATGTCCAGTTCAAAAACCATACAACAAGCATCTCGCCTCCAAATTGTGCCTGCATCAACATAAGACAATCTGTCCACACCATGACCGCTTTGGACTTGCAAAACTACAAAAGAGGACAGTAGTTTTTTAATCAGCACATATCACGGCCCTGGTCAGAAATGAATAAGAAAGAAAGCCAAGTAACTCAAGGCACAACTCAGATTATCTAGAAACAAATTCCATTTGCACGTGAAGAAAAATAACATAAAGAAGAGAGAAGAGTTATTGATTTGAAGGTTAGGATGAACCGAGGGTTGCTGAGGGGTTACATGTCATTACCTTCTAATAAAAGCCCCGCACGAACCGCACGAACATGGCTTGACCGCAAAGACACCAGCAATTTCCCAACAATACTGCAACAATACATACAGGACAAAACCGTGAGTTTTACGGAAATGAATTTCACAGCAGATAAATATTTAGACCTCTAACAATGTGAACAAAATCAAGAATTTCATGAGCAAAATTCAGAAGTCTTGCATAAATGCTCAATCAAGTCGCAGCAGCTGGTTCGTAAAAAAAAAGAAATTGAAAATACCACATAAGCACAATAAAAATCTCAAAGTGGAAGCTCAGTAAAAATCACATTTACTAGCAGTGAAATCAGGTATGATAAAGTGCTGTGGCAAAGGAGGTCTTTACCTCACTACAGACAAAAGAGATTGTACTACCTCACCTCAATCCTCTACATACTTCCTCCATATAAAACCGTGTGAGGAGTGACAGCAAAGGAACCCAGCCTCCAAACCCTAGACCAACGAGCCATAACCAGAAAACTCTTCACTTCTTCCCAAATCTCCTTGACTTTTCGGATTCATCCTTCCTCCATAACCTTCTGCAAACTGACCCAGAATAACAACCACCTCTCCCATCTTCATCCTCAACCCCCAATTTCTTAAAGTTTCTTCACCCCAATACCCAAACCGAAACACAGCTTACATTTATGTTCTTCTTTCTCCTTCATTCAAATGGATACACAAATCCGGCCACCTACTTTGACACCAACGACAACCAAAAAACAAAACCCCACTTTTTCTGCAATCATTCTCCATTCTCAAATCTCTTCAAACTAACTTTTCAACGACAAAAATCCCCTCATCCACAACAAAACCCTCAACAGCGATAAACCTGCAAACTTAATCTTCAATATCCATAAATCTTCTCCAAAAGAACCGACCGCTGCCCTTTTTCTTTTCCTTTGAAAACCAAACACCAATAACCCTCAAACAGAACCGCAAAAACCCATTACCTTCTTCCCCAACCTTCATCAAATAAACCGCGACATACCCACAACGGAACCCACAAATCGTTAACGAATCCTCTCACTCTTCATCTTCTAACTTCAAACCGAAGAATACAAACTCAACAGGAATAAAATAGAGTGTTTGAGACGAAGAAGTTTGAAAGGTGGGGTCAGATCAAAAAGAAGGTTGAAATGCATCATCCCTTTGTTCTTTTCATTTTGTGGCTAGAGACCATTCGTTAAACCTCGCGTTTTGGTAGGAATGATGAACTATTGGGGTTTGTGTGGGTTGGATCTTCTGCGTAATGGAAGGGAAACATGACCCATTTTGTTTTTTTACCATTTTTTTTATTATTTTATTATTTGTTCTTGTTTTCATCTCATTTGTCACGTGAGAAGAGGCTGATACGTCTCGCCTCTCCTGCCTTGTGGTCCGTTGGGACTTGGCAGATGGGCTTATGGATCATTATGTGTTTTTTCTTTTTTTTATCTTCTTGTTTTGGTTACACCCCCCATCCGGGTTTATTGAGAGGAGATGGGCTTAGCCCAAATGATCCTCTCCACTTCATCGTATACGATTTAAATATATGTTATAATCTTAGTTTATGTTATATTCTAACTTCTTTTTCAAAAACTTTTATAATATTTCCTTTTAGAAGTGAGATTTTATTTCTTATTTATCATTGAGCATTTTATTCTATTTTAATCATTTTTTTGGCCGATGACGAAACTTCCACCGTTTAACCGTCACGTTAGTGGCGTGAAACAAAGGATCCGAGACCACCTCTGTTCTTTCGATTTTATTTCGTTAAACTAACCACTAACTTTAATTTCTGTCAAATATTATTGTGGATATTATTGTTATTTTATCTTACTATATTATTCATATTTATTCATGTTATTATTATTATTTATTTTTATTGTTCTATTTATACTAACATATTATTATTCATATTGTCACATTATTTATTCATATTATTATTATCATGTCGTATTTATTCATATTTATTCATATTTATTTCACCCATATTCGAAAATACATAATAAACTATCGAAACCGTTAAAAGCCGAATTGGTGGACTGTTGTATCATTGGTCATTTGCAGGTATCTTAATTTTGAGTCGTGCCCGACTTTGCTCAAGGCGTAGTTTAGGACACAATGCACACACACGGCTTTCTCTTGGGCTACCTTACAATGAGACCCTTTTATTTCGTGCAATCCCGTGTAAATTACATGTACCCCTCTCCCATTACGATGTATGTTTCGTATTTCTTTGATTATTAGTATATCACCTAGGCGCCCATAGGGACTAGGACGGATCAAACTATTTTCAAACTAATTCTCGATTCATCATCGAGCCATTTTCAGACAACCCGTAAGTCGAGTGCTCGTACGCATTCGCCATCAACCTCATAAATCGACCATTGATGCGTAAGTCAAGTCGATCTTTTTTCAAACCATTTCATTTCCAATACGCTTTGCACGCGATAATGAGTCAAACCCTTGATCCAACGTCAAGCGGATTTTCGTAACAAATATCAATCAATTAACAACTATTTAATTCTTTTCAAGGTGTAAAGAGTGGGTTCAAGTCTTTGATCTTGCTTTCGGTTGTTTATATGCGAGTTATCTTATTCGTGTATGAGCAATTGACGCCTTTAAATAACATTAACAAACTCGACAACATTCTACCATTGTTCAACTATCCTTCAAGTACTTATCATTCCAAACATCGTTTCAAGCTCAAACAACTTTCTTTTCGATGAAAAAGAGAGTGTTCCAAGGCTTTGGTTCGCTCTCCCGATTACTTGGAGACTAAGAAGCCTTTCTTATGCTTCGAGCAATTGTCATCTATTTCCAACGCTCCTTATTCAAACCTCTTTCAAACACAACATCCCTTGCGATGAAAAAGAGAGTGTTCCAAGTCTTTGGTTCGCTCTCCCGATTATTTGGAGATTGAGAAGTCTTTCTTAAGCTTCAATTAATCGTCATTATTTCAAACTCATCCTTTCAAAAACAACTTCTCTTACGATGAAAAAGAGAGTGTTCCAAGTCTTTGGTTCGCTCTCCCGATTACTTGGGTATGAGAAGTCTTTCTTAAGCTTCGAGTAATCGTCATCCGTACCTACTTCAAATCCAATTCAAACCCATTTCTTTCGTGGTCGTAACCACGAACTACGGACGCTCTGATTCTTCATTCATTCTTGAATGTAAGATACGTAGGCACAAGATTGCGATGATATTGGCGAGCACAATTCCCTCCATCTTCCATTTCCCTCATCCTTTCCCGTAGTCGAACTACGACGCTCTGATTTCTCATTCTCGTCCGAATGAGCATACGTAGGCACAAGGGCCCCAATCCTTGGCGAGCACCCTATCCTCTAACCATCCCCCTTCCCCTGGTGTTTTTAGCCTTTATAATATCCTTTAGCATTTAGTAGCAAGAAGAGAAGAATTAAGTTTAGCTAACATCCATTAACTCGAATTAAGAGGTTCCCGTCGAGTACGACGGACGTGAGGGGTGCTAATACCTTCCCCTCGCGTAACCGACTCCCGAACCCAGGAATATGGTTGCGACGGCCGTGTTCCTTCCGTGTCTATGAGGTTTTCTCGATATTTTCCTCTCCCGTTCATTCGGGAAAAATAAAGTTCGGTGGCGACTCTGTCGAACCGCATTTCCGCGCCTTTCGCGCGAGGGTCGTATGTTCGAGATGAATTTTTCGAGGTGCGACACACGGGTAAATTTATTTGATACAGCATAAAATATATTTAAATTCACATGTAAAATTGAAATAAATTAGTTAATTTTTAAATTAATAATGATCATATAAAATCAAGTGTATTAAATAACCATACAAAAAGAAATAAAGGATTCGAGAGATGAAGAAAAAGAAATTGAGAATTGAAAATAAGAATTTTATCTCTCAAATAAAATTAATTGTTGATTATAATAAAATATGTATTATAATGATAGTGACCCATGAAATATATTATTATCTTATATTTTTTTAGATTCAATTATATACATACACGAATGATCTATCTTACTACATCTTTTAAACTAAATCAAGAAAATACAAAAAATAATTGACTTCAACATCCATTTATAATTCAAGACATCATCAACAACTAATTAATTTTATATTGAATTAGACAACATGAAATTCAAATTACCCCAAAACTCATATGCATAAAGTATAACAATTAAGTAACTTCTACATCAACAACTTAAATAGTTGACGCAAACGTAATAAAATCGATATCTTATTTACCATATTCCAATTTTTTTCTCTACCATCTCATTATAACGAACCCATCAACAAAAAGGCATAGTAGAAAAGAACAAACTAAAATAAATTTCATTGAAGACTAATTCACCAAATCAATACATTGGTAAAAAACTAAAACGATATGAAATCAACTAATTATTGTCACTCGAGATCTTATAGAACTACATCTTTTAAACTAAATCAAGAAAATACAAAAAATAAATGACTCAACATCCATTTATAATTCAAGACATCATTAACAACTAATTAATTTTTATATTGAATTAGACAACATGAAATTCAAATTACCTCAAAACTCATATGCTTAAACTATAACAATTAAGTAACTTTTACATCAACAACTTAAATAGTTGACATAAACGTAATAGAATCGATATCTTATTTACCATATTCCCATTTTTTTCCTCTAGCATCTCATTATAATGAACCTGTCATACCCCAAAATTTACCCTCAGATTCGTTGATCTTGTGCATATCATTCTAGGTCAATCATATTGCATAATTAACCAGTTTTTAGCTTTTATTTATTTTGTTTCACTTGTGAACCCAGGTTGGACTTCAGAAGCTTCAAAGGCGGTTAAATTAGGGTTTCAGACAAGAGATTTGTCTGATGAGGTGGATTTCCTCTGGGCAGGAATTGTTTCTCTCAGTTATTGTACTCAAGCATGAGGCAGAAGTGTTGGGTTTCCAATTGTCATGAGTAGTGCCTATAACATTAATTCATTGCATCCACACACAAAATCCCTTCCACTTCTCCTCTTCACAAAATCCCTATCAAAATCTAATCTCATCAAATGCCACAAGGCTACAACTGAGTTTCTCATCAACAAACAAACTCAATCTACTGTTCATCTCCCTCATCTGTTGAATCTCATGACGATAAGAAGGATCACTGAAAAACGAACAACTAGAGCTCCATCTTCTTAAGATGGCACTTTCAACTAAGGGCAAGTTTACCGGTAACTGCTCTTTCTTTACTACCGATTGAATATGTTAAATCATATGAAAAGAATCTTTGTAAACGATCAATTGTGAAACAATTCATCTACTATCACAATACTGCCGAAAGAATGCACATTCAGGAAGTTCTCGAACTTCTGGATTTTCAAAACTTCAATCTGTTTTTGTAATGCGACATGAAATATAATAAGGATCTCGTTCAAATATTCTATACAAGTCTTCAAGGTAAGTTTGACGGGTATGAGTTTAGTTGCAAAATATAAGATAAGAGGATTTCGGTAAATGATGCATTTTGGAAATATCTGTTTAACATGTCTCCATTCTCTGTTGCTCCACTCATTAATGTCACTGACACTAGAACCGTGGATGGTTATGAGTTCAAGGAAGCCTTGAACTCAATGTTAAAGAAACCCTATACTGATCAAATCGTGGCAAGTGATCTCTTCCCTAAGTCGGTAACTACTGGTCTTTTGAAACCAGTTGATCAAATTTTATAATGGATAGTTTCTCATATACTTCAGCCTAAGAAAGGAGGTTACTCTCAGGTCAATCAAGCTGAAGTTCATTTGGTGTACATTTTGAAAAAGAAGATAAAAATCAATTGGCCTCACTATATTGCAAGCATAATTTATTCTCTGAGAGATTCTGGCAGAGGCACTATGTTATCATATGCATCCTTCATTCAATGTATGCTTAACCATGCTGAAGTAGTTGTCCCAGGAATTCCGTACAAGAATTTAACAGCTGACCAAGAATTTTGTCAAAAGACATTTACAATGATGGGTTACATACGAGATCAACGAGAGACACGCTACCAATTTATCATTAAGGTTACTAGCTCACACCTACAAGAGTCCGATGAAAGTGAAGAAGAAGAAGAGGAAGAAGAAGAAGATGGTTATCAAATAGAGACTGATTTTAATGCTGATGAATAAGACAATAGTGGTTGGTTGGATCAATAACCTCCTTTGGATTCCTATTCAAACTAAGGATGGGGTGAATGGCAACATATTGGCTGGACCTCTCTTGGTTCAGAATACATGCCTCCAACAAACAACTGTAATCACCAAGAGTCGTATTATATGCCTCCGTCTCCTCCGTGTCCTCAACAAAACAATGATGAACTCTTGAGTGATGAGAAATATACAACTCTAACAACCGAACTTTGTTACCGCCCAAGATGAACGGTTTACGGCATTGCAGAACCAAATTCAAGCTCAGACCAACAACTTCAACATGTTCGCCACTGTCATGATGGGATGTTTTGACACTATGGCTGAAACCGCTGTAGGTCAAAATCGTGCTCTTACTACAAGCTTCAATGTTCTCAACCGGGATGTGTTGGAACTTACTGAGCAGTTGGATGAGCAACAACCTCCACCACCTCACGAATATCAATTCAGAGGAAGGGCCCATCATTTTAGGGGGAGGAGACCTGGAGGATCATTTTTGTGTTGTTGTTGTGCATGTCATATTGTTCATTTCATCTGAATGTTCACTTATCATTATGTTTGTTTGTTTGACTAAGACATGGATATATTTTGGACCCTAATGTTTCTTAAATGCACTTAGTTTTTTGTTCATATGTTGTTTGTTCTATTTATCTTCATATACGTTTCGGTTAACGCCATTTTATATGAATGCTTGTTAAAGAGTACCTATTGCAAATTATGTGAATGTGCTCAATTCGATATACGGTGTTTTTCTTTGACCTTTTGCTTCTTTTTTTTTATGTCGTCAAAGGGGGAGAAGAGACTAAGTAAAATCAGCAATTCATCCTACAAAGATTGGTCAAACGTTCATTACATTTAGAAGAATGCTTAAAGTTTGGGGAAAGGTGATACTACTCAAAGTGCTCGATTTGCTACTGTTTTGCCATCATAAAAAGGGGTAGTATATGAGTGCAATTTGTCTCAATACTTGTTTTAATGATGTCAAAAGTATCTAGTTAGTAATTTGTGTTTTGGACGGTATCATCGAATCGCATACGCATTCGTAGTTCTCTCATGTACAAAAATTTAACAAAAACATGTGTCTATTCATATAGAAAAGCATTATATGTATTTTGTGTGGGTTTGATCATGTTGATTGACTTAGATATGCATTAGTAGTGCTTAGATATAGCAAGACATGTAAAAAATGGCATTTTTGGAAATTCTGAGCATTTGAGTCGACTCAAAGCCCTGCTTAGATCGACTCATACAAAGTGAATTTTGAGGATTTGCTCTCAAGAGTACTCGCGTCCACCCTACGGTCGACTCATACTGTTAGCATTTCAATTTGTCAATTATGGGCATGTTTGCATCGATGCATGAACCTATTCCATTTGATGCATAAAGTCAGTTTCTGTATATTTTTGAAAGCGGAAGTGCTCAGGTCGACTCCCATTTTCTTTAGGTCGACCGTTCGCTTGTGTCACTCTATTTTTATGATGTGTTTGACTTTCAATTTGAAGAAAGACAAAAATGTCGCATGCATATCATCCTCAACACCAGTCAGTGCCCTATCACTTTTACATTCCTCTTGTGTTGAAGAATTTGACAAATCCTTCCGAAATCAATTTGTAGTGAAGTAGCATGTGTATGATCTTGTCGTTGTTGCTAAGTTACACATCCCAGATATTGTTGATCTGATGGAATACCAAAAGATTAACAATTTTATGAACTTATCCACTGATTATAATGAAGACTTAATACAAGTCTTCTATGTTGGGATACAATCAAGGGAAGGCGGCTTTTTTTATGGGAAACACTTCGTATCACTTTACATCTAATGAAAGGAAGGAACTATTTGGAATTATTGTGTTGTTTCATGGATCAAAACTCTCTGATCATTCTTTTCATCCATATTTCGAATTGAAAAGCTATCTCAATCTGTGTCTCAAAGCACCAAGGCAAGAAGACAACATGGATATTGTGTCAACGAGCAATTTGAAGAAAATCACTAGCCCTCTCCATTGGATTGTCACACATATTTTGCGTTCAAGGAAGGGTGGTTATTCTTGACATGACACGATTGAGGTACATCTCATGTATCTTTTTCACAATAAACTTCAGATTAATTGTCCAAATTATTTCGTGTCATGAATGTTTGCTTTTCGAGAGTGTAACAGAGGATCCTCCTTATGTTATGCTTCTATGATTGTAAAGATTCTCTTACACTTTCCAATTGGTGTTTCAAATCTTCCGAAAGTCTCACCTAGTTTAGTGCAAAAGTTCAACATGACAACAATGAAACACATGGGATACCATTGGGATGCAAATCTTTGGGTTTATTACTACAAAATGAAGGGAACCGGTAAGATCATCTAAAATTTTGACGAGCCTAATGAATTTGGTACAGTTTTTGTTGATGACCAACCGGTGGAAGAACAAGCTTTCATTGGTGATGAAGACATGGTTGATCTTAACCATGATAATAAAGACCCACCTGAATGGCAAGGTGTTGCAAGCGAATATGAAGACTCACGAGGTTGGGGTTAGTGGCAATATAGAACTCGTTGACTCAACATGGCACTACTTACGGTAACCCCTCCAGTGTTAGCCCATCTAGTAAAGAATCATCTATTCTTACCATGCTCGAGAACATTCGTGTTGAGCAAGGGGAACACCATTAAAAGGATTCTCGTAGGCGTGACGAGTTTGAGGCCGCTTAAGAGGAGAGTTTTAGAGTGGTTCATGATCATCTAACTGCCCATGACAACAATTTTAATAGTTTTGCATCTTATGCTATAGAGAAGTTTAATGAGATTCATCAAAACATGGTTGTTAACCATGCTGAAAATCAATCTAGCATCCTCACCATGAGTCGTGCTCAACATGACAATCACCACCATTATCAGCAATTCTACAAAGAGATGTGTGATTTTTTGAACTATCAGTATGGTGACCAAAAGGGGGCATGGTTTCGAGGATACCAACTTGAACCTAGGGGTGGTCCTCAACATCATAGGGGGGCGTCGAGGTCGTAGTCATTAGTTACACATTATTGTAGACCTAGTCTTTTTTATGCATGCATTTAAGCTCTCATGACTTTATGCTTATTGTGTTTTTCTGTTACGACCTTTATGACAAATGTGTAATGGATATTATATCTTTTGGTTATACTTGGTTGTGTATTTATGTTTAAGCATCATTTTCAATTTGACATAATTCTTTGTGAGTGCATGTTACAATTGATTCGTTTAATCTTTGTAATGCCTCTGAGTGTGTTATATGTTGCTGTGTATTTTTCATGATAATTCTCACATTTTTTTCGTCTTTTTATTTTTTTGATGTTGTCAAAGGGGGAAAAGTACAAGTTTTATGATGCATATATTCAGGGGGAGCTATGACAAAGACACCAAGTGCTTAGTAAGTTTTGCCATCATAAAAAAGGGGGAGTATGTGAGTGCACTATTCTCGTAAATATATTTTGAATGATGTCAAAACTAGATCACTTAGTTCTTTATGTATATTGGACCTTATCGTTTATATCTAGATGTGCATCATCATAATAGGACAGGTAAAATCAGATTAAATAGGCCATTACAAGCAAAAAAAATGAATTTTCATTAAAATCAAGTTTATGGGTCAATACATCTTGCCTATGAGTCAATACTTAATGCAGAATGGTTAAAAATACAACCCTACCTTGTTTGAGTCAAAACAAGCTGCAAATTAGTTGACTCATTCTGAAAGATTTTTAAGCAATATGATTTTGCTCATGTGTGCCTTGTATGTATCGATACAAAGGCGTCATGAGACGATACATGATATGATTGATTCGACTCATCCTGTATTAGAGTCCACTCAAACTAAAAAGGGTTTTTCAAAATAATGTCCCTGTCTCTTATGTATTGATACAAAGCATCTATAAGTCAATACATATTTCAATTGAGTCGACTCATCCTGAATTGAAGTTGACTCCTATTGAAGCAATTTTTAAAGCATATTTTTCTGCCTTTAATGTATTGACTCATTGGGGCTATGTATCGACTCATACGAATTTGGAGTCAATACATCCTGTTTGGAGCCAATACATGTATTGACTCAATCTTTTCTAAACTCGTATTTTTGGCTAAAAATAATCTGTTTTTTTTACGCACAAACATACATATAAATATGTATTCAGACATAATTTCTAAAATTGAAACCAATAACATACTTAGAATTTTTCATTATTTTCAACCTTTATTTACATACATTCAACAACTACAAATAATCATTTTTGTTGAGTGTCATTAAGAATAGATTGATAAGGTCCAATTTAGGTTGTTGTAAATTAAATTGGGTTGAGTTTTTCTTTGGGGGTTTCATTGATAAAACCATTAGGGTTTTTCCTCCAAGATCAAGGGTTGATTTAGGAGTTTTTACATAAGTCTTTGCAACTTGGATTTAACAGAGTGAAAGCTTTGAAGAACGGGGGTTCTTTCAAAGAAGTAGCGGTAACCGGAGGATCAATTGAAAGACTTAGGTCAAGATTTTGCAATTTGGATTCAGCCGAGTGAAAGCTTTAAAGAACGGAGTTTCGGTCAAAGAAGTAGCGGTAACCGGATGATTAATTAGAATTCTTGTGTAACTTGATCTAGTTAAGATTAAGGGAAGAGAAAAAAAGCTAAGATCAATATCAAACATAGGGTTTGGAAGTTTGAATTGCTACTACTTCTCTTGTAAAATACTCTTGCAAAAGTTAATTGCATATCTCAATTCTATTTTGAATTGTGGGTAGACGCACTCATAGTAAGGACAATTGGGGAATTGCTTAAACAAATCTTGGTGTTCTCTCTCTCTCTCTCTCTCTCTCTCTCTCTCTCTCTCTCTCTCTCTCTCTCTCTCTCTCTCTCTCTCTCTCTCTCTCTCTCTCTCTCTCTCTACAATTTGATAACACTTAGTGAGTAATTTGATTTGCTAAAAATTCTGGTTATGTTGAAATATCTTCAACTGTGTTTGTAAAACCATTACAATCTAAACAATTGAATTTAATTTGTCATACCTTCCACACAAAGAGAATTAAGCTTGGTGTATTGCACTCTCAATATTTGATAAATTGATTGCATATTAAGTGTTTGATAAAATTTTTGAGTCAAGTTTATTTTTACATTTCATTGGAAACTGTTTATCATTGTATGGTTTGTATTCAAACACATTGTATAAAACCTATTGGTTCATTTTCTCATATTTAACACGCTTTTACTATGCTTTATACGCATATCTGATTCTACCAATAACGGTTCGGGTAGACGAGTGTCGATCTGGATTTGCTTTCCGCTTGCCATAAAAAATATTTTTCAAAGCAAAATTTTGAATACGAAATTTTTATTTGGCAATCTATCAACCCCCGTTCTAGATCGTTGCCTTCGTCTAACAATATCCACAAATAAAATTATTCTAGATTCTTTAAGTAAAAAGTCTTTGTCAAGCACATTATGAAGCAAAGTTTAATTTTGAAATTTAACTTTGAAAAACATTAAGAACATATATATCTCATCAATAAAATGAAACAAAGATTATGTTAGTTCAAAAGTTACATCAAGTTCATAGTTAAGTACACATAATAACGATACAAAAGAAAATTAGCTACGCACACTCATGGTAAAATATACAAAGAAATGAGTAAAATGGTAAATTACATAAAAGTCATGAATATCCAAACCTTAAATTGTTCAAACTTGAATTCATTTGCTTTCATAAGCCTTTCTCTATGTTTTTCTTTCTTTATAAAATGTTAAGCTCCTTCAAATATGATTATGAGTTTGTTTTTATAGGTTGGAGAAAGTGAACATTCCCTCAGAAAATGAGGGTTTCACTTAGAAAGTTATTGTTACTTTAGAAGAAGGTAATGTCGACTTATATTTAAAATCACTAGTGTTGCCATAAATTGCTTAACAAACATGATATTTTCTTAACAAATTTTATCTTAGAACACCTCTAACTCTACGACTTATCTCACCTTTATATCACTTTGACTTCTCCGAACGAATCAATATGTCTTATTTTCCTTCAACTCTTTGACTTAACTCCCTCTTGGTTCGCTTAATGATTTTCCTTGCATTTGGAAATCTTGATATTTCCATCTCCAAGTGCCCTTTGATTTTTAAGCCTACAAATGTATTGGAAATAAGTAATACTCCCTCCCTCTCATAATAAATATCTTATTTGAGTTGTGTGTGATTTTTAAGAAAATCATTAGACGTGTTGATTTTAATGATAAAATTGTTATCTTTTACTAAAATACTCTTATTTATTATAGTCAGTGGAGTAGTTGAAAAACGTAAAAGTTAATGAATAGGGGTATACTAGTGGAAAAAATAATAAATGTTGTATTGGTATTTTAACGAGACATTTATTTTGAAACATAAAAAAAGTGCAAATGAGACACTCTTTATGAGACAGAGGTAGTAATAGTTATGATAATATTCAAGACCTAGTTATCCAATACTCCCTCCATTATTTTTTATAAGTAAATTTTACTTTTTAAGTTTATTGAATAAATGATGTATTTGGATTATATATAGACTAGAAACATCAATTATTTAATAAATCTAAGAGCATCTTTAGAGGGAGTATCTTAAGTGGGTAAACTAAGATATTTTTTGTGGACGCAAAGTGATTTGTAGAATTTAAAAAATTTATAGTTGATTTGAGTTGTTTTTACTTTAATGATAGTTGTTTATAAAAAATTAAAACTTGACCCTATATTTTATATTTTTTAATTGTAATTATTTTTTTTATTGAAGTACCATTAATTTAATTATTTTAAATAAAATACATAAAATATTCATTGCAAATTGTTTGTAGGCTCAAATATATAGCACACGTTAGCTCTATAATTGTCGGAAACTAAAAATTAATAAATTAAATGTCATGTCATAGTCATTCCAATGCAAATTCTTTATAATCATCGTTAACTATAAAAATTTTAACTATTAAAAACCTGTATTAAAGATATTCTAAAAAATAAAAGTTGTTTATACGTGATAATGGAGGGAGTATTTGCAGCAAGTTTATAAATTTTCTTAACATTACTTGAAAAAACGGTGGATTTATGTGTTGTATAGGTAATTGTGGTTTTGATGATGGCAAAAGTGAATAAAACAAAACTATTATAAGCATCATCAAGAAGGAAAAATAATTAAAATAAATCAAAATCAAAAAGGTTCCAAACTTCCAATATTTGCAAGAGAATCAAATACTAAAAACAATATTAAAGAAACCGAAGTATTTTGCAAAGCTCATTTGTTGTCATGTGCCTACATTTTTTTTATCTATTTAAGATTATTAGTTTATAATATTAAGTTTGAGTAACTCTCAAAATACTAAAGTAATACATGCATAGACTTAAATATTTTTCAAAACTTCATTTGTTTTCAAAATATTCTTAAATATTATGAGAAGCTTATTTAATCAATTAAAAAATAAAACTTTTTTTTATAATTAACTAGGATCTTTGTCTAATAGATTATGGAGCGAATTGTCCCTAAAATAAATTAAGAAGCCTTTTAATTGATTAAACTTTAAATTTGACAAATACTTCCCTAATTTTCTAGGTTATAATCGACTAGATTTGCGGTCTAATTGATTATGTAATTGAATTGAACTAAAAAAATATTTTATTTTTTGACAATTTTTTTACTTTATAAGAAATGTTTGTGTTCACTTCAAAACACATAAGAAATTTGAAATATTAATCTTCTCTCTTATTCATCTTTTTAAAAACTTCTTATACATTTAGAGTTATTTTAGTAACTTGAGAGAGTTATTCATTTGTAAATGTTGTTTAAATTTGTTTGAATTGTAATTATAAATCAACAATCTTAACATTCTCTTGTGACTATAATGTATTTGTAAACAAGGCAAGATGAACTTAAGGTAAAAATTTAGTGTAAAATTGACTGGTGTTCCTGTAATAAAAGTTCACCGGTGGAATTATAAAAAAAAATTTGAAGACTAAAAATATTGTTATATTTTTAGATATACTAAAAATAACAATTTATATTTTTTGAATATGTGACGTGACACGTTTTTCTCAAGTAGCATCATAGTAACATTGACACATATTAAATAAAATTATCAACCGATTAAAATAAAAAATAATTCTAAAATATAAAAAGAAATTAATTGAAACACAGTGAGTGACTGGAAAGCTACTTTACAATCCAACTAAAATAAAAACTAAAATAAATTTTTTTGATACATAAATAAATATGTAAATGAATGGAAAAAAATAGAAGAATAAGTTATTAAAATAATTAATTATAATATATTATTTTTATTTTTTAGTTCAGATAATTATATGTTAAAATAATTTATTTTAATTAAATGATTACACGATTTTACTTCCAATTAATTTCATATTAAATAGGAAATCAAAACGCTGAGAGATTAAAGTTTTAAAATACATGAAGATTAAATGTCAAAATTAGAGTATTCGAGCCTTTTAAATATAAATGTAATTAAAAATTAAATCAACTCGTTTTTTTATCCAAAAAACACAAAAGAAGAAAAAGTTATCAATTAAAATTAGAGTATGTCCAGATTCATTGAATCGGTCACAGGAGACTAATGGCACGAATATTTCTCAACCTTTCGTTTTTTCTAGTGGCACCTTCATTTCACACTCACCATTCTCACTCTTCACTATCCAAATCTACGTTCTCATCAATCATCCATGGCGGAACCAAACACCCCTATCAAAATCATCGCCGGAGCCGATGATTTTGGCACTCCTCTCAAAGATGCTTTGATCTCCCACCTCCGTTCCCTCAACATCGAAATCGAAGACCTCGGAACCTCTTCTTACTATTCCGCCGGCGCCGAGGTCGGCCGCCGCGTCTCTCAATCAGCATCATCATCCTCCCCGGAGGTCCGCGGTCTCGTTGTTTGCGGAACAGGTGCCGGCGTCTCCATCTTCGCTAACAAATTCCCCGGCGTGTTCGCTACCACTTGTCTTACTCCCTCCGACGCCGTCAACGCCCGATCCATCAACAACGCAAACGTGATTGCTTTCTCCGGTAAGTACACTTCGAAGGAAACCGCGATCGAGATCGTGAAGACATGGCTGAACACGCCGTTCAAGGCTCCGTGTCCGGCAAATGATAACAAACCATGGCCAGAGGATATTGAGAATTTTCTCGACAAATCATTAGTTGAAATGCCGGAAATCGGAAAAGGTGAACCGGTTGACACGTGTGCGGTTTGTTGTTTGGTGAAGAACCGGGAACTGAACCCGATCGATTTGATTCCCGGCGGTTCAATGAAGATTGTTAGAGAGACGCCGACGTCGGCGTTCGTGAGGTTCAAAGCCGGGAGCGTGGAGCCAGCGCACCATCACACGTTTGGGCACGATTTGGTGGTGTTGGAAGGGAAGAAGAGCGTTTGGAATTTGACGAAGGAGGAGAGATATGATCTAACGGTTGGAGATTATTTGTTTACTCCTGCTGGTGATGTGCATAGAGTGAAGTATCATGAGGATACTGAGTTTTTTATCAAATGGGATGGTCATTGGGATATGTTTTTTGATGAGGATCTTGATACTGCTAAAATTGCAATTGATAAGGAATTAAGCATAGCTAAGTGATTTTTTGTGTGTGTGTGTTAATGGTTTCTCTCAATAGAGTTTGGTTTATGATACACTACTAAATAAAGTTTTTTGTTTATATGTGAATCTGTTTTGCAATGATGAATCTTGTGTTGGCTTCTTAAGTTACCTTGATAAGGTTTTAAATAAGCGGGCGCAGAAAGAATTTGGCGATACAGGTGAGTCTAATTGCGGATGGTTTTCGTTGTAGTTTGATGGGAAATTTGGCAATGTATGTTTATATTGTTTGTGGGAAACTTGGCAATGTATGTTTATATTGTTTGTTGCAGAAGTGCATATGAATACCTTTCTTTATAAGAAGAAATATCACAAAGATGCTACTACAGAATCTATAAGTTTTTATTTATGGATGCTATTTAGGATTTTTGTTTCTTCAAAGCTGAGAAGTGTTATCCCATAGACTAGTTTCAATGGCGCCACCGGTCTGTTCAATTATGAGTCTGTCAACCTGCATGGCACCAATTGACACTGCTTTGATGTTACAAGACTACAACAATTACAATGATATATTTGTATCTAGCTTTGGCATAAGTTTGAATTTTCTTTTTTATCAATGTGAAGCTTATATCAATTGCATGTTATAATTTTCTTAAATAAAATTCTGCATTCTTCCCTAAAGTATGTTGTCCATATGACAATGGGGTGGGGCGGGATGGAAACGGTCTTTACCTTTCTCAAATTTGAAATTCCAAACAATCTCCGTTCCTGTCTCGAACCTAAACGGAGATGATGAATTAAAATTTAAATACATCTCAAAACGGGTTCGGGTTGGGTTTAGGTGTTTCTGCTCCACCACCATTCATCTAGTGAAATCAATTTTTTTAATAAAATTATTTATTTTTTTCAAAACAAATTACATTACAAATAAAAATAAAAATAAAGAACCTAAAAAAATTTCCATACATAATATTTTAAATTATAAATTCAAATTAAAATTAAAATATCAAAGCATATTAAATATTGTAAGTTATCAAAAATAAATAATAATGTACATAATAAAATAAATAGGGCGGATTTGGGGTGAGTATTAGTATCCTCATTATCCGTCCCGTCTTCATATTTTATAATCGGAGAAAACCTAAACTCAGTCAAAGCGGGGTTTTCTCGTCAACTTCAAGGAGGGTTCGCTTGGGTCACCGCAAATATGAATTATGTTGCCATGCCTACTACTCGTGTATGTACATTCTGATATCTTTTTTAAAGCATCTGAGTCGGACCTGAATCCAGACATAACATAACAGACATTGATTTAATTCATTCACAAGAAATGACTAAGACAATTCAGAGCCAACTACAACTCACTTTTGATGAGATGATTATATGTGCATTTAAGTTATTGAATAGTCTTAAAAGGTGACCTCAAACAAGAAAACTTTTGACTTGATTTTCTTTATTTTTTTTCTTTTAGGTTAGGAGACATGTATCATAATAACAAATAAATCAATTATAAAAGATTCAGAGTGAATTTATATTCAAATAAACGATGCGACTTTGAGTGACCTAACACCGTTAGAGTTTTAGATTAATGTACCAATGTGTACAATTTTAAACATGAGTAAGAAAGTCATTTGTGTTAGTGCAACAATCAGGGGGTCGAGCGAGGAGCATTCTAAACGGTGAGACATCCTTTATCAAAGTCAGACACAAAACAAGTTTTCAACACTGTCTGAGCACTGCTTTAAGAAGAAGCATTTGAGTTCTTCAAGAGTTAAGCTTTAAAGATAACACAATCTTCATTGTTTCTCATAACTTTTTCTTTTCTCTTGCTTTCCCCATATATCATGGAGACAAGCTTTGTTCTCTTAATACCTGTCAAAGCATAATCTTGAAGAGCAATCTCTTGCTTACTCAAAGTTTTATCAAACATTGTATTAACTTGAGTAATGTGATCTTTGTTCAAGGTTTCAACTTTGTTTTGAGAAATTATTTTAAGTTCTTCCCTTAGAATATCACATTCCTTTTTCAAGGTTTTCATACGTCTAACTTTATCTTGACAACGACACATGAGTTCTTGGATAAAAGAAATTAATTCAGAACGAGACATGTTAGAAAATAGCTCATCTTCTCCTTCAGAGTCTAAATTAGAGGTTGATTCACATGATGTATCTGAGTGTGTAAGAGACAAAAGAGCTAGATTAGCTTCTCCCCCATCTTTGTCTGAACCACCTTCGTTATCAAGTTCATCCTATGTTGCCATGAGACTCTTCTTGAATTTTTTCTTGAAACTTTCCTTTTGAAAGCCTCCTTTCTTCGGTTCTTTTTGCAGGTCGGAACACTTAGGCCTAAAATGACCAGGCTTCTTACAGTTGAAGCAAATTTTCTGATCATAGGTATTATCCTTGGAACTAGACCCTCTGAAGCTATTGATTTTATCAGAGAATTTTTTGTTCCTTCTCGCCAGTTTCTAAAACCTTCTAACGATAAAGGCCATTTCCTTCTCATCATAATCACCATCAGAAACTTCTTCATCAGAAATTTCTTCAGATTTTCATACCTTGGAGGATCTGACTACTTCACCATCCCAACACCATCAACAACCATGTCAATTCCATCCTTAAGTATGTCTAATAACTCATCATTAAGGCTAATTATGTAAGTATACATTTTGCTTTTTCACCACTCAAACTGAGTGGAATCACCACTGAATGAGGATGGTTTAGCAAAATAATGACTTTTCTCATTAACACTATAGTCATAGGAAACAGTAACACCTGTCATGGTATAGCAATTATTTTTCTTAGGATCGATTCATTATACCATGGTTAAGTGTGTTAGAACAAAATGTGCTTTGATACCAACTGAAGGTCAGAAAAATACACAAGAAGAAGGTTTGAATTGTGTATGCTAAAACTCTTTTGACTTCTGAAAACTGAAGCTTCAGAATCTGAACCACATTTAGAGCATAATATATAAGCAATACTAGTAGAAATGAACTGATCATAAGTAAATGCAAGTAACACACAAAGTTTATCCTGGTTCCTCTCCTCAACTGATAGTAGTTCAGTCCCTTTGCCTCAACAAGAGCTTTTCACTATAACCAAACAGATCACAATGGCTCAAGCACACTTGCAAGAGACTTTAGTGCTCAATTAACCTAGAAAGAGACTTATGCTCAAGAAACCTTGCAAGAGACTTCCTGCTCAATCAAACTAGAATGATACTTCCTTTGCTCAAGTACATAGACAAGAGACTTCAATGCTCAAGCACGCAGGCAAGAGACTTTCTCAACTTTAAACAAATAGTTTAGTAGAAAAGGTAACTACTATACTTTGATACACAATCAGAAGTATAACATTAGTTCAACAATCACAAAGGTTTTCAACCTTTCTAAGATTTCTAAGATAACCTAAGATAAGAAATCTTAAGATCTTATGCTATAACAGTTACAATAACAACTCAAAGTTATGCCAAGATCTTTCAATGTGTTGTGATGTTGTAACCTTTCTTTGAATCTTCAGCTTCCTTTTATAGAGGTAGAGAAAGATTCATTATAGGTTTGAAATAACAAACTCAGTGAACAAGAATACCAAGAGAGATGTTGGAGAGTTGTATTCGGTCAGAAGTATTATCCATTGAATAAAAGCACTGCCTACAACACCTTTCAAATAACTATGTATCTACCAAAAGGTAGAACAGACTAAAGAGGTCACATCACCATCCTTGAGCCTTGTAAAACCAAACCCTAGTTAACTCTGTCCAGAAATATGTCGCTTTGGCAAGACTGGTCATCTTTGGTGTAGAGTGCGGATTAGACGCTCCTTAAGCCTTTAGGATTTGAGTTATTACCAAAGGCTAGAACAACATATCAGAGTCTAAACCTTCTAATTCTGATCATTTAGAATATGAGTAGTATTGCTTCTTCACTTGTGCTTTCAATGGGATTAATTCATGATGAATTATTAGCTTATGACTCTACACACTTGAACATATGTTAGTATACCTATTTGTTCTATAAATACTTTGTTATCATCAAAACTCAAGGAATATGAACAATCTTGTTCCAACACTTACTACCTCATCTGATCCTCTTCCTCAATCCATCATGTCTAAAATCAATTTTGAATTTGCTATGAAAGATTTGGTCATGTCAGTTACTTTATGGGTATCTCAGCTACTAGACATTCAAGTGACATATTTATCTCTCAACATAAATATTCTGAAGGGATAATTGAGCAAGCTACCATGTCATCTTGCAAACTAGTTTCTACCTCGGTGGACACTAAAGTAAAACTTAGTAGATTCTCAGGTAATCTGTATCACGATCCCTCTAAATATTGAAGCCTTGCAGGTGCATTGCAATATTTAACTTTCACAAGGCCTAGTATATCTTATGTCGTCTAACAAGTGTATCTCTTTATGCATGATCCACGAACACAACACATGACTTCCTTGAAGCGAATTATTAGGTACATTAAAGGTACAATTACCCAAGGCCTGCATATCTCTCTTTCCCTGGTTGATACACTCACAACATATATTGATGTTGACTAGAGAGGTTCTTCAGATACTAGAAGATCCACGTTCATATTTTGTGTATATCTTAAGGATATTTTGGTCTCTTGGTTTGCAGAACGACAACCAACCTTATCACGCTCTAGTGCTGAAGCAGAGTATCATGGTGTTGCTGAACCATGTTGGCTTTGAAACATACTGTTAGAACTCCAGTGTCCGATCATGAAAATCACTCTAGTCTATTGTGACAACGTCAATGCAATCTACTTGGCAAGTAATCCTATCTAACATCAACGCACAAAACATATTGAAATGAATATCCTCTTTGTGCTTGAAAAAGTTGCTAAAGGTCAAGTACATATCCTACATGTTTCGTCTCAGTTACCAAATAGCCAACATTTTCACAAAATGCCTTGCTTAATTTATTTGATGACTTTACTATAGTCTCAACTTTCATCAACTTTAAGTTTCGACCACAAAGATATATTAGAATAAAAAATATTTATTGTATCAATTATTAGTATCTTTTATATTGATTAAGCATTTGATATATATTAATTAAACATTGATGTATATTAATTAGCAAATTATCTTGATCTCCACTTTTATATATATATATATATATATATATATATATATATATATATATATATATATATATATATATATATATATATATATATATATATATATATATATATATATATATATATATATATATATTCATGCAGTAGAACTTTCTTCTCAGCCATGATACACACACAGATTAAAGGAAGTACATTCCATGAAGGCTTTAATCGCTTATAACAAAAAGGAAGTGCTTTTGATAACGTGGAAACCTCCGTCCAGTCATCCTTATCCTGCTAACTCATAATTCAGTAATTTCTTCCTCCCAAAATAAATACCATCCTATACTTTCACACTAATTAATACAAATATAATAAATAAATAAAAAATAACAATTTTAACAAATTATTTTTGTTGGTTATTAGTATATTTAAATTATCATTCATACGAAATAAAAGAAATAATAAATTAAAAATATTAACTAAAGAATATAATTAAAATATGAAAATTAAAAATGTACTAAAAATTAAAAATAAAAATGATTTTAGGACAAATTTATTTTACAAATGTGACATTAGGATAAGGGAATATTAAACAAAATAAGTCAACATAGAACACCAAAACTTTTTGACTAAAATTTAAATTATGTCATGTTATACGTATTCATTATTCAGAATTCCACAAATATCAAGCACCAAATTTAGGTATAATTTAAGAGTTTTGGTATATGAGTTATAAAAAAATATTCACGTTTATTAAGAATATTAATAATGATATTTGAATGTATTTAATTTTTTATTTTATATAAAAGATATGATTAGTATTATATTTTTAATTAAATTATCAACTAATAACAACATTAAATAATTAATTCAATAATAGTTTTAGAATAAAGTCATAAAATATTTTGGATTTGTTAAACATTTACTTAAATTAACATTTAAAATACTTCTATTTATAAATAAAGCTCGAGGAAGTATTTATTTATTACAAATTAGTTATACTGATTCTTATCTAACCACATAAATAAAGTCGGCAACTTTTAACATCTAATTTATCATTAACAATCATTTTTAAGAGAAATCAACCTATAAATTAGCTGATCCATTTACTAAACCACTAGCTAGAAATTTAGTAAAAACTATTGCGAGAGGTATGAGATTGAAACTCCTTGAATAAAAGTTCCAACAATATTAGCAATTCAATCTAAAGTTAAGAAAATATTAACCTGAGATTCAATGTGTAACAACAAACCGTTGATTTGGATGCTCGTGCAACATTAGATATTAATGTTAGGGTTGGATTTTTTCAAATGAAGTTCTATGTTAAAAGTATGTATATCAGTTAAAGCATATACAATATAAATTTCACATATGTTAATTTCGAGATGATTTCGTCTGAAGTGAGAGTTGGAGTTTATTTGACGAAATATTCACGAAATAGGAAAAAACACATGACAATAAATAATGTTTTGCAAGAGATGTAGACGAAAAATTATTAAAGAATGTGGGTAAAGTAATGTTGATAATTACAATGGATAATATATTCAAAAAACTACTGGCTAGAATTCCATTTAGACTTTGCGTTATCTCTAATAAAGGTTAAATTAAATCGAAAGATACTTGAACGTATTAACAATTTTTATTTCCTTTTCTTAAATTGGTTTTATCGTTATTCAAGGTAATCAAAACCGGAACGAACATAAAACTGATGTAAATATTTATTTATAGTTTAATTGAGATCAGATTGAGATTCAACCGATAGTAATTAAATATAAAATAATTTATATTTTATAACATTAAAAATAATATTATATAATTTAAAAAAAATTATATTCTATACATAAACATAATCATATAATAATGTTAAAAAACACTAAATAATTCTTAGATTTTATATTTATATTTGGCCAAAAGCTCTAATCTCGATTTTCTTCATTTCAAATTCTACAATGTTCTTTTCAATCTTTCTTTCTTTCTTTTTTTTCATTTTTATGTTTATGAATGGAAGGACTTCCATGCATCTACTCTTACATTTCTTTTTTGCTTTTTAAAAAAAATATATTTTTCTATCTTTTAATTGCTTAAATATAATCATAGAATAGAAGTGGAGTGCTGTTTATTACGTGGAATTAAGACACTAGTTACGTCGAAAAGATATATCCACGATATTTGTAGTATTAAAAAAAAAAAAGTCAATATAGAACACCAAAACTTTTTGACTAAAATTTAAATGATGTCATGTTATACGTATTCAGTATTCCACAATTCTCAAGCACCATATTTCTAGACCAAATTTCAGGTATACTTGAAGAGGTTTGGAAGTAGATACATATTTATTATCAAATTACTTACTTAGGCTAATTCTTTTGGTCCAAACTTAGACTAATTCTTATCTTAGCACTTTAGAAAGTTGGCAACTTTATATATTTAATTTATCAATAAAAAATGTTTTTAAGAGAATTCTAAATTAATATTTTAAAATTACAAAAAATTAGAAAAAATAATAATAGTTTTGGTTTTAATTAATATTTTTTTCCGATTATTCTAAATATATAATTTTTTTTTTGATTTTGTACAATTACAAAAAAAATGTATTTAACCTCGGACGAGAAATGCATTCAACCTTAGCTAAAGAAGTGAGGTAACGAAGGGTGTCATGAAAAGTGACCACTTTAACCCTCAATTTTTAAATAATCAAGGGGTAAAGTTATTTGCACATGGACTCGATTCCTATCATCTGCATTTTTATTATTTTCAAAATTGGATGGCGCATCCAAAATTAATCTCAAGTTTTTGTAAAACCGAGGTAATATTGCAATATTTTTACCTCGTTTATAAGTAAAAACTAAGGGAATAACATTATCTTTTGTGATAATCTTTTCCTATGTTGGCCTCTAGATCTAATCTTGGTATGAAAACCTAATTAGTAGTAATCATTGAATGACTAATTGATTTTGAAGAAACGATGGCTCGAGGGTTTGATCTTCAAAGTATTGTCTCCTATAATGGTTGAGATGGTTTCTTTGATATGCTCACCTACCCAAATTTGGTAAAAGAATTCTGGGTTAATGCTTCCATCGAACAACTAAATCTAGAATATGTCATTATTTCTATTGTATCTGGTGTTCCTATCACCATCACCCCCACCTCTATTGCTAACACAATAAACGACGAGGATGAAGGTGTTGTTCTAGATATGCTCTTTTGGGAATCTTCTTTGCCTTCTCATCTTATCTTAGATAATCTATCTGACCTATCTAAAGTCTCTAATCTTAAATACATGACACTAGTCTGGTATCAGATTTTGATCTCAAACTTTTTGCCAAAGAACAAGGATCACGACTCTTTAGATATTAATGAAAAAGCTTTTCTGCTTCTCCTCAACTCAGATTTAAAGATCAACCTTCCTCAAGTTTTGTTTGATTATCTGAAGATGATTTTCATATCCTTTCACAATGGAAAGTCGTGTTTCATTCCTTATGGAAGAGTTCTTTCTTAACTCTTCATTCAACAAGGAGTAGAGAAAATTATGGTTGAGGTTACTTCACAAATCTGGGGTGATAAGTTGAAGCTATCAAATGCTTTGAAAATTGTTGACTCGTTTAAGGTCAAGATGGTATATATAAAGATCAGATTAGAGTTAACTCTAAATTGTCAATAATGTTTCTAATATTTATGTTAAAGCCCAAATTAAATAATATTAAATCCAAAATAAAGTAAACTTTTTAAATAAAATTAAAATAAAATACTAATTATCTTATTTTTTTATACTAAACATTAATACAAAAAATATAAAAATAAACAGACTATAAATAAATAGAAGTCGGTTGCCCAAGTACTTAAAAAAATAAATTGAGCACACCAAAATTATCAATGCGAAATAAACGGCTCAGAAATATACAGCGTTAGGTCAGATTTTAAAATAAATTTTGATCTGTTAAAATGCTCAAACGGATCAAAATGTGACGAAAAATAGTCAAAAAATTAATACGAACACGTCATGTTAAACTACGCAAAACGGAGATTAATATAATTGACATTTGCAAGCTCGATTTTAAAATTTTTTGTCCATTGATTTTACGCACAATTAAGATTATTCCGGCTGACATTTTAAGCACTACGCAGGATGAAATGTATGCATATGATGCAAAGTGAAAATAAAGTCAGATAAATGAAAATTTTAAAATACCCGAACAAAATTGTGGTATGACAGATGCCCCTATTTAATTAACTTGAACCAGAAGGTATGAAAGATATCGATCTTCATACACTCATGGTGAAAGATAATTAAATACTAAAAGACCCCGAATTTTGTCCAGGGAAGAAAATGTGTTGAGTTTTAAAAGTAACCATATCAATGTCGAACCTCGAGTGGACACTGAAAAACTCATAATGACACCAAAAAGGTGACGGTAAACTAAAAACTGTAAAGACTGCTGATACCAAAAGGATATCAGTAATACCAACAAAGTTGGATATCACCAAAAGGATGATATTATGCTCACAACGACTTCAAGAATTGCCAACACCGAAAAGATGATGGTTAAATTAAACTTTAACGAATGTTATTACCAAAAGGATGATGATTATGCATCATGACTGAGGTCACCATCAGCAAGAGAACCAACAAATTCCAAGATTACTATTACCAAAAGGATAACAGCCATTGCCAAAAGGATGATGAGTAAATCAAAACTCAAAGATCACTATCACCAAAAGGATGATAAGATAACAATGAAGCTTGCTATTACCAAAAGGATAACAACCATTAATTCAAAAAGCTTGTTATCACCAAAATGATGATAGTTAACTCAATGTCTTCAATGATTGCCATCACCAAAAAATGAAGGTTAAATCATACTGACAAAGATCGCCATCACCAAAAGGATGATGGTTAGATCATAATGACATTGATGACAATAGAGTCATAATTTGCAAAGGTCGCCATTAACAAAAGGACAATGGTGGGATCATAACTGCAAAGAACACCGACACTAAAAGGATGAAGGTTCTATCACTAAAAGGATGACAGTAAAGGCACATAGTTCGTTATCACCAAAAGGATTATAATAAGTTCCCAATCTTCATAGATTATCGACACCAAAAGGATAAAGGTAACAACACAATTTGCTATCACAAAAAGGATGATAGTAAATTCTCAAATTTAAAGATCACCGACATCAAAAGGATGAAGGTAATAATTCGCTGTCACCAAAAAGATAATAGTAAATTCCCAACACCAAAAGGATGAAGCTAAGAAGATTTGCTATCACCAAAAGGATGATAGTAAATTCCCAATTTTAAGGATCACCATCACCAAAAGGATGAAGATAAAACATAAACAATAAAGCTTTATATCACCAAAAGAATGATAGTGATCACATGATTTCCATGACCTCCCTCACCATAAAGATGAAGGTAAGGTTGACAAAACTTGGTATCACCAAAAAGATGATAACAAACATACACTTTAATGATCACTATCACCAAAAGGATGAAAGTGAAATCAAACCCACAAATCTCACAATCACCAAAAGGATGGTAGTAACCTAGCTTGGAGAGATCAAAAAAAGATTGAAGAAAGAGAATTCATCATGGAAAAACATCCTTATCAATAAAAGGTTGAAAGGAATTAACTCACTTGGGGACGCCCAATAAGTAAAGTGGGAATTATTTAGAGATATACCACATGAATGGTCTGATGATAATAACTTCATCAACAAAAGGTTGAAGGACACAACTCAATGGGGAATGCCCGCTAAACAACACCTAGTAAGAACCCTGCTTAGGGAAGTACCAATAAATGATCCGGTCTGAAGAGAACAACTTCATCAACAAAAATTTGAAGAAAACAAATCTATGGGGGGAACACCCATTGGCTTAGCTGAGGATCAATCTGGAATCTCATGATTGGTCCCGGATTCTAACTTATGCATGTATGCATGTTTGAAAAAGGGTACTCTATATTGGATGGAAATAATATGGAAATAGAGATGAAAATGTTGCTATAGTGAAATGCATGCAAGGATGTGAATGCTAGGGATGTATATAAATTTTGGCTCATGTAAGAAATGATGCTTATGATGCATATGATTCATGATGCATGTTTTGAATGCAGATGGGTGATCGGATAGGTTGGGGGTAACTCCCCGACACTCGAGCTACGATTGGAGAATGGAACCGGATGTTCTGGCTTTCCAAGTTTGATTACTTGGTGACAAGCTGTGTTCGTTCTTGTGAGAACCATAACTCTTATGCATGAGGATCAGGATGGCTCGAAAATGAGCGTAGCGGCATAATCAACGCTTGAAGGTCACATTTTTTCTCTTCCATGACTGGTTGCTAGTGTTTGGCAAGGTCTGGTTTTCACACTTTAAAGTACAAAGAGAACCTGCCCCTTGCAACTTGTTCTGCCCTAGTCTGTTGTGTTCTTGAAATAATTCGGCTGGGGAATTTTGAGAGTTATCGCGACATGATTTGCCCCCATTATCTAGATATTGTAGGAAAATACACCTGACTTTGAGATGATTTAATCTTTGGAAGTTGAACTTTGATAAGCTCCTGAGATGACTTGCCCCTGATTGAGCTCTTGAGATAGTTTTGATTCGTGTCAGTACCAATGGAAGTTCAAGCTCTTCTCCAATTTCCCCTTATTGGAATCTCCCTGATGTCAAATACTGATTTGCAGTTAAAAATTGTTTATATAAAAATGGTAATTTTAAAGCGATGTTCATGCGAGTTTTGAAAAAACCATTTATTGGAATGATGTATAAGTGTGTAGCGAGTGGACAATTAGTCCAGATGCAGTGCTGATTTAGCCGGTGTATGAAAGATAAATCGAGAATATGACACCAAAACAAAAGATTTAGAAAATCTCTAGGAGTCAGTTTACGCAATCTTGTTGTAGTATGATACTCACAATGCGCATTGGCATCATATCCTGGAGGGATAACAGTTGGAGATGCTAGATCTCTCAAGGAAACTGATCCATCCTTTAGCAGATAAGGGAGGATTTGGCTATATGGTACAGGTAGAGGATCAAATTGTATCTTTGGCCTCCTCGCCCTTTGTTGGTTAGACTGGCGCTGTTGTGGAGTGCGTTGATGTTGATACCCTTGTTGATAATATGGCGGTTGTTGTTGGTAAGCTAAATGCTAGTATGAAATAGGTGCAACGACATCAACTTGATGATAAGGATTTTGTTGTTGAGGTATTTGAGCAAGAACTGGAGTTGGAGCAGCTTGCTGATGAGGCACAGGAGCATATTAGGCAGCTGCAACATATGGGTGTTGGCAGTAAGGTACTAAAGTAGGCGCCCTTTGATGTGATTTTCCCCCCATGAGAAGAGACCACACTTGTTTCACCCTATTTTTTCTTATGCCCATTGAAAGGCTTCTCGATTCCAGCCTGGCTACCAGAACCTCCTCTTTTTAAACCTTCTTTGATTCTTTCACCAACAATCACCATGTCTGAGAATTCTGAAGACACACTGCTGATAAGATTTTCATAGTATAGGCTTTTCAAGGTGCCCATGAAGATGCCAATTAATTCACGGTCAACTAGTGATAGATGCACTCTTGCAGCTAACTCCCTCCAACATTATGCATACTCTTTAAAGCATTCGTCGTCCTTTTGAGCCATACTCTGAAGTTGAGTATGATTATGAGCAAGGTCAGTGTTGTATTTGTACTGCTTGACAAAAGCTTCAGCTAACTCAGCTCAGGCGCGTACACTACTACGCTCCAGCTGCATGTACCATTCGAGAGATGCTCCAGACAAACTATCTTGGAAGCAATGAATCATCAACTTTTCATTTCTAGCATAGGCAGCCATCTTTTGACAGTACATCTTCAGATGAATGTTGGGACACTTAAAACCCTTACATTTTTCAAATTCTGGTACCTTAAATTTAGAGGGAATCACAACATCTGGCACTAGACACATTTCTGAGGCATTTAGAGAAGTTAGGTTATGCCCTTCTATGATTCAAAGTTTTTTGAATAAAGCACGACACATCTTGATGGCTTTAGAATCTTGAGCAACATGAGGATTGGAAATGGGGACCGTCTCATGATAATCTTCTGCGTCATACTCATCTTGTATCTTCTCTTTGGCATGGGGAACGTGAAATTGAATAACAGTAGGTTGAGCTTGTGGATAGCTCCGAAAGTAACCGCAGATGTAGGAGTTGACTGAGTAGCGGCTTCTTCTACTGCAGGAGTGAAGTTCATAGGCATTCCATAGATGATGGGATCAGGAACATGCACTGAAATCCTTGAGGTGGATCCTTGCACAGGAACATTGTTGTTTGCAGCAATGGCCTCATGCAGTTCTTCTTCCTTTTGGGCCATAGTTATGGCTTCGAGAATTTGGTCAATCTTGCCCTTGATAGAGTCTAACTCCTCTCTGAAAGCAGCTTTCTCTTCTTGAATCTGATCCATTACTCTTCTGGTATTGGCTCGAGTTGCATATTGATATCGATGAATCAACTTGATTTACTAGACGAATGAAGATGAAATGAGTTTTTAATTTTGAGATGCAGGATGCAAGATGAAATGATATGCATGGGTGTAATGCTAAAATGAAAGATCCATGATCACAGGATCAATCGAGTCCTCGATGTCATCTAAAGCAACCGGTAATTAACCAAATTCTTGATCGCGGGATCTCATAAGTCCGAGGTACGGATGGAGGATAAGGCTAACCACTCTCCTGACAAGGATCTCACCAGGTAGGATCTAGAGTTTTAAAGGAACCCCAAAGTCATGAATCCACATAACTGCTCATCAGACACGCCATGAACATGACGGTTGAATGACTCCATCATATAAATATCTTCTAGGTTAAGTCTTCGTATCGAACTACACGAGAGAAGCCTCTCGGTGCCCCATACTACGCGACCATCAACATTGGGTTCTAGGCAAGGGTTTCAGAGTCATGGACTTCCTTGACTGTTCGTTGCGTATGTCAGTGATTGCCAAACAAATGACTCCATCAAGAAAGTCTCTTCTGTTTGAGATCTTCGTATCGAACAACACGAGAGAAGCCTCTCAATGCCCCATACTACGTGGCCATTAATCTTAGTTTTTGGCCGAATGGTTTAAGGTTCTAAAAGGTCCTTATAGTCATGGATCCCAATGAAAATGTTGATTGTCCACGCCAAAAATTTGACGGTTGCCTACATTTTCATTAGAATCTACTCTAAGCAAGGTTCTCGTATCGATCTACACGAGGAGAAATTCCTCGGTGCCCCATATTACTCAACCTCTTCTATCCTATGTGCTTCCTCTAGGCTCTAGTAGAAAGTCTTTTCCACAGGGTTTAAAATAAAAAATTTCCGTTTACAGATCCACAGATATATACATAGTATGGAAAGCATTAAAGAAATTGAGCAAGCTGATAAGATAAACACGCACTCAAACATACAAAGAGAACCTAGACTAGACTTGACATCGCGAAGAAAGTTCACGGATGGACTAACAGAGAGTCGCCACTGAACTTTATTTATTCCATAAAGGGAAAGGGAAAATATCGAAAAAACCCACGGGGAAAAGGATAGCGTATGGTCATCACAACCATGTAGGGTTCGGAAGTCGGTTATGCAAGGAGAAGGTACTTGCACTCCCTACATCCATCGTACTCGATAGGAACCATCTAAGTTATTTAGGCATGAAATATATTTGATATCTTATTGCTTGCTAATGGAAAATGGATGATTATTTGAGGGAAAAGAAAAGATTTTTTATTATTGAGTTTGTCCGAGTTTTCAACCTAGTGTCTACGTATCCCAGAGGAAATCAGAACTCCGTAGTTCTTGTTGAAAATATTTTTTGTTTGTAATGTGTTTTTTATGGACGATGTTAGGCAGCATGCCCATTTTGAAAAGGTTTAAATTAAAAGTTAAGAGGAAAAAATGTTTGAGATTTGTTAGATGTTTTTATTAGGGTTTGGAAAACAGTTAGAGATGAGTTAATGTATTTTTGGATTTTTTTGGAAAAAGAGATTTTAGTTTTTAAAAATAATACTCGATAAAAGGTCAATGTTTGAATTTGTGTGATGGTAATTGCAAAAGGCAACCGACTTATGAGGAAAGTAACTAATTAATGATGGATCAAGGGTTTGAGAAAAGTTAGGTCAATTCCTAGTCCCTAAGGGTGCTCCTAGTAAACGAAACCGCAACCAAAGAAAAAGAGAAAGTGTTGGCATGAGGTTGATGACGATGCTAAAAAACTTCGACTTACAAGGATTTAAAAATGGCTTGATTAAATCAAGAATTACTTTTAAAATAAATTTTGGCGTGAACGGAAATAAGATGCGTACAAAATATTAACATCACACACCAAATGAATTAAAATATAAATTGAAATGAAAATTGCACGAATCAAAATAATGATGCAAATACGGGAATCAAGATCGCGTATGCGAAGACGTGCAAAGGCTACCATAAAAAACTAGATTTGATCTAAAGATAAGGACGTTGAATCATTGAAAAATAATACAAATCGCAATAGCAAATTGATACCGTGTAAGCAGTCATTGCAAGTTGAATCAAGAAATAACAATATAATAAAATTAAAGAAAATTACAAATTGCAAATCGGAACACGAATAGGTAAGGGCAACAAGTGGATTTCTTCTATGCTAATAGGTGTCATACCCCAAATTTGTCCTACTTCAGTATTTAGTGATTATTTTACTGCTTCGCGACTTCTGGCCATGACTCTCTAAGATTTCGTCTATGAAAGCCTTGTGTATGTCTATTGTGTTCCCTAGCAAGTTATGTTGAATTTTGGTGGAGATATGTTTTAAGAGAAATGAAAGGGGTTATATGGAGAACAGATGACGTAGCCGTGATTAGGAGAGAAGTATTACCATTAGAGTTTGGATTCGTTTACACTTGACTCTACTTGGAAATAGATCATTCAAAGTACAATATTGTCATGCGGGATTAGTTTTCATTTTGAAGGTATTTTCTTTTTGAAACCTCTAACAGAAACAAAAGCTCCACTACCAGCTGTGCGAAAATTCTGTGACCCACCATTTGAAGTCATTCTGGGGTATTGAAATAAATAAAAGGAGAAACTTAATTGCAAGGAGAAACTTAATTTCACATGTACTGTCATATCAGTTTGGACAATTCACACTGTCAGCACACACATGCATCTAAAATATACCATGCTATGCATACATGCCAACTAACCAAGTTATGACAATTCATACATACACATACGTATAGTCTAATCCCCAAGACTCATTATGCATGCTATCATATCAGTTCATTACACATATATAGCAGACCACACACCAAGACAAAGTTCATTGCACATATATAAGCACATACAAGCTTTCACGCATAGCCAAGTCAATCAACATTGCATCATACACACATAATTCTAAGCAATGCATACCACGTCATACACCTAAAGCAAACATTGACCTAATTCAATTCACACCCTCATTTTATAGAGCATGCCTAGACACGTTCATACCCCATGAGCCATCCTTTAACAGTCCTTTAATTAGGACACGTTCTAACTGCCAGCCCTATCCAAAGCATCATGCCATCCAAACTCTATGCAAACTGCCCCAACTGTCAATAATAGTTAGTTGGCAAACTTCTAACAATCAATTCCCTGCTGGCCAATTACCATCCAATATCCTACTGCAAATACAACTTTAGATGACATTCTGCCCTGTGTCGACAACGCCGCAGCTCAAGTAACTTTGTTAAGAAGCCTAGAAGTGACTTCTGAACTAGTAAACTTGGTGAATCGGGTTATTACCAATGTTTCTAACATTAACTTTGGGCAGAAGCTTTATCTGAGAAAAAATGAACATACAAGGTGCTGATCATCTGGCTGCAACTCCACCTGTTACAAGAAAAGGTAACAATCATGAGCCCATAGAAAAATCACCAGAGTTGTTTAGATCAAGGGAATCGTTGAGGTAAAGAGTTTTGGGAATGACACCGGCAATTACCGAATTTCCAACAATGAAATTAGGCACCAGAGCACTGAAACATACCACAACTGAATTCGCAGTATACAGAACCAACCATATTAGCAACAGAAAGTGCAAAAACGCCGTAAAGTTTTGGTTAAGACCGACCATCCAATACAGCGGCACTGCGAATAAAATGGCAAGTATGAGTAGAAATGGCAAGTAAACTATGCCATTGGCTAAAGCATAGGATGAAACTCTGTAGCTTCCACTTGATGTTTCCTTCATTAGAATCTCCCTTTCTTGCAGAAAATCGGTAGAGCATCAATGGTGCTTGATAACAAAAATGTTAGTATGAAAGCAAATAAACCAACTCTCTGTTCTGCTCCTACTAAACCATCTTTGAGATTACCAAATATGGAGCCTAAAACCAGACCAGAAATCAGCATCTGAACCGTCTTAAATGCAAAGAGCTCATTTGTTCGTAGAATGTTTTTGGAGAACCTATGAGCAAGAATTATTGTTTCTCTCAATCTAGAATTAGCATAATCACAAGTGAAATCCATTCCTACATTGATGGTTTCGATGTCAAATACCTTTGATTGTTGAAATAGCTGTAGTAGAGTTAACTTACCACTTCTACTGTCACCTTGATCATCGCCTTTCTTTAGTATCATCGACTCGAGTACCCTTTTTCGGTGCTTCGATCTGAACTTACAGACTTTTTTGTTGTTGCTGAATAGTCTCAATGGATTCAATAGCAAACTCAACAACATTAACATGAAGAGGAAGCTCTAAACCCATCAACCTCAGATTCACATCCAACAAATCCACACTCCCATGATGCAACACACTGCCATTGTCTAACAACAGTATTGAATTGAACAACTTCACAACAGTATTATAGTTCTTCCCCTAGATTCAGCCATGACTTTCAGCATATCAATTATTTGAAAAGCCGAGGTACTGTCAAGACCTGAAGTTGCTTCATCAAGAATCAACACTTTTGGATCATGTATGACTTCAACACCAACGGAAACTCGACGCCCCTGCCACACAATTCGTACAACTCGCTCAGTACCTAGCCTTGAAACAAAGCTCACCAGGACTTGCTCTGTTATTGACTATGCCAACCAAATCTTTACTCCACAAGGCAAAAAGCATAACAGCAACATACAAGAGGAAATATGCAGCAGTGAGTGGTGGAAACTTATCTATCGACAATTTCCTGTCATTACTCAAGCGGACTAAAGTATTTGTCTTTTGATAACAAATGTTGCGTTTCGTTTGAATCATCTGGAACAAAATAATGTCGTAAGGACACTTAATATGTGCGGTGATGGTAGCCTACAAATGCGAATCAAGAATTTATAAGAGCAAGAAGAATAAAATTCAAAGTCTCTGTCCATCTCAAAACCTGAAAATTGAACAAAACCACAGATTCCTACTCTAGCCGAAGCCTGCAAAAGTTAAGAAATAGAGTTTAAAACTCGGTGAAACTTTTCAAGTTATGTTGCCCTGGTGCATCATTGTAAGAGCATAAAGAAAGTGGAACGAATACTGTTGTTTATCATCCTTATGATACATCAGTAAGGCTCTATTCAAACACTTTGGCCCCATAACCCGCAACAAGCATAAGATGTTCAGTTAAGTCATGCCAAGGCATTCCCAAAGTAAAAAAAAAGGAGAGAGGCCTTTTGGCCATCCAGCAACCTTCTTGTCCCGGATTGTCGAGTCCGTTCATCACTCTAGCATGGTCCATCATTCTTTCAAGCATGGTACGTAAAACAAGAGAAGATATAGGTGGTTAATACAATATACAAGCCAAATGATGATCCAACTAGTAAAATTAATATTAAAGCTTTTAAGATTATCACTCAATTGCAAACAAATGAAGATTAAGCTCAGGGAAACAACACCAGTATATTCACATTGTAATGACGAGGCTGTTGAGGGGCGCATTGCTGATGATGTTGTAGTCGTGATTAAAGAGACATAGATTTCTGGTGCAGTCTTTTCGGTTCTCAGAGGTGCAAATAATTATGTGTTTGATGTAAGGGGAAAAGCTCTTCATGATGCGCTATTAATTGTCAAGAGAAAGCTCGAGTCAAATGCAATTGTTGCTGGCAGAGATGCTGTTGAATCGGTATTGTCGGGAGTACTTTGCTACAACTTTAGGATCACGAGAACGGTTGGTATAAAAAAGTTTGCTAAGCCTTCGTTGACCACTCCAAAGGTACTTTTGTCAATGCTGCCAAAAGATGCCACAAATCTGGTTGCGGAGTTACGAGCTTATCACCATCCTGCACAAGTTTTGACCGATAAGAAGCATTTATCAAAACATGAAGTTCAAAGGCAATGTATAAATAGAGTAGTGCACTACCATGATAAGAGAACCGATAACAATCCAGAATTCCAATGCTACTGAATGATGAGATAGAACCAGGTATGAGCAAGAACCTGATATGAAAAATCAGTTGATTAAACTCAGCAATTGCAGTAAGAAAAATGTTGCAAACATAAGATGTTGAGACCATTTCACAAAGAATAACAGTATAAGGTAAAATGAAGTTAAATCCAAAGCCACATCCGCACAACAGTAACAATCCTAAAGGTCCATACAGTAAAAAATAGGGTAAAAAGCAATTTTTTTAATTCACTACAGACAAACACAGAAGTCACTATCAAGTCTCTGAAAAGCAGAAATCATGGTATTACCTCCTAACAGAATCGTACTACCCCAAATGCTCCTCATTGTCCTACCTCACACGGATTAAGCCCTCCCTTCAGCAAAAATTCAAATCCTCACACGTATCAAAAACCCTAAAAAAAACCCTATAAATATGGTCCTATTCATTGGCAAAAGAACACAAGAAAAACCTAAAGAAACTCTGTCAAAATAGACCCCCAACCCCCATTAATCACTAGAGCTCAAAGATTTCAAGAGTCACTCAGGTTCAACATTAGAACCTGAGCTTACTCTGAGCTAGACCAAATCACGCAAGTTTCGAAAGGAAGAAAAGAGGAGCAGAGTCTTAAAGCAGCTAGGAAATCACTCACCGATATCGCTGAAGCACCCAAATCGGTAATTTCTTCATCGCCTTTAGCCTTTTTTACTTTTCGATGTTAGTTTCGTCGTCTCGTTGCTTTATTGTTGCTCTTCCATTCTCGGTACGTGCGACGTGAACTCTAAATTGATTTTGTTCTGGGTAGTTAAGGTCACCGATTCCAAAGTGTTAGTATGTTTATTGGATTTTGGAGGTAGTTTTATGGGGGTGGTGTTTCGATTTAGGGAAAGGTGAGAGGGTTTGACCCATTTTCACTATTTTTGTTTGGAGGCGGAAGAGGTTTGAGAGATTTGGTGGAGTTTGTGAAAAAACTCGGTGGAGTTTGAGATGGAGTAGCTGATATTTGAAAAGGCTCAGTGTTAATGGAATGTGTTTCCAATGCCATTATCTTCTTTTTTTACTATTTCCATTAAAACTTTTTTTATAAAAAAAAAAAGAGAAGGTAATCTTTGACAGCAAGCCAATCGTTGTACATGAGACATGAAGGGCCTTTGGGCCTGTGCTGTTTAGTGTTGATTAGAGTCACTTAATTTAATTAAGATTTAGTGAACTTAATGAGATCTTATTTTTGAACTAATTGCATATAATATGTCACTAATGATATCATAAGTAATATTAGTAGCATACATTATCAGTAATATTAAGTAATATCATGTTTTTTAGATTTTATTATAATTGATATTTGTTTTGCAATTTGACTTTATTTAAATTCTATTTAGTTTTTTTTATCAAATTCATTTTTTTTTCTTTCATTAAGTCAAAAATATTTTATTTTCTAGATTAAAGGTTTCTTTTCAAAATTTATATGAAAGTGGTGGGTCCTTGGAGTCTAGCACTCCTTGGATCCTTAAGTGATCGCTCTCGAGGTGCACACCTTGAGTTGTGGTCACTTCGTCTTTCATCCTTAGAATATCCAATCTTGTTGTTAAACCTCTCAAAATCCGCAAACCCTAATTCAAGCAATATGTCAACCTCAGTTTTGACCACTACATTAATTATTTTCAAATTATTTTCATAATTAAAATTACGAAAGTATCGAGTTTTTGGAGTCGCGCATTCCTTGAATTCGAGAATAATTACTATCAAGGTGTACACTTTGAATAGTATATCATTCGAACTTTCGTTTCTAAAACACTTCTTAATTATTTGGACCAATACTTACATTGTCCAACAAACATATTTTATAATTAATTGAATGGAAAAGGTATCGTTGGAATCTAGCATTCCGGTAATATCCCGACTAATTGATTACGAGGCCGACACCTCGTTTATCGAGTAGTCGTCATTCCTCCCAAACTTTCAACCCGTCTAACCTCGTTCCTCGCCTTCGTGTGATCGAGTCTGAACCCTAGTACGCTTCTAAACCGTACCTCAAATTCAAACCATTTTCTTAATTAAATCGCGAAAGAACTGAGTTCTTGGAGTCTCGCGCTCCTTGAATTCTTGAGTAACTACTCTTAGGGCGTATGTGTTTGAGTAAGGGTTTCCTTGAGCATAATTCACTTGATCAGTGGGAGTTTCTGCCAATAGTTGACAATCAGAGACTTCGTGTCCTGGGACTCCACATAGCTCACAGTTAGGTGTTACTGCAGCCACGGTGGCTGCAGGTGTTATGGCCAAGTTGTCGATCTTTTGGCTTAGTTGGTCAAACTTCGCATTGACTTGGTCCATACTACTTACTTCGTACATACCTCCTTTTGTTGGTTTTTCAGTTGCGACTCTCTCGCTTCCCCAGAGGTAATGATTCTGAGCCATACTTTCGATAAGTGCATAGGCATCACGATATTCTTTGTCCATCAATGCACCACCCGCGGCAGCGTCAATTGTCATTCTTGTATTGTACAAGAGTCCATTATAGAAGGTATGGATGACCATCCAGTCTATTAATCCATGATGTGGACAAAGTCTAAGTAGATCCTTATAGCGTTCCCAAGCTTCGAATAATGATTCACTTTCTCTTTGCTTAAATCCGTTGATCTGAGCTCTCAACATGGCTGTCTTGCTAGGTGGAAAATACCTATTCAAGAAAACTTTCTTAAGTTCTGCCCACGTAGTTACTGAGTTCGAAGGCAGAGATTGAAGCCAAGCTCTTGCTCTGTCTCGAAGCGAAAAAGGAAATAAACGTAGTCTAATGGCTTCTTGGGTAACTCCATTGGCTTTTACGGTATCTGCATATTGCACAAAGATCGAAAGATGAAGATTCGGATCCTCGGTAGGATTTCCGGCGAATTGATTTTGTTGCACGGCTGATATCAATGATGGTTTTAGTTCGAAATCATTTCGGTTGATAGCCGGTACTGCAATGCTTGAATGCGGTTCACCTTGCGAAGGATTAGCGTAATACTTGAGTGGATGAGTTTGTTCTTCAGCCATTCCTGCGTTTTCTGATTTTACGACTGGTTCAGGCGGATCTAATTGAAGATCTGGAATGTTGGAATTATTTTCGAAATCGAGTATACGTCTTCTTACGTGTAAGAAGCGTTCCGATTCAGGGATTAGAGGTTGCAAGTCTTCGCTTTTGGAGCGAGTACGTGGCATACACTCGGAGATTAGATTAAATTAAATAGTTGATACCTTAGTCTAGACAATGCTACCTAAGTGCACTAGTAACTAAATTAAGGAATCCCCGGCAACGGCGCCAAAAACTTGATGGGCTAAAGACGTGTCTACTTATGCGTCTAGCGGTATCTTACTGCAAGTGCACAGCCTATCGAAGTAATATTTAAGATTATCGATCCACAGGGATTCTATCGTTACTTAGTGCTAGATGAACTTCTAGTTTAGCTAAGGCGAATAGTTGTCACGATGGTTGTTGGTTTTCTAAGACTATTGAAGGCGGAATTAAAATTAAGTTTTTAATAAAATAATACTAAGTCGGTCGGTATGTAATTATACTAACTTAGGTGGGTCAATCTAACCTAGGCTTATAAAGATGTTCACTTAATCTATTCGGTAGAGATTACTAGTTTAAATACCCTCAGCTCACACTCTCGTGGTCTTGAATCAGATCTTATCCCTAAAGCCCTATGCCTGCTCTCGCTAGCCCATAAGTGTTTAGAGGTAATTTTTGGAAACTAAATAATTCTAATTTATCTTAAAGCGCTCTCGCTGTATTTAATTTAAATGCCTAACTTTAGCTATCTGGCTAAGATCTCACACTCTCGTGGTCTTGACCCAACCTAATACCCTTTTCTTACTCTCGTAACGAAAAGGTCGAATTCAATTAAAAAGCATCAGCCAGAATGTTAAGTGATTAATTATTTTAGCCCATGGTTATATTTTACCGGTTAAGTTGGTTATAACTACATACCGCCCTAAGGTATTTAGCTACTCATCGAGGTTGAATCAGACACAGAGTTAAATAATAACTTACTAATGGCAGAAAAATAAATAGACATTATAAATAAATTAAATTGCAATAATTGAAAAACCTGATTAACAAATATCTGAGTAGACTCCTTCTTCCACAGACCGGAAGGCTTGGAGTAGGCGGAAATAAAAATTAAAACGAATGCTGAAGGCTGGAAACAAATAAAAGTATAACAATTCCCTAATGTTGGAAATTGTTACACGGTTGGTTTGGATACAAATAAAACAAGGCAGGAAATAAAATAATGCTGGAATAATAATTCTGGTGGTAAGGTAATTCGGCAGAGCTTCCGCAGGAAATTTGGATAATGAAGTCTGTCCTTGAGTTCTCCTGAGCTGGTACTATTTATAGAGCTTCCAATGGGCTGGTGCCTTGGTCTTTTGCTTCTTGGGCTTTGCTGAAGTGGTTGAGAAAATGTTGGAAAGTGGCAGCAAAAATGGGAGAAGTCGTCCTCACGTGCTGCCTTGAGGAGAATTACTAGGAGGAGTGGTCTTCAGTGGTGGCTTGACGTAGTCTGAGTCAAAACCAAGTTTTATCCTTGTCACGGGCGTGACAAGGTCTTCACGCTCGTTATTTGATGATTTCAAGTGTCACGGTCGTGACTGCTTCCTCACGGTCGTGATGGCCCAAAGTAAGGTGTCACGGTCGTGACACCCTTGTAACGACCGTGGCCGTAACAAATTATGCAGACTTTTTGCAGGCTTCTGTCTTGCTTCATTTCTTGTGGTTTCTTTCGTTCCTTTCTTCTTAATTCATGATTCGGCCTCACATAACGATGTACCTGCAAAATAGTAAGAAAAACTCGAGAAATCGAGCGTCAAAACGGTGAATGCGTGATAAAACGTCAATGAAATCTAGCGATATAATCGATGCGTTTTCTCGTCATCAAACTTCCCCAAACTTAAACCTTTGCTTGTCCTCAAGCAAATAGTCGGTTGAAAATCGGCGGACAAGATTTTATTCGCGCATACTCATAACAAACCGTCCGGTGGATCGTTTTGTCGGATAGTCCGGTACTTTGATAGAACACTATCGATACACTAATGACACAAGCAACAAGCTATGTCGTCGACTTCCCGTCAAGTGAAACAATCGGCAATCACATTACGATTTCACCTAGAGTTTTTCGATCTTATTTCACCCGGTTTCGTTCTAGCGCAGTCACATTAAGCCCTTTGCCTTCGCACGCACGTAGTGGAGTAGCCGGTTAGCGATTTTGATCCCTTTTTTTTTAGCACGGGGTCTGGTACACGAGTGTGGTAACCCTTCATGTTTTATCCGATTCGGAGGTTGTGGGGGATCGAGCCGTAGCACGCCCTACCGAGTTCAGAACCAGTACCTCTGAACCAACTCGAAACAGATTCCTTCTCATGTTTCTCGTTTCTTATCTGCGACCGTGTACTTTGGTGCAATTTCTTTTCATTCTGCATTTGAGATACGAAGGATCATTATTGATTAGGCGTCAAACGCTTATATTCATCGGCTCCCCACGTGGTTTGTGTCCAGACGGTGCTGACTGCTAGTATAAACTACTGGGGGTTACTTTTGAACTGAAACTAGAGGTGCACTCGCAATGGTGATCGGGATGGAATTTCTTAAGCAGGGGGTCGAAGATGTCAAGATTGTATTGGTCCTGTTTAATCGTTCCCGGCTTCGTAATTACGAACCATTCGGTGGTAAGGCGGGTAATGCGAGTAATTAAAGATTTTTCTAGTATAGCTTAATAATCGGGGAAAGCTCGAAATTAAGAAAATAGCGCACAGATTTGCTCATTTCATTGATTTTGCCGAAAGGAATACAACGGAATTGAAAGTACACTGAAATGAAAAGTACCTCTCCCACACTATATCAGACATTGCCCTCAATGTTGTGATATAAATGCGGTACAAATACAGTACAAGACTAAAAATGAAAAACAACATAAAAGTAAACTACTGCTGCTGAGGACCGCGGGCTCGGCCTCTGGTGCGAGAGCGGCGTCTGGAGGGAGTCGCGTCGGGATCAGAGCCGTCGCCGGAGGTAGCAGTGATGCTGATGCGGAGCGCTTCGAGCTCGCCGAAAAGTTCTCCAAACCGCTCATTAGTGGCCTCCTGGTTGGCAGCAATAGTGCCGAGTAAAGCGTCATACTGTGCCTTCTGCCGACGCTCTAGTGCGGCGTTCATCAGGTTCTGCTGATGAATCGCAAGTAGGACCTCCTCAAGTGTGACGGCGGGAGCAGGGGGCTGTCGGGTGGATGTCTCGGGGATGTCCTGGACAGGCTCAGCTGCGTCCATAGCGTCCTGCATCTCGTCCTCTGGAGCGTCTGCCTGATCATCATGTACCGGGGCGTGATCCGCAGCAGCTGGTAAAGCAAAGAGCCAGTTGGCTCGGTTGGATGGGTCGATGCGGGTGCGGGACGGCAGAGTGATGTGGTGGAAAATGGTGCCATTGACAAAAGGGCTGTACCTGCCATCCTCTCGCTGCGCGATCAGGTGGGCGAACCGGCAGTAGCTCATGGTCAGGAAATCGGCGGCGAGGTGCGGCTGATTAGCGAGCGCGTCACCAAGCCCCAACTGAATGGCGAGGGTGGTGACAATGCCGCCAATGAAGAACGGGGAGGAGCCTCGGTGCGCAATGGCCTGGATGTGGTAGAGCATAAAGGGGGCAGCGTTGATTGGCTCGTCATGAAGGGCACAGTATAAGAACAGAAGCTCCTTGGAGTTGAGCTTGTGGTTGCTCTCTCTAGCAAAGATTGTGTTGCAGATGACCCGGTGAAAGTAGCGGATAGCCGGGTTGTGGATGTGTGTGGCGTTGAGGCTCTGGAAGGTGGTCGCACGGGTGTTGGTAAGTTCGTGCCACAGTGTGAATGCTTGTTCACTGAAATTGTCGGGCACGCGACGGTGGGCTTCGGTGCCGTGCTCGAAACCTAACAGCTCGGCGATCCTGGTTTGTGTGAGGTTGAACTCCCGGCCGTGCATTCTGAATGTTACGACGCCGGTAAGCTGACTCTGAGAACCGGAAGAGGTGATGTAACTGTAAGAGCTGAGGAACTCCAGCGTCAGAAGTTCGAAAGTCGGCTGAGGCTGACGACAGAGGTCCCACAGACCGACCTTTTGCAGTAGGCTTTGAACGCTGGACAGCATTCCGAGTTCTTGCAGACAGTCAGTGGCAATGTACCGGGTGGGTTGCAGACCGCGGTTCTGGAAGCGGATGAAACGGTCTCTCTGGGTTACTCCGGCTTCTCCTTCTCTGAAAATGATGGAATCCATAACATGCAAGAGTGAAGAGTGAGGGTGGAAGGATTTTGTGAGGTTTTGGGAGGATAGTGGTAGAATGAGGGAGATTGATGTTCGGGTTAAATATGGGACAGTTGAAATGAAATGGTTGATGGTAATGGTGGATTAATGGGGTAGTGGAGGGGTTATGGCGGTTTTGGAATGAGTGGGTAATGTTTTGGGTAGGTTATGGATGGAGAAGAAGAGGGGACACGATGAGAAACAGTTCTGTTTCTCACGATCTCTGTAATAGAGGTCGTCACGGTCGTGACATAGGCGTGACGGTCGTGACACGCTAAATGAGCTTGTCACGATCGTAAGTGGGGTGTGACGATCGTGAGGGTGTGTTGTGCTGAATAATTCCCAGAAAAGCACATTGTCTCACGTTATTTATAAATTAATAATAATTTATTTTATTTAGTAGCACTTATATTAACACACACTATATTATATTGCATTTGCAACACAGTAGTATACGAACCTAAGATAAAATAATGTAGTCATACAATATATGAAGAAAAAGTATAGAAAAAGTAGAAAAAGTAGAAGAATTATATAAGCTGCTACAAATGAAGGAATAATTGAAATAAATGGTGCATGGCATAAGGAAAATTTGAAATTACATAAACTCAAATTATGTTATGAAATCGTTGCGAAAGATAAATTTAACTGGAAATGAAAATAATGAGAAAAAATAATGAGAAAAATATTAATAAACTAAATCACTGATAGCCGGTTCAAAGGCGTTTCTTCAAGTCTTCGATGGCGGAGTCCAAATGATAGAATTGTTCGCAGACCATGTCAGTCAATCCCACGATGTCCAATCGCATACTCTTAATGTCTTCTCTGAATAGATTAATGTCAGTTTGATAGGCATTGAGAGTGTGCATGATGTTCTGCAAGCTGTTAGCGTACTCTCCGTGATTCGCTCCAGGGGTTTCATGAACTTTGTCAGTTGGGTCAATGTCATGGTATCCAGGAGGTGTCTCGGGGTCAGTTTCAACAGCGGTCATTATATCATCTGTTATCCTGTGAGACTGAGGTGTTTCAGGAGTGGCTGGATAATCAGGTGGGTTTAACTCATAAAGCCAATTATCCTTATTATGAACACTTACTTTAGCATGATCGGGCAATGTGAACAGGGTGACTACTTCGTTCCGGATCAGGTACTCAAAAGGTGGGCGTCCTAAATTCCTTATGATATGTCTATTGAAGCAGAATTTAAGATTCATTAGGCGTATGGTTCCCAGACGGGTGCACCTGTCCAGTTGGTACCTAAGTCCTAAGGCATCAGCAATCATGGTTACAAGACCTCCTACCACTATAGGTAATTCAGGTTCTTCTTGGATGCGGGTGAAGGTTTGCATCATGAAAGGTACACCATTAACACACTGTCCAGTATTGAAACATGACATAATAAATAATTCATCCTTAGAGACTCCGGTAATGTTTTCTTCTTTTCCAAAGAAGGTATGGGCGAGGAATTTGTGGAAGTAACGGAGGGCAGGATTATGGATCTCATCATTGTTCATGTCATTTGGTTCAGGGTGGTAGTTTCCGGTCAGAGTTCCCCAAAAGAAATCTAGCTCCACATCCATCAATTCTACCTGTGTGGTAGTAAAGGCAAAAGGTCCACTAGGGAATCCTAACAGGTCAGCTAGTTCTTTATGGTTAAAGTCGTATTCTATTCCAAATAGGCGGAAACTAATGAATCCTTTCCTAGACCCAAAACCGCGCTCAGGTAGGTAAAGTAGGGAACTAAGGAACTCAAGGGTGAGCTCACGGTAAGTCGCAAACTTGTGTTGGATCATTGCATTCTCCCATCCGAGTCGGTTGAACAAGTACATGACACTATCATGTATACCTAAGGTTTCCATAGTCCTATCATTTGGGTACAGGGTCAAATCCATTTGCCTCTGTGATAACTCTTCGAACTTTATTCTTTGGTTCCTACCTCTAAATTTGGTTTCCATATAGTTAATTGGTTGGTTAGCCATGGTCAGTGAAAATACGGTGGAAACAAATCAGTGGAAAAGACTTTAGAAAATCTGTAAAAAGTGATTTAGGATAAAAATAAGAAAATGAAATGCTAAAACGTAATGGCGATAATAGTAATGTAAAATAAAACTAACAAAACAATTTAAACAAATAGTAATAACGATAATTAAAAAATGCTCAAAAAGAAAAGGATAGTTAAAATACGTAAATGGGTTGCCTCCCACTAAGCGCTGTTTTTATTGTCAAAAGCCTGACGTAATGCCTTGGTTTAGATTAATCAGGGGGATTAGTGGACAATTCTAAAAGCTTTAGATTATTCGCATAACCTCTATTTTCAACTTTATGATAGTGTTTCAGACGTTGTCCGTTTACTATGAATGCAGCACTATCCTTACCCTTAATTTCTATTGCTCCACTTGGGAAGACTTTAGTTATATCAAAGGGTCCTGACCATCTAGACTTTAATTTTCCAGGAAAGAGCCTAAGTCTTGAATTAAAGAGGAGTACGACGTCTCCCACACTGAATTCTTTCCTGGATAGGCGTTTATCATGCCATTGCTTAGTTCTTTCCTTATATAGCTTAGCATTTTCATATGCATCTAACCTTAATTCTTCTAATTCGTTAATGTCTAGGATTCGCTTTTCTCCTGCAGCATTATAGTTCATATTGAGAGTTCTGATCGCCCAATAAGCTTTGTGTTCTAGTTCTACTGGGAGGTGACAAGATTTTCCATAAACTAGTTTGAAAGGTGTAGTACCTATGGGAGTCTTGTAAGCGGTCCTATAAGCCCATAGAGCTTCATTAAGTTTAGATGACCAATCTTTCCGAGATATGGCGACAGTCTTTTCTAAGATTTGTTTAATCTCTCTGTTTGAGACTTCGACCTGTCCACTTGTTTGTGGGTGATATGGTGTAGCCACACGGTGTCTCACTCCATACTTAGATAGTAATTTGTCAAAGATTTTTGAAATGAAGTGCGAGCCACCGTCACTTATGACGAGTCGAGGTACACCAAATCTGGGAAAGATTATGTTTTTGAAAAGATTCATTACTACTCGTGCATCGTTTGTAGGAGAAGCTATGGCTTCGATCCATTTCGAGACATAGTCAACAGCTACGAGTATGTAATTATTACCGAAAGATGATGGGAATGGTCCCATGAAATCTATTCCCCAGACGTCGAAGATTTCTACTTCCAAAATTCCCTTTTGGGGCATTTCATCTCTTCTTGAAATATTGCTGGTGTGTTGACACCGATCGCAACTTATAACAGCGATGTGGACATCCTTCCATAGGTTAGGCCAGTATAAGCCGGCTTGCAAGATTTTTGCACAGGTCTTGGAAGTGCTCGCATGTCCACCATAAGGAGATGAATGACATTGGGCAATGACATCTTCTATTTCTTCTTCGGGAATACATCGGCGAAAGATTCCATCTGGTCCTCTTTTGAACAGTAATGGTTCATCCCAATAGTACTGTTTCAGGTTATGAAAGAACTTCTTTTTCTGCTGATAGGTTAGATCGGGTGGAAGAGCTCCTGCGGCTAGGTAGTTGACAATGTCAGCGTACCATGGCAGTCCTACAGTTGTCTGTATTGTTTCCATGGGTTCTGGTTCATCTATATCTAACTGAGCTAGGTCGCTTCCTATTTGTGCTATCAGCTGTTCATACGGAAAATCATCGTTAATCGGCACTTGTTCGGGTTTAATACCTTCTATTCTAGATAAATGGTCCGCTACGACGTTTTCAGTACCTTTTTTATCTTTTATTTCTAGATCAAACTCCTGTAAGAGTAAAATCCATCTTAGGAGTCTTGGTTTAGCATCTTTCTTAGTTAATAGATATCGGATAGCAGCATGGTCTGTGTAAATGATTATTTTCGCTCCGACTAGGTAAGAGCGGAATTTGTCAAGCGCAAAGACAACTGCTAACAATTCTTTTTCTGTAGTAGCGTAGTTCATCTGGGCAGAATCCAAGGTTCTACTAGCATAGTAAATCGCATGAAGTTTCTTTTCCTTTCTCTGACCCAGGACTGCGCCCACAGCATAGTCACTCGCATCGCACATGATTTCAAAAGGTAATCTCCAGTCAGGGGGTTGCATGATTGGTGCGGTGATGAGGGCTGTTTTTAGAGTTTCGAATGCTTTAAGACAATCTTCATTGAATATGAACTCAGCGTCTTTCATTAATAAACCAGTAAGAGGTTTAGTAATTTTCGAGAAATCTTTGATGAATCGTCGGTAAAAACCGGCGTGTCCTAAAAAGCTTCGTATTTCTCGAACGGTTTTAGGAGGTTGAAGATCTTTTATTACTTCAATCTTAGCCTTATCAACTTCAATTCCCTTATCTGATATTACATGACCTAATACTATTCCTTCGTTGACCATAAAATGACATTTCTCCCAGCTAAGCACGAGATTCACTTTTACACATCTCTCTAATACCATTTCTAAGTTCGATAAGCATCCTTCAAAGCTTTGCCCGCATACAGAGAAGTCGTCCATGAACACTTCCATGATGTCGTCTATAAAATCTGCGAAGATTGACATCATACATCTTTGAAAGGTTGCAGGAGCGTTGCACAATCCAAAGGGCATTCGCCTGTAAGCGAATGTTCCATAAGGACATGTGAATGTAGTCTTCTCTTGATCATCAGGATGGATAGGGATTTGGAAAAATCCTGAGTAACCATCAAGGTAACAGAAGTAAGAATGCTTGGCTAATCGTTCTAACATTTGATCTATGAAAGGTAGTGGGAAATGATCTTTTCGAGTGGCTTTGTTTAGTTTACGATAATCTATGCACACTCTATATCCCGTCACTACTCTTTGCGATATCGATTCGCCTTGAGCGTTTTTCACAACAGTGATACCTCCTTTCTTTGGCACTACATGTATTGGACTAACCCATTCACTATCAGAGATTGGATATATTATCCCGGCATCTAATAATTTCTTGACTTCTTCCTTTACTACAGTGCTAAGGGTTGGGTTAATTCTTCTCTGAGATTCTCTGGAGGTTCTGCAATCTTCTTCAAGCAGAATGCGATGCATGCAAACTGAAGGACATATTCCTTTGAGATCAGATATGTTATATCCTAATGCAGTTGAATATTTCTTCAAGACATCTAAAAGTTTCTTTGTCTCTATAGTTCCTAAACTGGAATTTACTATAACTGGTCTTTTACATTCAACGTCTAAGAATTCGTACCTTAGGTTATTAGGTAAAGTTTTTAATCCTAATGTAGGTTTATCTTTACTTGGCATGGGATCCGGTGTAAGTGCTAAACTTTCGCTTAGACTATCATCCTGATACGGTTTTTGCCAATTATCATCTTCGAGAATTTGAGGGATTTGAATTTTCATTATTTCAGAATAAGTGGTCTCCTCCAGTTCCATTTCTCTTACACATTCGTCAATTACGTCCATTAGATAGCATGTATCCTCTATAGCTGGTGATTGTAAGAATTGTGTTAAAACAAATTCAACTTTCTCTTCACCTACTTCAAAGGTTAGCTTTCCTCTTTTTACGTCTATTATGGCTCCGGCGGTAGCTAAGAATGGTCTTCCTAGTATGATAGGTGTAGTGGAGTCTTCAGAGATGTCCATGATTATAAAATCAGTAGGAATGTAGAATTGTCCTATACGTACTGGGATGTTTTCTAGTATGCCTACAGGATATTTAACAGAGCGATCGGCTAGTTGAACAGACATTTTAGTTGGTCTTAGGTCTCCCATGTCTAGCCTTTTGCAAATCGTTAGGGCATAACACTGATACTAGCTCCTAAATCGCATAGAGCTTTGTCAATGACGAATTTTCCTATTACACAGGGTATGGAGAAACTTCCTGGATCTTTTAGCTTAGGAGGCATGTTATTCTGAATTATGGCGCTACACTCGGCAGTAAGTGTAACTGTTCCGTTATCCTCTATCTTTTTCTTATTGGATAAGATTTCTTTTAAAAACTTGGCATACGAGGGTATTTGGGTAATTGCTTCTGTAAACGGAATAGTAATATTCAACTGTTTCAGAAGTTCGACAAATTTCTTAAATTGACCCGTCGTCTTGGAACTTATTAGTCTTTGAGGGTACGGAATTGGTGGTTTATAGGGTGGTGGAGGCACATAAGGTTGTTCTTTCTCCACTACTGTCGCTACTGCGAAAATCGGCGCCGGCTTGACAGGAGAGTCGCCACCGTGCGTTATTTATCCCTCAGAGCGGGAAAGGAAACGCTCGAAGTAAACCTCGCAAAGACGGGAAAAGGTATGGTCATCGCAACCAAAACCTGGATTCGGGAGTCGGTTACGCAAGGGGAAGGTATTAGCACCCCTCACGTCCATCGTACTCGATGGGATCCACGCTTGGTGTTTATAGGTAAAAGGGTGTGTTATCTATCTACGCTAATGGCTGGTCTGAAAAGGAAAGAAGGACAGGACTCGACAGAACATACGGTGTTCTGGGCCTACGTATTCCCTCGTGCAATGGGAAAGTCAGAGTCAACGTAGTTCGACTACCTATGACTAAACGGGGGAAATGTTGCTCGCCAGGACATCGCGTCCTGTGCCTACGTACTTTCATCTGGTATGAAAGATCAGAGCAAACGTAGTTCGACTGACTACGGGTAAACAGGCGCTCTCACACAGCCGTGAGAAAACAAACTGGTCTCTAAGGCTCGGGAACCTACAAATACGATCTGGTCTCAAATGCACTCGGGCAAGAGAAAGGGATAACAATCAGTCGTTAGCGGGAAAGTCTCGATCGCACAGCCGCGAGAGAACAAAGGTTAGTCGTTAGTGTGCTCGCTAGGATATCGCATCCTATGCCTACATATCCTTGTCTGGTACAAGGAATCAGAGCAGCTGTAGTTCAGCTAACTACGGATCAAGCTACTCAAAAGCTCCTACAGAAAGGAAATGGAAACCCTAAAACTATAGCTGAGAAACAGGGGAATCTACCTACTGCTATCATGCCTGGTTGACCATCCTAATGTCTATCATAACAACTCCGCAGCGGAGAAGTCAGAGCTCCTAAGGGATCATGGCAACAGGACTAAACTACAAACAAGAAACTGCAAAGTAAAGGAATACTGAAAATATGCATGAATGCAACGACTAAACAAACAAGGCGCAAAGGCCGCAAACTACAGAGGCAAGGGAGCTCAGCTCTACCAAATACCAACAAGCAAAGCCACGCAATAACAAACAAGCAGAAGGAGGACCACCTCAACTTCTCATGCCCACAAAGTCTACTTCTAAGATGCACCTATTCAGAATTATCTAGATGAATACCTAAGTCTAATGCAACATAACATCACACAAGTCAAACAACATAAAGAGACTAACCCTGAGCAGGGCCTCTATCTACAAAACAAGAAGCTACTCCTGGGCAAGGCCCCTAACAAACCTGAAACAAGCCCCTAATCTATCTCTAAACAGAACTCTATGCAACACCTTAAGCAGGGACCTAAGCAAAAACTCTAATCACAACCCTAAGCAAGAGGAATCAATCCCAGTCTCCAAGCTTCAGAACAAGCTTACCAGAGAAAAGGAGCTAAGCAGACAAACTCATAGTGCCTTCCTCAGGAAAGTACCAGGAGGTTACTACTCAGGAGTCATATCCTATGCGGCTCGACAACTGTGATCAGTTTACCTTCCTCCTCAGGAGAAACTAAACTCACATGAAGGCTCCGGCATCACTGGATATTTGGGAAATCCTATATGCACTAAGGGAACTAAGTGAACAGACTCATAGGACCTTCCTCAGGAAAGTACTAGGAGGCTGACACTTAGGAATTGTATCCTACGTGGCTCAACAACTGTGATCAGTTCACATTCCTCCTCAGGAGAAATTAAACTCACAAGTTGGCTCCAACATCACTGGATACTTGAGAAATCCTAGATAAACTAATGGAACTAAGTGAATAGACCCATAGGACCTTCCTCAGGAAAGTACTAGGAGGCTTCCACTTAGGAATCGTATCCCATGTGGCTCAACAACATGTGATCAGTTTACATTCCTCCTCAGGAGAAATTAAACTCACAAGTCGGCTCCGACATCATTGGATACTTACGAAAGAGGTGAGAAGAAAGAGTGAAAGTCATTCATAGTGCCTTCCTCAGGAAAGTACCATAAACTCCCTTCAAACTTCAGGATCTCGAACCTCACAAACAGAGAACAAGCTCCTAGACTAAGCCTCAATCCACTGCATCCTTGCAAGCTCCAACAGGACCTCAATCAGCTCCCACCTTCAAGAAGAACCTACAGGCCAACAAACCCCCAAGAGGCTACCTCTGAAGTTCAACCACAGTTGAACTTCAAAGTCAGAAGTCATCAAGACTTCTTCTATCTCAAGCTCAGACAAATCATATCAGAACATCCTACAAGAATCTATCAAAAATCTATGGGACACCTACATGGCTCTAAGACAACATACTAAGAAATCAGAACAAAATTCAACACCAGGTGAAAGAACTAAAATCAACAACACAGACATATCCACAGACCAATTATTCAACATCAATAACAATGAAAAAATGCAATTAAAATGAAAATGCATGATTAAGCTAATGTTTTTATACTATAAAATTCTACACTGAATTACGAGTCTACAGAAAAAAGAACGGGATTATTTGACTACATCTACTATTTTTTATTAATTTTCTAATGACATGTATGCACTAAAAATATTAAAAGAAATCAATTAAATGGAAAATATACCAAAAATAACAAACAAAAATAAAATGACATTTTTATTTTTATACAATTTCCTAGACATTATGATGAAATGGTAGAAAAAAGAAGAATTAAAAAATCACTTATTTTCATTTTATCATGATTTATTTACAAACATGAAAATATGAAAGAAAAACAAAATAAAAGAAATGAAATAAAATGGGGGGGGGGGGGGGGGTTCAAACAGCAAGGTTTATGAGTTCATTCTGGCTGGGCCCAAGCAACGGGGGGTGCGAAAAGCATTAGGGCGCAGGGCCCAGTCTCATCAAAAACAATTAATAAACTCAGAAAGAAGAAAAACGCCTGGGGGGTGCTGTTAGTAGCTTTTTTCAGTTATTTCTTATTGGGCTTATGCCCAGGGGGGTGCGAATAGCCTTAGGGCCTAAGGCCCACATCAATATCACTCAGCCTCTCACACGCAGGGAGGGGTATACGAGCAGATTGGGAGCAGTGTTCAGAAAAATACATTTGGGCCTAAGCCCAAACCTAACCCTAACCCAACGAAACCCTAAACAAAACCTAATCCCTTCTCCCCAACTCAGGTTACTGTTCACTCACCTCTAACCCTAGCCGTTTCGTCCGTCTCCCCCAACCCACTCTTTCTGCAACCTCTCTTTCTCTCTTCTCAAGAACTCTCAACACTCAAACGGATCAATCAAGCCAACACATCAATCTAAGCCTAACAATCTTGCATCAGCCTCACACACATCATCAAGATCACACCAAATCTCAACATCACACATTCAAACCACGCATCAATTAATTCGCAAAAACCCTAACCGTTCTACAAATCCATGAAGACAACGCAATCTGAAAGAACATGCAACGAATTCCAGAAAGCATACCTGGAGATGGATCTGGGGCGAACTGGAGATTCTGGAGAGCGAAACTCCGGTGAACGACGATCCCAGCTGTTAGCAGGTAGATGAACGCGTATGAAGAAGAGAAAGGGCCTGGAATGTTCTTGAGGAAGATCTTCAGAAGATCTTAGAGTATCTTGCTGAGAGAGGATGAATCACGAGGATCTTCTGTGAAGATCGTTGGCGGATGGATGTTTCTGGAAATTCTTTGAATGAAGATTTGATGGCGTTCTGGAAACCTTGAAGAACGATGAAGATCGTTGAATGTGTTCTGGAAAATTTCTGGCAAAAACGATGAAGGTCTGAGCGAGTTCTGGAGAAGCTATTCTTGAGATGCGACGAGGATGGATGGATTCTGGGAATTTACTTGAGGTTTCCGGCGAGTATGATCTTTCCGGCGAGGTACCGATGAAGGTGGAAGGGAGGAGATCGGAGACGATCGGAGTGAAGAAATGGATTTCTGGGGATTTTTGGGTGTTTGGGGATTCCGGCGAGAAAGACGGTGGCCGGAAGACGGTTGGACGGCGGCTCAGGGCGCCTGCATGCCCGGCGGCGAGGTCCCAGCGATGCTCCGGTGACTAGCTGTGGTGATGGCAGGTGGCAGAGGTACTGATGCAGGTGCAACGCGTGGCGCGCATGCACAGAGAGAGAGAGGAAGTGGTGGCTGAGTGGGACGCGTGGCGTAAGCTGGGGGCTTCAGAGTGTGTGGTGGCGTGATCAATGCGAAACGCGTGGGCCAACCCTTGAGCCAACACGTGGCAAGCTGTATTTAAGACACTGATAAAGTCTGGAACCTTCTGGAACGCTCTGGAGAAGACTGGACAAAGCTGGACTTTTCTGGACATTTCCTGGACATGCTGAGTTGCAAACTGATTGAGAACTGGGCCTCAAAAAACTGCACTCTGGCCCATACGAAAATGACCAAAAAACTGTAAAAAAACTGAATTAAAAAAACAATTAAACCTAATTATATCTAATTAAAATCAATTAACACCTAATTAGCTAATTACCCTAATTAACTCTAAAATGATTAAAATCTAGTTAACTCTATATCAACCTAATTAACTAAACTAATAATACTACAATTAATTCTAACTAAAATTAATCTATCCTAATTAAATCTAAAAAAAACAATTAACCTAATTAAACTCTAAAAAGTGATTAAAAGTCTAATTAATTCTATATTATCCTAATTTCTTATTAAAGTTCTACCATTATTTAATATCTATTAAAATCTATTATTAAGAAAAACTATATTATTTTCTATATTATCTAAAAAACAATTAAACCTATATTCTAAAAAATCTATTTTAAAATTCATATAAAATTCTAAACTATTATTAAAAGAAAAAACTATATTATTCTAAAAAAAGATAAAACTATTTAAAATCTTATTTATATTCTAAAAATCTATTTAAAAAAATCTATAAAATTCTAAAAAGAGATTTAAGCTATTAAAAAATACAAAAACCCTATTTAAACTCCAGAAAAATCTATAAAGCCTATCTAAAATTCACAAAAGTCTATTAAAATCCTAAAAATGCAGATGAATGCAAATGACCCCCATAAAAGAGCGCACGAGACCAGATCGAATCGAACAGAGATCCCCGGACATCAGAATATCCTCAAAATCACTGTGCAAGCTAAAAATCACCGAGGAGCGCACAATTTCCCGAAAATAAAACCCTGGTGATCTGGACTGGATCTGCCATATCTGATAGATGATAATCAGGCTGTAAACTCTGATATCCCCTGCTTGCGCACAAATATCACGCGTCTGATTTGCGAATATGAATTTAAACCACGAGTCAGATAGGAGAATCGGTTGGTCAAATTTTAGGGTGCAACAGCTGCCCCTATTCAAGCGACTTGGACCTGAAGGGTTTGAAGAGCGCTCAGCCTTCAAACATTCGGAGGTGCGAGACGGTTGAATGCAAATAAAACCCGAAAATTTGCCAACCGCGAGCATATGCTGTAAACTGCTTGGGGAATAAACTCCAGAGAACCGAGTCCAGTCATTACGGCACCAAACTGATCAATCATCTGATAAAGGACTCCTGACTTGAATACCCGTTGCTTGTGATACCCTATGTAACAAAACCCGAGGGCTGCAACAAAATACCTGATCCTTTCACATTGCCTACTGATAGGCAGGAAGAGAAACATACTCACATCGCCCAAAGATGGACGGGAAGACACCCTGATTGAATACTCACCTCGTCTAAAGATAGACGGGAAGACACCATTAATCTCCATATTCGCATCGTCTAAGGATAGACGGGATCATCCTGATTGATGAAACAAATCAATATTCACATCGTCTAAGGGTAGACGGGAAGAAATAATCTCCATACTCACATCGTCTAAAGATAGACGGAATCATCCTGATCGATGAACAAATCAATATTCACATCGTCTAAGGGTAGACGGGATCATCTTGATTGATGAACAATCAATTCACATCGTCTAAGGATAGACGGAAAGAAATTCATAATCTCTATATTCACATCGTCTAAGGGTAGACGGGATCATCCTGATTGATGAAACAAATCAATATTCTCATCGTCTAAGGGTAGACGGGAAGAAATAATCTCCATACTCACATCGTCTAAGGATAGACGGAAAGACACCATAATCGCAATTCAACACCAACCCTTGAATTTCAGAATCCTTCTGTCTACGGGAATCGATGGAAAGATCAACATCCTTGAAGGGGCCACATCGTCAGTATGGACCGACGGGAAGAAAACCACCTTTAAAGAACCATGTCGTCAATAAGAATCGACAATCACGAAAACTGAACATTCTTCGAAGAGCTTCGGCATCAATAAGGATTGACAGTCAGAAAAGTCCCTCTTGAAACACCATCTCATCCAATAAACCGAAAGAAAACCACTATCCGACATATCATTTTGAAACCCCTCAACAACCAAAGATAGCCGGAGAAGACTCGCTGGGGAAACAACTCATCATACGTATGATCTGGCAATAAGAAAACCCGCTGAACGGTAACCCGAAACTTCACATCGTCTACTGATAGACGGAAAGAAAAGCATACTTGCTGGAGAAACTCTATTTTGAACCCTATTGAAAATCCATCAAAACTTCACATCGTCTACTGATAGACGGGAAGAAAAGCACATCCTGGGAACACCTCTTCTTGAAGCCCTACTGCGACCACCCGCAACTTCACATCGTCTATGGATAGACGGAAAGAAAACCACATTCGTACTCCAGACGTCTAATGATAGACGGAGAGATCCACTTATCGAAGGAACACATCGTCAATATGAATTGACGGGAAGAAAAGTCTGTCGATATCAGATGACTGCTTGATCAAAGCATAATTGTTGTCTGATCTGAGATACGAATAATCCGCTGAATCGTCTGAATACTGTTGCTGGATAAATGCCTCTGAACTGATCACAGAGTAATTCACGCGCCATATGAGGCTGATAGAAAATCTGACTTATGCTTCGTATGCACATGCGTATGCTTTAATCTTTCTATGGCGTAATGCTCCACTCTAGATGGAAATGCTACGCATTTTGACGATGATATGCAAGTATGATGCAAATATAATGATGCATGCAATATGCTAGTGCAGGCTCGAGCTGCCGGAGAGAGCTGGGTACAGAACTACTTCAGCAAAATAAATGCTGAAGGCGAGGCCAACTCTGCTGGGGATAAACTGGATATCACTGAATTATCCCAAAAATAAATGCTGGGAGAGTGAAATCAACTCCGCTGGGGATATTGGGAACTTAACCGAATACCTCGACGAAGTAACACCCTGCTGGGGAATATAACTCCGCTGTGAAATAGCGGACGTGCTGAATATGATTAGACTCCTCTAGGGATAGCTTATCCATGCCAATGACAAATTGGACTTTGCTGTAGAAAATGGAGGGAGTCTTCCCGCGTTCTGATGAAGCTCGGATCTGGAAACTGATGCGCCGACACGGATGGGCTTCGCAGTAATCGCAAACATGGGTTTGAGCTCTTAAGCTATCTTGCTGGGTCAGGTACAACTGACGCTGGAAAACATTCTTCCTGAATACACAGCCTTTTAGTGAAGAGTCAAGGGATAGTAACACGACTTCCCGCACTCATCTCGCTCTCAAAAATCGACTGCATCTGCTCGAATAACTCTGTATGGCCCTGCTGAAGCGGAGAAGACCAATTCTTTCGCTTCTGATATGCCTCAGCCTACGGGATCTCCGTAGGGATACTCCTTGAAAGGAAATCTGCAAATCTGAGCCCTGATGGTCTGATATAACATGCCCCAGCGTTCTGAGCTTCCGAGAGACACTTCACCTCAAATGCTCCTCGAATAACTTCTGCGTGCTTAAGATGGTCTGCCCCTGACTGCAATGACCTTGCTCCTGATTATTTGATTCAGAGTAGTGCCCTTGACTACGCCGTATTTGCCTGGATCTCAACCTGATTGCCCCAGAATAACTGATTTCGAAAAGCTGACCTGACTGGGGATCACAATAACAGCTTGTCCCTGCTCTCGGAACATTCGGGCGTTCTGCATTCTATCTTGACCATACTTTCCATTGTAGGAAGCTTTTCTGCTGTCCAGCGCTTACTCGCAAGTAAAACAAGTTGTTCTGCATAAAAGACATATTAATGCAACACATATGACAGCTTTGACATCCAATCTGTTCACTGGGAAAAGGAAAAACAGTTTATAGCATATAATGCACAAAACATTTATCAACATCAGTACCAACATGGTAAGATGAACCTTTTTAGGAGTCAGAATCGACGTGACCTTTACCGGAGTATGCTCTCGAAACAACCTGCTTCAATTAGGACTTTTGAAGGTTGTAACGTGGTCAGGTTCATGGTTTTGAAGGAAAGGATAAAGGCTCAAAGTTTACTTTAACCCACCCGTTCTCCTTGATGTTCTCCGATCCTACGTTCAGCTAATTCAACCTTAGCGCTCACCTCTCAGAGGAATGATAGTTCGAGAATACTATGAGTTTTCGGAGTGACAACCACTCACTTTTCGTCTTTGGCACTTGAGGTCACGCGACTCGTATTTCCATCGAAGCTCTTTTCTTTTGATCCTTTTCATCTTTTTCTTTTCATATCCCTAACTTTTGCCTGGACTGACTCCTTTTGAGTTTCTTTTGATTTTTTTAAGTCCAGCAGGATGCCCTCATTTTTGCCTAAGTCATTTGTTTTGAAGTTTTCTTGACTTAGCGGGCTTTTGATTCTTTTTTCATTCATTTTTTTTCTTTCGAACAAGTCGTGTGACACTGGTTGCCTGACTCTTTGGGGAATGATGTGGCTGTCCCACTCTTGACTGAATCATTATGGTCTTTTAGGCACGACCTCTAGGGACGTGATTGATCCTTGAACGGACACTCCTTTTGCAATCTGGACGCTCGGTCAAATTAGCTAACACCTACCCTGCCCCAGGTTAGGATTGAGGGTTTTTCATTTTCAGAAAGAACTCCTACTACAAGGCTCAAAGGGGTTGACAAGGGATTATCTTCCTTATGTCTCCGGTGTTTAGGGATTTGAAACAATGCCTGTACATCATCAGCAGGTTTTATTTCAAAAGCATACAATATCGGTAGTTGCATGTCGGTCATTTTCGTCATCCTCCCCAAATTCTTCTTAACCAAACGTTGGACAGTTGTAAAAAACAGTTAGTGAACACGAATGGATTCAATCAAAACGTGCACATCTATTTCATTATCATCAATTGAAATGAAAACAACAAGTTTTACAAACAAGATTACAAGTTCAAACAGGAAAGCAACTACAAATGTAAAGAAATGACAAGCTAAAACAAAGAAAATATGCTAGCTTCCGAGAACCGGGCTTTCACATATGTCCTGCTGCTGAACCAGCTATCCTTATTAGAGACAATTCGATGCTGTCCTGATCTGCTTTCAACGCCCCAACCAAATTATAGAGCCCTTCCTCCTTCATTCAGATGATTCTAGGACCTCCCGGCCCGAAGCTGATTACTGCACTATCAAGCAGATCCTGCACTTTGTGCTTAAAAGCTTTACAATTCTCAACCGTATGGCCTGGTGCCCCCGAGTGAAATTCACAAGTAGCATTAGCATCATACCCCGGTGGTGGTGTGCCTGTTAAGGGAGTCATTGTCCTCTTATGAACCAATTGGAGCTGAAGTAGCGTTTGTAGAAGCTGTGCATACGGCATAGGAGGAGTTTCCAAATGACGGCTTGCCAGAGGACCTCGATTCTGATATCTTTTATACCCCTGCTGGTTCTGCTGCTGAGGCTGCTGCTGCCGGTATCGGGTTGACTCTTGAACACCCTTTGTATCAAATGCAACATCTGTTTCCTGACCTTCAATGTATTGATTAACGCCCTCCTTATGCTTAGCCATTTTCTTTCTCAGATCTGCCCCGGGAATAGGCAACAATTGTGGGCCTGGAGACTCTGACGCCATGGAGTCCAGGATACGCTTCTGACCCACTGCAGCTTTAGAAACATCTGTCATCTTAGCATCGATCGAGACAGGAGCAATATGCACAGCTACGCCGCCCGGCGTGAATTCGATATCGTGCGAGTCAATCAGGTCTTGAACATTGTGCTTAAAAGCATGACAACCCTCGATGTCATGTCCGAATGCCCCAGAATGAAACTCACATTGCTTGCTGGCATCGTACCCATGAGGAAACACTCTCGTTGGTGGCTCCAACGTTCTCTTCTCAACCAGATTAAACCTCAATAAGGTCTGCAAGAGCTCAGCATATGTCATAGGCGGTGCCTCAAACATTCTCTTTGGCTTCCCTTCCTGGATCCTCCGCTGAGCCGGATGTATCTTCTGTTGTTGCTGCTCAGGTTCCACATGCACAGGTGGCGCGAGCTTCTTCATTGCGGCTTCAAATAGCTGATCGTCTTCTTTCCTAAGCACGTTCTTGACTACCTCCATGATCAAGCTCATTTGGGTCTTCAGCTGACTGTTCTCCTCTTTGAGAATCTTCTGCTCCAGACGCATCTCTTGCATGTCTCTCATCATCTGCCCCAGCTGGCTTTGGACTTCAATCAACTCAAACTGATTATGTTCCATATCTCTGAAGGAGTTCCTGCAACAAACTGGACGATGAGGAAATAAGGCCCACGGTTCTGATATACCTGTTAAATGATAATGCAGCGTAGCAAGCAAACACATATTCATAACGAGATAAAGAGAAACTCAAGCTATAAGCATACAGACGAACATCTCCCACATATGTACAACCAACAAAATCAGCAGGTAAGCACAAATGAGTATGAATATAACGACCCCAGCCAACAACCCTGGTGGTGGTCGGCAGACACTAGTGCACAAAAGCTAAACGGATTAAGCAGAGAAAACAGATGCGACATCCGGCGCAAAAACCTCTAGAAATTTCTCCCACACAACTGAACTCTCTGATTGACAATCTTCAGAGCACACACTTCCTGTGGAGTCTTCCATGACATTAACTGACGAACCCACACAACTGGAGGATGGAAAATCATTAATCTGAACAAAACCCTGAGGAGTGATGCAAATACGGCTAGAGTCTAACAGATCTTGAACCTGACTTCTAAGCACCTTACAATCATTTGTTGAATGCCCCTGTGCCCCAACATGGTACTCACAGCGGGCGCTGGTATCAAAACCTGGAGGATACGGTGGAATCACCGGCTTAGTCTCTTTCGGCACTATCAATCCACTTCTGACCAGATCTGGCAACAACCGACTGTACGACACCGGTAGCTGAGTAAACTGCCTTTCAGGCTTCCTTGGTCTTCGTGGGGCATGCTGACGCGATCGGCGGTAAGATGATCGTTGACTTGAAGTGTCTGAAAACTGATCCTGAGATGCTAGAGATTCTGAGGTGGCATCATCTCCTTCCCACTCTTCTTGAGAACTGACAACTGACTCAATCTTATCAACTGGGACGTAAGGAACATCTCGAAACTTTCCATTCTTGAGTCCTCTCTCAACAATCTCTCCCAGCCTCATCAGGCCCACAAAGTTTGTGCAACTGAACAATTTGTCAAAATAGTGGCCTTTCGGAGTACCCAGGAAGATGTCAACCAGTTCCCTTTCCGGAAGCGGTGGTTGAACACTAGCAGCCAATTCTTTCCATCTTCGCAAATACCCTCTGAACGATTCATTCTCCTCCTGAGATAATTCTTGCAGATCTACGAGACTAGGAGTCAAATCCAGGTTGTAGTCGTACTGCTTCATGAAAGCTCTGGCTAAATCCACCCAGGATCGAATCTGATTACTCTCTAATTGCACATACCATCTTAAGGATGCCCCAGTCAGGCTATACTGGAAGCAATGGATCATTAGTTGGTCATTTCTCACAAACGAAGTCATCCTTCGACAGAACATCATCAAATGCAGCTTTGGACAGCTATCTCCCGTGTATTTTTCAAATTCCGGCACTTTGAACTTGTACGGCAACACCAGGTCAGGAACCAAACACATGGCCACGGCATCCAGGTTAACAACATCTTTTGCTTCTAAGGCTTTTATACCTTCTTCCAATGCTCGGAGTCTTCTATTGTGCTCATGAGCTCTCGGATCTACCATCCCAGCCATTGGAATATCTCTCCGGTAATTCATCACAGGGAAAGCAACACATTGATTGTTGGCAGGCGGAGGACGTTCATTTCGGGCAACGAACTGCTCATGTCGATTTCGGTTCTCATCCGTAGTCTGTACGACTTGGTCTGCAGTAAGATTGTTCGCTTGCGGGAAGCCTTCCATAGAATCATACTGATGGTTGGATGCCATAGTAAACCCCGCCAGGGTGTTAGGAACCTGGAAATTGCCTTCAGACATAGCTGCCAATTACCTGTAACGGACTATGCTGCTTGATTCTGCTCAAATCTGCTTCAGCCCCTTGGTCGTCTTCAACACTCCACTTCTGCCTCAACCAATTCCCCGAGAATTACCCTCTGGTGAAAACAAAGGTTGGATAAGTGCTCTGACCTGCTAGAGAAATGCTATGCAGTATGATTTATGCAAACAGAAATACAAAAATGCTAACGTGCATGTGTGCATTGGAGATATTTTCCCTCCAATTCCAGTGTCAGTGGTAGCAAGACGAGATAAACCATAAAGACAATATTTGGAAAAAACCCTCATATATTGATTAGAATAATAGTCTCGTCAAGAAGTTACATAACTATGCTCCATACAGCTGATATGATAAGGAGGATCCCAGCCAACATGCCTGGTGGTGATCTCAACATACAGAATACAAGAGAGAAATCAAGTACTGGTACGGTTGCGGAAGTCTTCGACCATCTTCTTTGTCTCTGCGTGATCTGGTTGATAAATCAAACCTTCTATCAGCCGATCCCTCTTCCTGACCGTTCCCTGGATGTCTCTGACAAAGTCTTCCCAAGCCTTATCATTGGCACCGCCCCCAGGTTTGGGTCTCTTGGCATCTGCTCTATGCTGGAAATCTTCCAAATTCTTCATGGCATCTGTCAACTTGCGCTCGGCCTCGTATCGGCGACAGGCTTCTTCTTCAAGCTCTTCGTTCTTCACTTTGACCTGTTCTTCTAACTGAGCAATCTGTGTCTTCAGCTCTTCTTCTCGCTCCTTGCGCTTGGTCATAGTGCGATCCCAGTGCTCTCTGAACTTGTCTAGCTTTGTGTAGGCCCTTTCCAGCTCCTGCTTCTTAGTGGCCAACACACTACTAACTGAGTCTACATCTAACTCCAAACGCTTCTTGGTTTCAGTCAATTCCAACAATGTAGTCTTTAGATGTTTCAGAGTTTCAGCCTGTTGCTTAGAAACATATCCTGTTTCAATCTTTTCATGCCGAAGCTGGGCATTCTCCTGCTCTAAAGCCTCTTTAGCCCTTGCTAGCTCTTCTTTCTCCGCCATCAGCTGCTTGTAGACCTGCATGTCCACAGTGGTAGGCTCCTCCACCGGAGAAGGATGCAATGGCTGAACCGCTGGATACGACATAAGGAACTTCACAGCTCGCTCACGAATCCATTCTACATATGGGCTAGGAACTCGAGTATCCCCTCTGCTACCTGAAAGCTTCCCTCTCTTGTGCAAGTTCTTCCATGCCTTCTCGAGCTTGGTCAGCATTTCTTTCCCTATTGCCCCGGTGAGATACAGAGATTCCTGTATCTCCTCGGGCTTTGGCGCTCCTTGAGGTATATACCCAAATTGCCTGATTAATAAGGAAGGGTTGTAGTTGACGCACCCCTTCCTTCCTATTAACGGGACATTTGGGAATCCTTCGCCTTTGAGTATGACTTCAGCTCCGAATACCTCTTTATTGACCCATACCACGTTCTCAGCAGTCAATCCCATTAAGCGCTTGGGCCATGTTGCACCCTAAAATTTGACCAACCGATTCTCCTATCTGACTCATGGTTTAAATTCATACTCGCAACTCAGGCAGATGATTTTTGTGCAAACAGGGGATATCAGAGTTTACAGCTTGATTTTCGTCTATCAGATGTGGCAGATCTAGTCCAGATCACCAGGGTTTTATTTTCGGGATTGCGCGCTCCTCGGTGATTTTTAGCTTGCACAGTGATTTTGAGGATATTCTGATGCCCGGGGATCTCTGTTCGATTCAATCTGGTCTCGTGCGTTTTTTTTATGGGGGTCATTTGCATTCATCTGCATTTTTAGGATTTTTATAGACTTTTGTGAATTTTTAACAGGCTTTACAGATTTTTCTGGAATTTAAATAGGGTTTTTGTATTTTTTAATGGTTTAATTCTCTTTTTAGGATTTTATAAGAATTTTTAAATCATTTTTAGGAATTTTGTATAGATTTTTAAATAGATTTTAATATTTTTAGATAATATAGAAAATAATATAGTTTTTTTTCTTTTATTAATGATAGATTTTAATTGATATTAAATGATATTAGGATTTTAATAGAGAATTAGTAAAAGTTTAGAGTCAATTAGATCTTAATTGTTTTTTTAGGCTTAATTAGGATAATATGGAATTAATTAGACTTTTAATCTTTTTTTTAGAGTTTAATTAGGTTAATTGAATTTCTAGAGTTAATTAGATCTTAATTGATTTTTTAGATTTTATTAGGATTAATCATTAGTTAATTAGGTGTTAATTGTTTTGATTAGGTAATTAGGATTAATTGTTTTTTATTAAAATTCAGTTTTTTTCAGTTTTTTTTATTCAGTTCGTATGGGCCCAGGGGTTTTTTTTTGGTGAGGCCCAATTCTCATCAATTGGCAATTCAGCAAGTCCAGATTGTCCAAAAATAGGTCCAAATTCGTCCAGCCTCTTCCCAGCAGTCTCCAGAAATTTCTAGAAAGTTCCAGCACTCTCAGTGCTTTAAATACCAAGATGACACGTGTTGGCTCAGAAGAGGCCCCACGAGTTTCACGCACAGCACGCCACGCCACACTCAGAACGGCCCCACCTGTCCCCCACTCACTCTCTCTCTCTGCGCATGTGCGCCACTTGGCACCTCGCCATCATTCACCGGAGCCTCACCTGGAAACTCACCGGCGGCCATGCATCAGCCGTAACTTCCCACCGCCGGTGACCCCCAACGACTTCCGGCCACCGTCATCCCCAAACGTCCAAAATCCCCCAGCAACTCATCTTCTTCCTCCGATCGTCCCTCCTTCACCTTCATCTTCTCCTCGCCGGAAAGATCAACCCTCGCCGGAAACTTCAACCTCTTCCCCGGAACCTTCAAACCCCCTTCGTTCTGCAATAGCTATCTTTTCCAGAATCCTTCGCACACCTTCATCGTTCTTCATCAAATTTTCCAGAACACATCAATCTTCATCCATTTTCTCCAGAACACCAACAATCTTCGTCAAGATTCCCAGAATAGCGCCAAGATCTTTAATCTTCTTGCTTCGTTATCCAAGAACACACCAGTTTTTTCTCAGAAACTTGTAGGTCTTCATCAGCTTTCCAGAGATTTCGCGCTTCAAGATATTTCAACGAACTTCAAGAATACCTTATCTTGTTCTTGCTTCGCCCAGAGATTTGAGAAGAGAGTTTGGTTGAGAGTTGTTTGGAGGATCGTTTGAGATTCTGAGAACCTTTTTCTCCACCGAGCTTCAAGAACTCTTCGCTACAGCCAGGTACACATCACTTCACTCTTGTTGCATGTGTCTTCTGTTTGATGATGCAGCTTCAGTTTGTGTTGATTCATTGAGTTTCAGCTTCGATTAAGGTTTGATTTTGGTTGAGGCATGGATTGAGAGGGATAATGGTAATATTGTGGTGTTTTGTTGTTGTTGTGTTGGGGATTCGTGAGAATGTTCTAAGGTGAGTTGCAGAGAGAGTGAATTGAGGGAGGCGAATGAAGGAGACGGCTAGAGAGGAGAATGAACAGTGTTAGGGTTGGGGAAGAATTAGGTTTTGTTTAGCATATAATTGGATTAGGGTTTGGACGTTGGGCTAAGCCCAAACGCGTTTTCTGAACGCTACATCCCAAATTGCTTCCCCACCCCCCTGGCGTGTGAGATCAGGAAGAATTGAGTTGGGCCTTAGGCCCCAATTGCTGTTAACACCCCCTTGTCCAAGCCCATAATGAAAAATAACTGGAAAAAATCACTAACGGCACCCCCATATGTTTTTTTTCTGATTGTTTGGTTTCTGAACATGGGCCCTGCGCCCTAGTGCTATCTGCACCCCCCAATCAGGGCCCAATGTAGAAATAACTAGAATTCTTTGCTAATAGTACCTCCCCCAGCTTTGTTTCAATTTTATTTCAATTTCTTTTATATTTTCATATTAAATAAATCATAATAAATTGAAAACGATTGTTTTTTTAATGATTCTTTTTTCTACCATTTCATGAAAATGTTAAGAAAATTAAATAAAAATAAAAATGTCATTTTATTTTTGTTTGCTATTTTTTTGCATATTTTCCAATTAATTGATTTCTTTTTAATATTTTCAATGCATGCATATCATTAGAAAATTAATAAAAAATGGTAGATTTAGTCAAATAATTCCGTTCTTTTTTCTGTAGACTCGTGATTCAGTGTAGAATTTTATAATACAAAAATATCAGCTTAATCATGCATTTTCATTTTAATTGCATTTTTTCATTGTTATTGATGTTGAATAAATTGGTTTGTGGATATGCCTGTGTTGCTGATTTTAGTTCTTTCACCTGGTATTGAATTTTATTCTGATTTTTCAGCATGTTGCCCTAGAGCCATGTAGGTCTCCCACTAGATTTTGTTAGATTTTTGTAGGATGTTCTGATGTGATTTGTCTGAGCCTGAAGATAGGAGAAGTCTTGATGACTTCTGACTTTGAAGTTCAACTGTGGTTGAACTTCAGAGATAGTCTCTTGTGGTTTGTTGGCCTGTGGTTTCTTCTTGAAGGTGGGAGCTGATGGAGGTCCTGTTGGAGCTTGCAGAAGATGCAGTGGATTAAGGCTTAGTCTAAGGGCTTGTTGTCTGTTTGTGAGGTTCGAGATCCTGAAGTTTGAAGGGAGTTTATGGTACTTTCCTGAGGAAGGCACTATGAATGACTTTCATTCTTTCTTCTCACCTCTTTCGTAAGTATCCAATGATGTCGGAGCCGACTTGTGAGTTTAATTTCTCCTGAGGAGGAATATGAACTGATCACATGTTGTTGAGCCACATGGGATACGATTCCTAAGTGGAAGCCCCCTAGTACTTTCCTGAGGAAGGTCCTATGGGTCTATTCACTTAGTTCCATTAGTTTGTCTAGGATTTCTTAAGTATCCAGTGATGTTGGAGCCAACTTGTGAGTTTAATTTCTCCCGAGGAGAAATGTAAACTGATCACAGTTGTTGAGCCACGTAGGATACGATTCCTAAGTGTCAGCCTCCTAGTACTTTCCTGAGGAAGGTCCTATGAGTCTGTTCACTTAGTTCCCCTAGTGCATATAGGTATTTCTCAAGTATCCCGTGATGCCGGAGCCTTCATGTGAGTTTAATTTCTCCTGAGGAGGAATGTAAACTGATCACAGTTGTCGAGCCGCATAGGATATGACTCCTGAGTGGTAACCTCCTGATACTTTCCTGAGGAAAGTACTATGGGCTTGTCTGCTTAGCTTCCTTTCTCTGGTAAGCTTGTTCTGAAGCTTGGAGACTGGGATTGATTCCTCCTGCTTAGGTTTTGATTAGAAGTATTGCTTAGATCTTTGCTTAGGGTGCAGTATAGAGTTTTGTTTAGAGAGTTATTAAGAGCTTGTTTCAGGTTTGTTAGAGGCCCTGCTCAGGGTTAGTCTCTTTGTGTTGTTTGACTTGTGTGATGTTATGCTGCATTAGACTTAGGTGTTCATCTAGATAGTTCTGAATAGGTGCATCTTAGAAGTAGACTTTGTGTGCATGAGAAGTTGAGGTGGTCCTCCTTCTGCTTGTTTGTTATTGCGTGGCTTTGCTTGTTGGTATTTGGTAGAGCTGAGCTCCCTTGCCTTTGTGGTTTGCGGCCTCTGTGCCTTGTTTGTTTAGTTGTTGCATCCATGCATATTTTCAGTATTTCTTTACGTTGCAGTTTCTTGTTTGTCGTTTAGTCCTGTTGCCATGATCCCTTAGGAGCTCTGACTTCTCCGCTGCGGAGTTGTTATGATAGACATTAGGATGGTCAACCAGGTGTGATATCAGTAGGTAGATTCCCCTGTTTCTCAGCTATAGTTCTAGGGTTTCCCTTTCCTTTCTGTAGGAGCTTTTTGAGTAGCTTGACCCGTAGTTAGCTGAACTACAGCTGCTCTGATTCTTCGTTCCAGACGAAGATATGTAGGCATAGGATGCGATATCCTAGCGAGCACACTAACGATTAACTTTTGTTCTCTCGCGGCTGTGCGATCGAGACTTTCCCGCTAACGACTAATTGTTATCCTTTTCTCCTGCCCGAGTGCATTCGAGACCAGATCGTATTTGTAGGTTCCCGAGCCTTAGAGTCCAGTTTGTTTTCTCACTGCTGTGTGAGAGCCCCTGTTTACCCGTAGTTAGCCGAACTACGTTTGCTCTGATCTTTCATATCAGATGGAAGTACGTAGGCACAGGACGCGATGTCCTGGCGAGCAACATTTCCCCCGTTTAGACGTAGGAAGTCGAACTACGTTGACTCTGACTTTCCCATTGCACGAGGGAATACGTAGGCCCAGAACACCGTATGTTCTGTCGAGTCCTGTCCTTTTATTTTCTTTTCAGACCAGCCATTAGCGTAGATAGATAATACACCCTTTTACCTATAAACACCAAGCGTGGATCCCATCGAGTACGATGGACGTGAGGGGTGCTAATACCTTCCCCTTGCGTAACCGACTCCCGAATCCAGGTTTTGGTTGCGATGACCATACCTTTTTCCCGTCTTTGCGAGGTTTACTTCGAGCGTTCCCTTTCCCGCTCTGAGGGATAAATAACGCATGGTGGCGACTCTCCTGTCAAGCCGGCGCCGATTTTCGCAGTAGCGACAGCTGGCGACTCTGCTGGGGAATTATAGCATCTAGGGACTTTTCCCATCCCTTATGCTGGGACCGTTTCCCATCCCCTACGCGAGTCAATCCTAGCGCTTGGGTGTTTATTTGTTGGGTGTTGTGCATATGTGTTTTGCTTTTCTGCACTTTACTTTTCTGTACCTTTACCTTTCCGCATTTATTTTCCAGCATTATATTATTATGATTATTGCTGTGGGCGAAGGGAGGTTACTGTGAGTGAAAAGCCGGACCTGGGCTTGAGTACACACCTAGATATAGTTGCGGAGAAGTAGTAGACGAACCTGTCTGTTGAGCAGGCACATTTCCCTACGAAAATCTGCGCTCAGACGAGATTCTTGCAGAGGTGCTCCTTTCCGGTCCTGAGGATCTGAGGGGAGTCCAGACGTGAGGGTTGTCGACTCTGGGGACCGATCATTTGGAAGTCAGCTAAGTGAGGCCTCTTCATGACTTGATGATGCCACTCCTTCTGGGAATCGTATCGTCACTCGTGAAAGTCTGTGACGCTGATGACCGCATAGGATGCCGTACCTTTGTCCGTGGATTAGGTCTATCCTACCTGTGAGAGGGACTGGGCTATTGCAGGAAAACTGGCCTTCAGAAACCATGATTCAGTATCTTTATCAGATGGTGTTCTTGATTCATCTCCAGGTGTGTTGTCTGGGTCAGATGGGTTTCTTATCTGAGGTTGAGGCTATTATCAGATGGTATTCTCGTCAGATACAGAGGTTCAGATGGTTTTCTTACCAGGGGATTGATATTTTGAGTATCAGATGGTAGTTAGTGGCATGAGATTCTGGTGACCGTGTTGGTTTTCTGTTCTTGATCACAGAGATATTCCTCTTCAGGCTACAGCATAGCCCCTATGTTCGCAGATTGCATTATTTATCATATTGCATCATTGCATTACCATCTGCATTCAACTAACGTGTGTGTATTACAGGTACATATTTTCCCTTCCAGTTCTGGTGTTTGTTCCTAGCAAGACATGGAAAACCTGAAGAGAGTATTGCCCTATAAGTTTCCGTCGCCGAATATCAGTCTATTGTTAGAGTTGATTGCTATTGCTAAGAAGAGGGGAATGGGTGACTTCAGAAAGAGATATGGGAGGATTCTGACCTACGTTTATCAGCCATCTGCCTACGAGACCAGCGGCATCTATACTTTGTTACAGTTTTACGACGCGGAGCTCAGGTGTTTTGTATTTCCCGACTTTGTTTTGGCTCCTACCCTGGAGGAGTACTCTGCACTTCTGGATATACCGATCCGTGAGCAGATGCCTTTTTATCATACGGACGCTGAGCCTAAGCTGGCTGAGCTTTCTACCATCCTGTGCTTGAAAGAGTCTGAGCTGTCTGGGAAGATGATCAGAAGAGGAGACGTATGGGGATTTCCGTTGGATGTCTTAGTGGAGAAGGCTCGAGAATATGCCCAGAAGGGTAGCTGGGGTGTTTTTGACGTTATCCTTGCTGTATGTGTGTATGGCATCGTGTTATTCCCGAACATTCCGGATTTTGTTGACTCTGATGCCTTCTATATTTTGGCTGCGAAGAACCCAGTTCCTACTTTGCTGGGAGATATCCACCATTCAACTCATTACCAGAATGAAAAGCGACGAGGAAGGAATGTGTCTTGCTGTGTACCTCTCCTATGCAGGTGGTTCACCAGTCATATGCCTAAGTCAGGCCCGTTTGTCACATCTATCAATTCTCTAGGATGGCCCGAGCGCTTAATGGGATTGACTGCTGAGAACGTGGTATGGGTCATTAGAGAGGTATTCGGAGCTGAAGTCATACTCAAAGGCGAAGGATTCCCAAATGTTCCGTTAATAGGAAGGAAAGGTTGTGTCAACTATAACCCTTCCTTATTGATCAAGCAATTTGGGTACATACCTCAAGGAGCGCCAAAGCCCGAGGAGATACAGGAATCTCTGTATCTCACCGGGGCAATAAGGAAAGAAATGCTGACCAAACTTGAGAAAGCCTGGAAAAACTTGCACAAGAGAGGGAAGCTTTCAGGTAACAGAGGGGATACTCGAGTTCCTAGCCCATATGTAGAATGGATTCGTGAGCGAGCTGTGAAATTCCTTATGCCGTATCCAGCGGTTCAGCCATTGCATCCTCCTCCGGTAGAGGAGCCTACCACTGTGGATATGCAAGTCTACAAGCAGCTGATGGCCGAGAAAGAAGAGCTAGCCAGGGCTAAAGAGGCTTTAGAGCAGGAGAATGCCCAGCTTCGGCATGAAAAGATTGAGACAGGATATGTTTCTAAGCAACAGGCTGAAACTCTGAAACATCTGAAGACTACGCTATTGGAATTGACTGAGACCAAAAAGCGTCTGGAGTTAGATGTAGATTCAGTTAGTAGTGTGTTGGCCACCAAGAAGCAAGAGCTGGACAGGGCCTACACAAAGCTAGCCAAGTTCAGAGAACACTGGGATCTCACTATGACCAAGCGCAAAGAGCGAGAAGAAGAGCTGAAGACACAGATTGCTCAGTTAGAAGAACAGGTCAAAGTGAAGACTGAAGAGCTTGAAGAAGAAGCCTGTCGCCGATACGAGGCCGAGCGCAAGTTGACAGATGCCATGAAGAATTTGGAAGATTTCCAGCATAGAGCAGATGCCAAGAGACCCAAACCAGGGGGCGGTGCCAATGATAAGGCTTGGGAAGACTGTGTCAGAGACATCCAGGGGACGGTCAGGAAGAGGGATCGACTGATAGAAGGTTTGATTTATCAACCAGATCATGCAGAGACAAAGAAGATGGTCGAGGACTTCCGCAACCGTACCCGTACTTGATTTCTCTCTTGTATTCCGTATGTTGAGATCACCACCAGGCATGTTGGCTGGGATCCTCCTTATCATATCAGCTGTATGAAGCATGGTTATGTAACCTCTTGACAAGACTGTTATTCTGATAAATATATAAGGGTTTTCCAAATATTGTCTTTATGGTTCATCTTGCCTTGCTACCACTGACACTGGAATTGGAGGGAAAATATCTCCAATGCACACATGCACGTTAGCATTTTTGTATTTCTGTTTGCATAAATCATACTGCATAACATTTCTCTAGCAGGTCAGAGCACTTATCCAGCCTTTGTTTTCACCAGACAGTGATTCTCGGGGAATTGTTTGAGGCAAGAGTAGAGTGTTGAAGACGACCAAGGGGCTGAAGTAGATTTGAGCAGAATCAAGCAGTATAGTCCGTTACAGGTAATTGGCAACTATGTCTGAAGGCAATTTCCAGGTTCCTGACACTTTGGCAAGGTTCGCCACGGCGCCCAACCATCAGTATGATTCTATGGAAGGCTTCCCGCAAGCAAACAATCTTACTGCAGACCAAGTTGTACAGCCAGCTGTTGAGAACAGAGATCGGCATGAGCAGTTCGTCGCCCGAAATGAACGCTATCCTCCTGTTAACAATCAATGTGTTGCTTTCCATGCGATGAATTATCGGAGAGATATTCCAATGACCGGGGTGGTAGATCCAAGGAGAGTCCGAGTGTTGGAAGAGCAAATGAAAGCCTTGGAAGCGAAAGATGCCGTTAACCTGGATGTTGTGGCCATGTGTTTGGTTCCTGACCTGGTGTTACCGTACAAGTTCAAAGTGCCGGAATTTGAAAAATACACAGGAGATAGCTGTCCGAAGTTGCATTTGATGATGTTCTGCCGAAGGATGACTTCGTTTGTGCGAAATGACAAATTGATGATCCATTGCTTTCAGTATAGCCTGACTGGGGCATCGTTGAGATGGTATGTGCAATTAGAGAGTAATCAGATTCGATCATGGGTGGATTTAGCCAGAGCTTTCACAAAGCAGTACGATTACAACATGGATTTGACTCCTAGTCTCGTAGATCTGCAAGAATTATCTCAAGCGGATAATGAATCATTCAGAGCGTATTTGCGAAGATGGAAGGAATTGGCTGCTAGTGTTCGACCACCGCTTCCGGAAAGAGAACTGGTTGACATCTTCTTGGGTACTTTGAAAGGCCATTATTTTGACAAATTGTTCAGTTGCACAAGCTTTGTGGGCCTGATGAGGCTGGGAGAGATTGTTGAGAGGGGACTCAGGAGTGGAAAGTTTCGAGGTGTTCCTTACGTCCCAGTTAATAAGATTGAGCCAGTTGTTAGTTCTCAAGAAGAGTGGGAAGGAGATGATGCCACCTCAGAATCTCTAGCATCTCAGGATCAGTTTTCAGACACCTCAAGTCAACGATCATCCTATCGCCGATCGCGTCAGCATGCTCCACGCAGACCAAGGAAACCCGAAAGGCAGTTCACTCAGCTACCGGTGTCGTACAGTCAGTTGTTGCCAGATCTGGTCAAAAGTGGATTGATAGTGCCGAAAGAGACTAAGCCGGTGATTCCACCGTATCCTCCAGGTTTTGATGCCAGCGCCCGCTGTGAGTACCACGTTGGGGCACAGGGGCATTCAACGAATGATTGTAAGGTGCTTAGAAGCCAGGTTCAAGATCTGTTAGACTCTAGCCGTATTTGCATCACTCCTCAGGGTTTTGTTCAGGTTAATGATTTTCCATCCTCCAGTTGTGCGGGTTCGTCAGTTAATGTCATGGGAGACTCCACAGGAAGTATGTGCTCTGAAGATTGTCAATCAGAGAGTTCAGTTGAATATGGGGGAAGTTTCTAGAGGTTTCTGTGCCGGGCGTCGCATCTGTTTTCTCTGCCTAATCCGTTTAGCTTTTGTGCATCAGTGTCTGTCGACCACCACCAGGATTGTTGGCTGGGGTCATTATATTCATACTCATTTGTGCTCACCTGCTGATTTTGTTGGTTGTACATGTATGGGAGATGTTTGTCTGTGTGCTTATAGCTTGAGTTCCTCTTTGTGAATATGTGTTTGCTTTCTGCGCTGCATTATTATTTAGCAGGTATATCAGAACCGTGGGTCTTATTTCCTCATCATCCAGTTTATTGCAGGAATTCCTCCAGAGATATGGAACAGAATCAGTTTGAATTGATCGAAGTCCGAAGCCAGCTGGGACAGATGATGAGAGACATGCAAGAGATGCGTCTGGAGCAGAAGATTCTCAAAGAGGAGAACAGTCAGCTGAAGACCCAAATGAGCTTGATCATGGAAGTAGTCAAGAATGTGCTTAGGAAAGAGGACGATCAGCTATTTGAAGCCGCAATGAAGAAGCTCGCGCCACCTGTGCATGTGGAACCTGAGCAGCAGCAACAGAAGATACATCCGGCTCAGCGGAAGATCCAGGAAGGAAAGCCAAGGAGAGTATTTGAGGCACCACCTATGACCTATGCTGAGCTCTTGCAGACCTTATTGAGGTTTAATCTGGTTGAGAAAAGAACGTTGACACCACCAACGAGAGTGTTTCCTCAAGGGTATGATGCCAGTAAGCAATGTGAATTTCATTCCGGGGCGTTCGGACATGACATCGAGGGTTGTCATGCTTTCAAGCACAATGTTCAAGACCTGATTGACTCGCACGATATTGAATTCACGCCGAGCGGCGTAGCTGTGCACATTGCTCCTGTCTCAGTCGATGCTAAGATGACAGATGTTTCTAAAGCTGCAGTGGGTCAGAAGCGTATCCTGGACTCCATGGTGTCAGAATCTCCAGGCCCACAACTGTTGCCTATTCCTGGGGCAGATCTAAGAAAGAAAATGGTTAAGCATAAGGAGGGCGCTAATCGGTACATTGAAGGTCAAGAAACCAGTGTTGCATTTGATACAAAGGGTGTTCAAGGGTCAACCCGATACCAGCAGCAGCAGCCTCAGCAGGGGGCACCGCAGGCTCAACGAAGATTCCAGGGTGGTAAACCGAAAAGAGTGTTTGAGAAGCCTCCGTCAACATATGCCGAGTTGTTGCAGACATTGTTGGGATTGAATCTGGTAGAGAAAAGAACTCTGGCACCAATCACGGGAACTCCCCCGTTTGGTTATGATGCAAGCAAGCACTGTGAGTTTCATTCTGGAGCCCCGGGTCACGATATAGAAAGTTGCCATGCTTTTAAGCACCAAGTGCAGGATTTGCTTGATAGTGCAGCAATCAGCTTCGGGCCAAGAAGTCCTAGAATCATCTGAATGAGGGAAGAAGGGCTCTATAATTTGGTTGAGTCGTTGAAAGCAGATCAGGGCAGCATCAAATTGTCTCCAAATAACTGATTGCGAAGATAGCTGGTTCAGCAGCAGGGCAGATGTGAAAGCCCGGTTCTCAGAAGCTAGCATATTTTCTTTGTTTTAGCTTGTCATTTCTTTGCATTTGTAGTTGCTTTCCTGTTTGAATTTGTAAGCTTGTTTGTAAAACTTGTTGTTTTCATTCAACTGATGATAATGAAATAAATATGCATGTTTTGATTGAATCCAGTCGTGTTCACTAATTGTTTTTGCAAATGTCCAACGTTTGGCTAAGAAGGAATTTGGGGAGGATGACGAAAATGGCCGACATGCAACTACCGATATTGTATGCTTTTGAAATAAACCTGTTGATGATGTACAGGCATTGTTTCAAGTCCCTAAACACCGGAGATATAAGGAAGATAATCCCTTGTCAACCCCTTTGGGCCTTGTAGTAGGAGTTCTTTCTGAAAACGAAAAACCCTCAATCTTAACCTGGGGCAGGGTAGGTGTTAGCTAATTTGACCGAGCGTCCAGATTGCAAAAGGAGTGTCCGTTCGAGGATCAATCACGTCCCTAGAGGTCGTGCCTAAAAGACCACAATGGTTCAATCAAGAGTGGGACAGCCACATCATTCCCAAGGGGCCAGGCAACCAGTGTCACACGACTTGTTCGAAAGAAAAAATGAAAAAAAGAAATCAAAAGCCCGCTAAGTCAAGAAAACTTCAAAATAAACGACTTAGGCAAAAATGAGGGCATTCCACTGGACTTAAAAAAAATCAAGAGAAACTTAAAAGGAGTCAGTCCAGGCAAAAGTTAGGGATATGAAAAGAAAAAGACGAAAAGGATCAAAAGAAAAATCCTCGATGGAAATGCAAGTCGTGTGACCACAAGTGTCAAAGACGAAAGATGAGTGGCTGTCGCTCCAAAATCCAAAAGTTTCTCGAACTATCATTCCTATCTTTCAACCTCTGAGAGGTGAGCGCTAAGGTCAAATTAGCTGAACGTAGGATGGGAGAACATCAAGGAGAACGGGTGGGTTAAAATAAACTTTGAGCCTTTATCCTTTCCTTTCAAAACCATGAACCTGACCATGTTACAACCTTCAAAAGTCCTAATTGAAGCAGGTTGTTTCGAAAGCATACTCCGGTAAAGGTCGCGTCGATTCTGACTCCTAAAAAGGTTCCTCTTACCATGTTCGTACTGATGTTGACAAATGTTTTGTGCATTATATGCCATAAACTGTTTTTCTTTTTCCCAGTGAACAGATTGGATGTCAAAGCTGTCATATGTGTTGCATTAATACATCTTTTATGCATAACAACTTGTTTTACTTGCGAGTAAGCGCTTGACAGCAGAAAAGTTTCCTACAATGGAAAGTATGGTCAAGATAGAATGTAGAACGCCCGAATGTTCCGAGAGCAGGGGCAAGTTTTATTATAATCCCCAGTCAGGGCAGCTTTTCGAAGTCAGTTATTCTGGGGCAATCGGGTTGAGATTCAGGCGAATACGGCGTAGCCAAGGGCACTACTCTGAATCAGATAATCGGGGCTAGGTCATTGCATTCAGGGGCAGACTATCTTAAGCACGCAGAAGTTACTCGAGAAGCATTCAAGGTGAAGTATCTCTCAGAAGTTCAGAACACTGAGGCATATCATATCAGACCACCAAGGAACAGATTTGCAGGTTTCCTTTCAGGGACTATCCTCACAGAGATCCCGCAGGCTGGGGCATGTCAAAAGCAAAAGGATTGTTGTTCTCCGTACCTACAGGGTCATTCAGAGTTATTCGAGCGGATGCAGTCGATTTTCGAGAGCGAGATGAATGCGGGAAGTCGTGTCACTATTCCTTGACTCTTCACTAAAAGGCTGTGTATTCAGGAAGAATGTTTTCCAGCGGCAGTTGTATCTGACCCAATAAGATAGTTTAAGAGCTCAAATCCATGTTTGCGATTACTGTAAAGCCCATCCGTGTTGGCGCATCAATTTCCAGATCCGAGCTTCATCAGAGCGCAGGAGGACTCCCTCCATTTTGCCAGCAAAGACCAATTTGCCATTGGTATAGGTAAGTTATTCCCAGAGGAATCCAATCATATTCAGCACGTCTGCCATTCTCCAACGGAGTTACATTCCCCGGCAGGGTATTAATTCGTCGAGGTGTTCGGTTAAGTTCCCAATATCCCCGGCAGAGTTGATTTCACTCTCCCAGCATTTATTTTGCTAGGACGATTCAGTGATATCCAGTTTATCCCCAGCAGAGTTGGCCTCGCCTTCAGCATTTATTTTGCTGAAGTGGTTCTGTACCCGGCCTTCTCCAGCAGTTCGAGCCTGCATTAGCATATTGCATGCATCATCATATTTGCATCATACTTGCATATCACTGTCAGAATGTGTAGCATTTCCATCTAGAATGGAGCATTACGCCGTGAAAAGATTAAAGCATTTGCATATGCATACGAAGCATAAGTCAGATTTTCTATCAGCCTCATAGGGCGCGTGAATTACTCTGTGATCAGTTCAGGGGCATTTATCCAGCAACAGTATCCAGACGATTCAGCGGATTATTTGTATCAGATTATACAATAGTTGTGCTTTGATCAGTCAGTCATCTGATGTTGACAAGCTTTTCTTCCCGTCAATCCATATTGGCGATGTGTTCCTCCAATGAATGGACTTCTCCGTCTATCATTAGACGTCTTGAGTATGAATGTGGTTTTCTTTCCGTCTATCCATAGACGATGTGAAGTTGCGGGTGATCACAGTAAGGCTTCAAGAAGGGGTTTCCCCAGGATGTGCTTTTCTTCCCGTCTGTCAGTAGACGATGTGAAGTTTTGGTTGATTTTCAATAAGGTTTAAAATAGAGCTTCTCCAGCAAGTGGCTTTTCTTTCCGTCTATCAGTAGACGATGTGAAGTTTTGGTTACTGTCCAGCGGGTTTCTTATTGCCAGATCATACATATGATGAGGTGTTTCCCCAGCGAGTCTTCTCCGGCTATCCTTAGTTGTTGAGGGGTTTCAAAATGATTTTGAATGTTGGTTCTCTTTCTGTTTATTGGATATGATGACGTTTAAGAAGGACTTTTCTGACTGTCAATCCTTATTGATGGCGAGGCTCTTCGAAGAATGTTCAGTTTGCATGATCGTTGATTCTTATTGACGACATGGTTCTTTAAAAGGTGGTTTTTCTTACCGTCGGTCCATACTGATGATGTGGCCCCTTTAAGGATATTGATCTTTCCATCAATTCCCGTAAACAGAAGAATTCTGAAATTCAAAGGATGGTGTTGAATTGCGTTATGGTGACTTTCCGTCTACCCTTAGACGATGCAAGTACGGAGACTATTTCTTCCCGTCTATCAGTAGACGATGTGAATTTGGAGATTATTCCTTTCCGTCTATCTTTAGACGATGTGAGCATGGAGATTAAGGTTTTCTTCCGTCTACTCTTAGACGATGAGAATAGTGATTTGTTCATCAATCAGGATGATCCCGTCTACTCTTAGACGATGCAAGTACGGAGACTATTTCTTCCCGTCTATCAGTAGACGATGTGAATTTGGAGATTATTCCTTTCCGTCTATCTTTAGACGATGTGAGCATGGAGATTAAGGTTTTCTTCCGTCTACTCTTAGACGATGAGAATAGTGATTTGTTCATCAATCAGGATGATCCCGTCTACTCTTAGACGATGTGGATATTGATTTGTTCATCAATCAGGATGATCCCGTCTACTCTTAGACGATGAGAATATTGATTTGTTCATCAATCAGGATGATCCCGTCTACTCTTAGACGATGTGAATATTGATTTGTTCATCAGTCAGGATGATCCCGTCTACCCTTAGACGATGTGTATGGAGATTTATGAATTTCTTTCCGTCTATCTTTAGACGATGTGAGCATGGAGATTAAGAATGTGATCCCGTCTACCCTTAGACGATGTGAATTGATTTGTCATTAATCAGGATGATTCCGTCTATCCTTAGACGATGAGAGTTGATTTGTTCATCGATCAGGATGGTCCCGTCTACCCTTAGACGATGTGCATATTGAGATGGTGTCTTTCCGTCTATCCTTAGACGATGTGTGTATGGAGATTAAGAATTTGATCCCGTCTACCCTTAGACGATGTGCATATTGAGATGGTGTCTTTCCGTCTATCCTTAGACGATGTGTGTATGGAGATTAAGAATTTGATCCCGTCTATCCTTAGACGATGTGAGTATGGAGATTCAGGCTTTGTATCCGTCTACCCTTAGACGATGTGAGTATGGAGATTATGGTGTCTTTCCGTCTACTCTTAGACGATGCAAGTACAGAGATTATTTCTTCCCGTCTATCCTTAGACGATGTGAGTATTCGATCAGAATGATTCCGTCTATCCTTAGGCGATGTGAATATTGATTTGTTTCATCAGTCAGGATGATCCCGTCTACTCTTAGGCGATGTGAATATTGATTTGTTTCATCAGTCAGGATGATCCCGTCTACTCTTAGACGATGTGAATATTGATTTGATCAGGATGATACCGTCTATCTTTAGACGATGTGAGTATAGAGATTATTCCTTCCCGTCTATCCTTAGACGATGAGAATATTGATTTGTTCATCGATCAGGATGATGCCGTCTATCCTTAGACGATGTGAATATGGAGATTATGGTGTCTTTCCGTCTATCATTAGACGAGGTGAGTATTCAATCAGGGTGTCTTCCCGTCCATCTTTGGGCGATGTGAGTATATTTCTCTTCCTGCCTATCAGTAGGCAATGTGAAAGGATCAGGTATGTTGTTGTAGCCCTCAGGGTTTGCTATATGGGGTATCACAAGCAACGGGTATTCAAATCAGGAGTTCTTTATCAGATGATTAATCAGTTTGGTGCCGCAATGACTGGACTCGGTTTTCTGGACCTTATTCCCCAAGCAGTTTACAGTATATGCTCGCGGTTGGCAAATTTTCGGGTTTTATTTGTATTCAACCGTCTCGTACCTCTGAATGTTTGAAGGCTGAGCGCTCTTCAAACCCTTCAGGTCCAAGTCGCTTGAATAGGGGCAGCTGTTGCACCCTAAAATTTGACCAACCGATTCTCCTATCTGACTCATGGTTTAAATTCATACTCGCAACTCAGGCAGATGATTTTTGTGCAAACAGGGGATATCAGAGTTTACAGCTTGATTTTCGTCTATCAGATGTGGCAGATCTAGTCCAGATCACCAGGGTTTTATTTTCGGGATTGCGCGCTCCTCGGTGATTTTTAGCTTGCACAGTGATTTTGAGGATATTCTGATGCCCGGGGATCTCTGTTCGATTCAATCTGGTCTCGTGCGTTTTTTTTATGGGGGTCATTTGCATTCATCTGCATTTTTAGGATTTTTATAGACTTTTGTGAATTTTTAACAGGCTTTACAGATTTTTCTGGAATTTAAATAGGGTTTTTGTATTTTTTAATGGTTTAATTCTCTTTTTAGGATTTTATAAGAATTTTTAAATCATTTTTAGGAATTTTGTATAGATTTTTAAATAGATTTTAATATTTTTAGATAATATAGAAAATAATATAGTTTTTTTTCTTTTATTAATGATAGATTTTAATTGATATTAAATGATATTAGGATTTTAATAGAGAATTAGTAAAAGTTTAGAGTCAATTAGATCTTAATTGTTTTTTTAGGCTTAATTAGGATAATATGGAATTAATTAGACTTTTAATCTTTTTTTTAGAGTTTAATTAGGTTAATTGAATTTCTAGAGTTAATTAGATCTTAATTGATTTTTTAGATTTTATTAGGATTAATCATTAGTTAATTAGGTGTTAATTGTTTTGATTAGGTAATTAGGATTAATTGTTTTTTATTAAAATTCAGTTTTTTTCAGTTTTTTTTATTCAGTTCGTATGGGCCCAGGGGTTTTTTTTTGGTGAGGCCCAATTCTCATCAATTGGCAATTCAGCAAGTCCAGATTGTCCAAAAATAGGTCCAAATTCGTCCAGCCTCTTCCCAGCAGTCTCCAGAAATTTCTAGAAAGTTCCAGCACTCTCAGTGCTTTAAATACCAAGATGACACGTGTTGGCTCAGAAGAGGCCCCACGAGTTTCACGCACAGCACGCCACGCCACACTCAGAACGGCCCCACCTGTCCCCCACTCACTCTCTCTCTCTGCGCATGTGCGCCACTTGGCACCTCGCCATCATTCACCGGAGCCTCACCTGGAAACTCACCGGCGGCCATGCATCAGCCGTAACTTCCCACCGCCGGTGACCCCCAACGACTTCCGGCCACCGTCATCCCCAAACGTCCAAAATCCCCCAGCAACTCATCTTCTTCCTCCGATCGTCCCTCCTTCACCTTCATCTTCTCCTCGCCGGAAAGATCAACCCTCGCCGGAAACTTCAACCTCTTCCCCGGAACCTTCAAACCCCCTTCGTTCTGCAATAGCTATCTTTTCCAGAATCCTTCGCACACCTTCATCGTTCTTCATCAAATTTTCCAGAACACATCAATCTTCATCCATTTTCTCCAGAACACCAACAATCTTCGTCAAGATTCCCAGAATAGCGCCAAGATCTTTAATCTTCTTGCTTCGTTATCCAAGAACACACCAGTTTTTTCTCAGAAACTTGTAGGTCTTCATCAGCTTTCCAGAGATTTCGCGCTTCAAGATATTTCAACGAACTTCAAGAATACCTTATCTTGTTCTTGCTTCGCCCAGAGATTTGAGAAGAGAGTTTGGTTGAGAGTTGTTTGGAGGATCGTTTGAGATTCTGAGAACCTTTTTCTCCACCGAGCTTCAAGAACTCTTCGCTACAGCCAGGTACACATCACTTCACTCTTGTTGCATGTGTCTTCTGTTTGATGATGCAGCTTCAGTTTGTGTTGATTCATTGAGTTTCAGCTTCGATTAAGGTTTGATTTTGGTTGAGGCATGGATTGAGAGGGATAATGGTAATATTGTGGTGTTTTGTTGTTGTTGTGTTGGGGATTCGTGAGAATGTTCTAAGGTGAGTTGCAGAGAGAGTGAATTGAGGGAGGCGAATGAAGGAGACGGCTAAAGAGGAGAATGAACAGTGTTAGGGTTGGGGAAGAATTAGGTTTTGTTTAGCATATAATTGGATTAGGGTTTGGACGTTGGGCTAAGCCCAAACGCGTTTTCTGAACGCTACATCCCAAATTGCTTCCCCACCCCCCTGGCGTGTGAGATCAGGAAGAATTGAGTTGGGCCTTAGGCCCCAATTGCTGTTAACACCCCCTTGTCCAAGCCCATAATGAAAAATAACTAGAAAAAATCACTAACGGCACCCCCATATGTTTTTTTTCTGATTGTTTGGTTTCTGAACATGGGCCCTGCGCCCTAGTGCTATCTGCACCCCCCAATCAGGGCCCAATGTAGAAATAACTAGAATTCTTTGCTGATAGTACCTCCCCCAGCTTTGTTTCAATTTTATTTCAATTTCTTTTATATTTTCATATTAAATAAATCATAATAAATTGAAAACGATTGTTTTTTTAATGATTCTTTTTTCTACCATTTCATGAAAATGTTAAGAAAATTAAATAAAAATAAAAATGTCATTTTATTTTTGTTTGCTATTTTTTTGCATATTTTCCAATTAATTGATTTCTTTTTAATATTTTCAATGCATGCATATCATTAGAAAATTAATAAAAAATGGTAGATTTAGTCAAATAATTCCGTTCTTTTTTCTGTAGACTCGTGATTCAGTGTAGAATTTTATAATACAAAAATATCAGCTTAATCATGCATTTTCATTTTAATTGCATTTTTTCATTGTTATTGATGTTGAATAAATTGGTTTGTGGATATGCCTGTGTTGCTGATTTTAGTTCTTTCACCTGGTATTGAAATTTATTCTGATTTTTCAGCATGTTGCCCTAGAGCCATGTAGGTCTCCCACTAGATTTTGTTAGATTTTTGTAGGATGTTCTGATGTGATTTGTCTGAGCCTGAAGATAGGAGAAGTCTTGATGACTTCTGACTTTGAAGTTCAACTGTGGTTGAACTTCAGAGATAGTCTCTTGTGGTTTGTTGGCCTGTGGTTTCTTCTTGAAGGTGGGAGCTGATGGAGGTCCTGTTGGAGCTTGCAGAAGATGCAGTGGATTAAGGCTTAGTCTAAGGGCTTGTTGTCTGTTTGTGAGGTTCGAGATCCTGAAGTTTGAAGGGAGTTTATGGTACTTTCCTGAGGAAGGCACTATGAATGACTTTCATTCTTTCTTCTCACCTCTTTCGTAAGTATCCAATGATGTCGGAGCCGACTTGTGAGTTTAATTTCTCCTGAGGAGGAATATGAACTGATCACATGTTGTTGAGCCACATGGGATACGATTCCTAAGTGGAAGCCCCCTAGTACTTTCCTGAGGAAGGTCCTATGGGTCTATTCACTTAGTTCCATTAGTTTGTCTAGGATTTCTTAAGTATCCAGTGATGTTGGAGCCAACTTGTGAGTTTAATTTCTCCCGAGGAGAAATGTAAACTGATCACAGTTGTTGAGCCACGTAGGATACGATTCCTAAGTGTCAGCCTCCTAGTACTTTCCTGAGGAAGGTCCTATGAGTCTGTTCACTTAGTTCCCCTAGTGCATATAGGTATTTCTCAAGTATCCCGTGATGCCGGAGCCTTCATGTGAGTTTAATTTCTCCTGAGGAGGAATGTAAACTGATCACAGTTGTCGAGCCGCATAGGATATGACTCCTGAGTGGTAACCTCCTGATACTTTCCTGAGGAAAGTACTATGGGCTTGTCTGCTTAGCTTCCTTTCTCTGGTAAGCTTGTTCTGAAGCTTGGAGACTGGGATTGATTCCTCCTGCTTAGGTTTTGATTAGAAGTATTGCTTAGATCTTTGCTTAGGGTGCAGTATAGAGTTTTGTTTAGAGAGTTATTAAGAGCTTGTTTCAGGTTTGTTAGAGGCCCTGCTCAGGGTTAGTCTCTTTGTGTTGTTTGACTTGTGTGATGTTATGCTGCATTAGACTTAGGTGTTCATCTAGATAGTTCTGAATAGGTGCATCTTAGAAGTAGACTTTGTGTGCATGAGAAGTTGAGGTGGTCCTCCTTCTGCTTGTTTGTTATTGCGTGGCTTTGCTTGTTGGTATTTGGTAGAGCTGAGCTCCCTTGCCTTTGTGGTTTGCGGCCTCTGTGCCTTGTTTGTTTAGTTGTTGCATCCATGCATATTTTCAGTATTTCTTTACGTTGCAGTTTCTTGTTTGTCGTTTAGTCCTGTTGCCATGATCCCTTAGGAGCTCTGACTTCTCCGCTGCGGAGTTGTATAGACATTAGGATGGTCAACCAGGTGTGATATCAGTAGGTAGATTCCCCTGTTTCTCAGCTATAGTTCTAGGGTTTCCCTTTCCTTTCTGTAGGAGCTTTTTGAGTAGCTTGACCCGTAGTTAGCTGAACTACAGCTGCTCTGATTCTTCGTTCCAGACGAAGATATGTAGGCATAGGATGCGATATCCTAGCGAGCACACTAACGATTAACTTTTGTTCTCTCGCGGCTGTGCGATCGAGACTTTCCCGCTAACGACTAATTGTTATCCTTTTCTCCTGCCCGAGTGCATTCGAGACCAGATCGTATTTGTAGGTTCCCGAGCCTTAGAGTCCAGTTTGTTTTCTCACTGCTGTGTGAGAGCCCCTGTTTACCCGTAGTTAGCCGAACTACGTTTGCTCTGATCTTTCATATCAGATGGAAGTACGTAGGCACAGGACGCGATGTCCTGGCGAGCAACCTTTCCCCCGTTTAGACGTAGGAAGTCGAACTACGTTGACTCTGACTTTCCCATTGCACGAGGGAATACGTAGGCCCAGAACACCGTATGTTCTGTCGAGTCCTGTCCTTTTATTTTCTTTTCAGACCAGCCATTAGCGTAGATAGATAATACACCCTTTTACCTATAAACACCAAGCGTGGATCCCATCGAGTACGATGGACGTGAGGGGTGCTAATACCTTCCCCTTGCGTAACCGACTCCCGAATCCAGGTTTTGGTTGCGATGACCATACCTTTTTCCCGTCTTTGCGAGGTTTACTTCGAGCGTTCCCTTTCCCGCTCTGAGGGATAAATAACGCACGGTGGCGACTCTCCTGTCAAGCCGGCGCCGATTTTCGCAGTAGCGACAGGCCATCCTAGAGAATTGATAGAGGTGACAAAAGGGCCTGACTTAGGCATATGACTGGTGAACCACCTGCATAGGAGAGGTACACAGCAAGACACATTCCTTCCTCGTCGCTTTTCATTCTGGTAGTGGGTTGAATGGTGGATATCTCCCAGCAAAGTAGGAACTGGGTTCTCCGCAGCCAAAATATAGAAGGCATCAGAATCAACAAAATCAGGAATGTTCGGGAACAACACGATGCCATAAACACATACAGCAAGGATGACGTCAAAAACACCCCAGCTACCCTTCTGGGCATATTCTCGAGCTTTCTCCACCAAGACATCCAACGGAAATCCCCATACGTCTCCTCTTCTGATCATCTTCCCAGACAGCTCAGACTCTTTCAAGCACAGGATGGCAGAAAGCTCAGCCAGCTTAGGCTCAGCGTCCGTACGATAGAAAGGCATCTGCTCACGGATCGGTATATCCAGAAGTGCCGAATACTCCTCCAGGGTAGGAGCCAAAACGAAGTCGGGGAATACAAAACACCTGAGCTCCGCGTCGTAGAACTGTAACAGAGTATAGATGCCGCTGGTCTCGTAGGCAGATGGCTGATAAACGTAGGTCAGAATCCTCCCATATCTCTTTCTGAAGTCACCCATTCCCCTCTTCTTAGCAATAGCAATCAACTCTAACAATAGACTGATATTCGGCGACGGAAACTTATAGGGCAATACTCTCTTCAGGTTTTCCATGTCTTGCTAGGAACAAACACCGGAACTGGAAGGGAAAATATGTACCTGCAATACACACACGTTAGTTGAATGCAGATGGTAATGCAATGATGCAATATGATAAATAATGCAATCTGCGAACACAGGGACTATGCTGTAGCCTGAAGAGGAACATCTCTGTGATCGAGAACAGAAAACCAACACGGTCACCAGAATCTCATGCCACTAACTACCATCTGATACTCAAAATATCAATCCCCTGGTAAGAAAACCATCTGAACCTCTGTATCTGACGAGAATACCATCTGATAATAGCCTCAACCTCAGATAAGAAACCCATCTGACCCAGACAACACACCTGGAGATAAATCAAGAACACCGTCTGATAACTACTGAATCATGGTTTCTGAAGGCCAGTTTTCCTGCAATAACCCAGTCCCTCTCACAGGTAGGATAGACCTAATCCGCGGACAAAGGTACGGCATCCTATGCGGTCATCAGCGTCACAGACTTTCATGAATGACGATACGATTCCCAGAAGGAGTGGCATCATCAAGTCATGAAGAGGCCTCACTTAGCTGACTTCCAAATGATCGGTCCCCAGAGTCGACAACCCTCACGTCTGGACTCCCCTCAGATCCTCAGGACCGGAAAGGAGCACCTCTGCAAGAATCTCGTCTGAGCGCAGATTTTCGTAGGGAACTGTGCCTGCTCAGCAGACAGGTTCGTCTACTACTTCTCCGCAACTATATCTAGGTGTGTACTCAAGCCCAGGTCCGGCTTTTCACTCACAGTAACCTCCCTTTGCCCACAGCAATAATCATAATAATATAATGCTGGAAAATAAATGCGGAAAGGTAAAGGTACAGAAAAGTAAAGTGCAGAAAAGTAAAACACAATATGCACAACACCCAACAAACAAACACCCAAGCGCTAGGATTGACTCGCGTAGGGGATGGGAAACGGTCCCAGCATAAGGGATGGGAAAAGTCCCTAGATGCTATTTCCCCAGCAGAGTCGCCAGCTGTCGCTACTGCGAAAATCGGCGCCGGCTTGACAGGAGAGTCGCCACCGTGCGTTATTTATCCCTTAGAGCGGGAAAGGAAACGCTCGAAGTAAACCTCGCAAAGACGGGAAAAGGTATGGTCATCGCAACCAAAACCTGGATTCGGGAGTCGGTTACGCAAGGGGAAGGTATTAGCACCCCTCACGTCCATCGTACTCGATGGGATCCACGCTTGGTGTTTATAGGTAAAAGGGTGTGTTATCTATCTACGCTAATGGCTGGTCTGAAAAGGAAAGAAGGACAGGACTCGACAGAACATACGGTGTTCTGGGCCTACGTATTCCCTCGTGCAATGGGAAAGTCAGAGTCAACGTAGTTCGACTACCTATGACTAAACGGGGGAAATGTTGCTCGCCAGGACATCGCGTCCTGTGCCTACGTACTTTCATCTGGTATGAAAGATCAGAGCAAACGTAGTTCGACTGACTACGGGTAAACAGGCGCTCTCACACAGCCGTGAGAAAACAAACTGGTCTCTAAGGCTCGGGAACCTACAAATACGATCTGGTCTCAAATGCACTCGGGCAAGAGAAAGGGATAACAATCAGTCGTTAGCGGGAAAGTCTCGATAGCACAGCCGCGAGAGAACAAAGGTTAGTCGTTAGTGTGCTCGCTAGGATATCGCATCCTATGCCTACATATCCTTGTCTGGTACAAGGAATCAGAGCAGCTGTAGTTCAGCTAACTACGGATCAAGCTACTCAAAAGCTCCTACAGAAAGGAAAGGGAAACCCTAAAACTATAGCTGAGAAACAGGGGAATCTACCTACTGCTATCATGCCTGGTTGACCATCCTAATGTCTATCATAACAACTCCGCAGCGGAGAAGTCAGAGCTCCTAAGGGATCATGGCAACAGGACTAAACTACAAACAAGAAACTGCAAAGTAAAGGAATACTGAAAATATGCATGAATGCAACGACTAAACAAACAAGGCGCAAAGGCCGCAAACTACAGAGGCAAGGGAGCTCAGCTCTACCAAATACCAACAAGCAAAGCCACGCAATAACAAACAAGCAGAAGGAGGACCACCTCAACTTCTCATGCCCACAAAGTCTACTTCTAAGATGCACCTATTCAGAATTATCTAGATGAATACCTAAGTCTAATGCAACATAACATCACACAAGTCAAACAACATAAAGAGACTAACCCTGAGCAGGGCCTCTATCTACAAAACAAGAAGCTACTCCTGGGTAAGGCCCCTAACAAACCTGAAACAAGCCCCTAATCTATCTCTAAACAGAACTCTATGCAACACCTTAAGCAGGGACCTAAGCAAAAACTCTAATCACAACCCTAAGCAAGAGGAATCAATCCCAGTCTCCAAGCTTCAGAACAAGCTTACCAGAGAAAAGGAGCTAAGCAGACAAACTCATAGTGCCTTCCTCAGGAAAGTACCAGGAGGTTACTACTCAGGAGTCATATCCTATGCGGCTCGACAACTGTGATCAGTTTACCTTCCTCCTCAGGAGAAACTAAACTCACATGAAGGCTCCGGCATCACTGGATATTTGGGAAATCCTATATGCACTAAGGGAACTAAGTGAACAGACTCATAGGACCTTCCTCAGGAAAGTACTAGGAGGCTGACACTTAGGAATTGTATCCTACGTGGCTCAACAACTGTGATCAGTTCACATTCCTCCTCAGGAGAAATTAAACTCACAAGTTGGCTCCAACATCACTGGATACTTGAGAAATCCTAGATAAACTAATGGAACTAAGTGAATAGACCCATAGAACCTTCCTCAGGAAAGTACTAGGAGGCTTCCACTTAGGAATCGTATCCCATGTGGCTCAACAACATGTGATCAGTTTACATTCCTCCTCAGGAGAAATTAAACTCACAAGTCGGCTCCGACATCATTGGATACTTACGAAAGAGGTGAGAAGAAAGAGTGAAAGTCATTCATAGTGCCTTCCTCAGGAAAGTACCATAAACTCCCTTCAAACTTCAGGATCTCGAACCTCACAAACAGAGAACAAGCTCCTAGACTAAGCCTCAATCCACTGCATCCTTGCAAGCTCCAACAGGACCTCAATCAGCTCCCACCTTCAAGAAGAACCTACAGGCCAACAAACCCCCAAGAGGCTACCTCTGAAGTTCAACCACAGTTGAACTTCAAAGTCAGAAGTCATCAAGACTTCTTCTATCTCAAGCTCAGACAAATCATATCAGAACATCCTACAAGAATCTATCAAAAATCTATGGGACACCTACATGGCTCTAAGACAACATACTAAGAAATCAGAACAAAATTCAACACCAGGTGAAAGAACTAAAATCAGCAACACAGACATATCCACAGACCAATTATTCAACATCAATAACAATGAAAAAATGCAATTAAAATGAAAATGCATGATTAAGCTAATGCTTTTATACTATAAAATTCTACACTGAATTACGAGTCTACAGAAAAAAGAACGGGATTATTTGACTACATCTACTATTTTTTATTAATTTTCTAATGACATGTATGCACTAAAAATATTAAAAGAAATCAATTAAATGGAAAATATACCAAAAATAACAAACAAAAATAAAATGACATTTTTATTTTTATACAATTTCCTAGACATTATGATGAAATGGTAGAAAAAAGAAGAATTAAAAAATCACTTATTTTCATTTTATCATGATTTATTTACAAACATGAAAATATGAAAGAAAAACAAAATAAAAGAAATGAAATAAAATGGGGGGGGTTCAAACAGCAAGGTTTATGAGTTCATTCTGGCTGGGCCCAAGCAACGGGGGGTGCGAAAAGCATTAGGGCGCAGGGCCCAGTCTCATCAAAAACAATTAATAAACTCAGAAAGAAGAAAAACGCCTGGGGGGTGCTGTTAGTAGCTTTTTTCAGTTATTTCTTATTGGGCTTATGCCCAGGGGGGTGCGAATAGCCTTAGGGCCTAAGGCCCACATCAATATCACTCAGCCTCTCACACGCAGGGAGGGGTATACGAGCAGATTGGGAGCAGTGTTCAGAAAAATACATTTGGGCCTAAGCCCAAACCTAACCCTAACCCAACGAAACCCTAAACAAAACCTAATCCCTTCTCCCCAACTCAGGTTACTGTTCACTCACCTCTAACCCTAGCCGTTTCGTCCGTCTCCCCCAACCCACTCTTTCTGCAACCTCTCTTTCTCTCTTCTCAAGAACTCTCAACACTCAAACGGATCAATCAAGCCAACACATCAATCTAAGCCTAACAATCTTGCATCAGCCTCACACACATCATCAAGATCACACCAAATCTCAACATCACACATTCAAACCACGCATCAATTAATTCGCAAAAACCCTAACCGTTCTACAAATCCATGAAGACAACGCAATCTGAAAGAATATGCAACGAATTCCAGAAAGCATACCTGGAGATGGATCTGGGGCGAACTGGAGATTCTGGAGAGCGAAACTCCGGTGAACGACGATCCCAGCTGTTAGCAGGTAGATGAACGCGTATGAAGAAGAGAAAGGGCCTGGAATGTTCTTGAGGAAGATCTTCAGAAGATCTTAGAGTATCTTGCTGAGAGAGGATGAATCACGAGGATCTTCTGTGAAGATCGTTGGCGGATGGATGTTTCTGGAAATTCTTTGAATGAAGATTTGATGGCGTTCTGGAAACCTTGAAGAACGATGAAGATCGTTGAATGTGTTCTGGAAAATTTCTGGCAAAAACGATGAAGGTCTGAGCGAGTTCTGGAGAAGCTATTCTTGAGATGCGACGAGGATGGATGGATTCTGGGAATTTACTTGAGGTTTCCGGCGAGTATGATCTTTCCGGCGAGGTACCGATGAAGGTGGAAGGGAGGAGATCGGAGACGATCGGAGTGAAGAAATGGATTTCTGGGGATTTTTGGGTGTTTGGGGATTCCGGCGAGAAAGACGGTGGCCGGAAGACGGTTGGACGGCGGCTCAGGGCGCCTGCATGCCCGGCGGCGAGGTCCCGGCGATGCTCCGGTGACTAGCTGTGGTGATGGCAGGTGGCAGAGGTACTGATGCAGGTGCAACGCGTGGCGCGCATGCACAGAGAGAGAGAGGAAGTGGTGGCTGAGTGGGACGCGTGGCGTAAGCTGGGGGCTTCAGAGTGTGTGGTGGCGTGATCAATGCGAAACGCGTGGGCCAACCCTTGAGCCAACACGTGGCAAGCTGTATTTAAGACACTGATAAAGTCTGGAACCTTCTGGAACGCTCTGGAGAAGACTGGACAAAGCTGGACTTTTCTGGACATTTCCTGGACATGCTGAGTTGCAAACTGATTGAGAACTGGGCCTCAAAAAACTGCACTCTGGCCCATACGAAAATGACCAAAAAACTGTAAAAAAACTGAATTAAAAAAACAATTAAACCTAATTATATCTAATTAAAATCAATTAACACCTAATTAGCTAATTACCCTAATTAACTCTAAAATGATTAAAATCTAGTTAACTCTATATCAACCTAATTAACTAAACTAATAATACTACAATTAATTCTAACTAAAATTAATCTATCCTAATTAAATCTAAAAAAAACAATTAACCTAATTAAACTCTAAAAAGTGATTAAAAGTCTAATTAATTCTATATTATCCTAATTTCTTATTAAAGTTCTACCATTATTTAATATCTATTAAAATCTATTATTAAGAAAAACTATATTATTTTCTATATTATCTAAAAAACAATTAAACCTATATTCTAAAAAATCTATTTTAAAATTCATATAAAATTCTAAACTATTATTAAAAGAAAAAACTATATTATTCTAAAAAAAGATAAAACTATTTAAAATCTTATTTATATTCTAAAAATCTATTTAAAAAAATCTATAAAATTCTAAAAAGAGATTTAAGCTATTAAAAAATACAAAAACCCTATTTAAATTCCAGAAAAATCTATAAAGCCTATCTAAAATTCACAAAAGTCTATTAAAATCCTAAAAATGCAGATGAATGCAAATGACCCCCATAAAAGAGCGCACGAGACCAGATCGAATCGAACAGAGATCCCCGGGCATCAGAATATCCTCAAAATCACTGTGCAAGCTAAAAATCACCGAGGAGCGCACAATTTCCTGAAAATAAAACCCTGGTGATCTGGACTGGATCTGCCATATCTGATAGATGATAATCAGGCTGTAAACTCTGATATCCCCTGCTTGCGCACAAATATCACGCGTCTGATTTGCGAATATGAATTTAAACTACGAGTCAGATAGGAGAATCGGTTGGTCAAATTTTAGGGTGCAACAACTACCTCTCGACTTTCATCTTCCTTTTCTTCTGGATCATTCACCACTTCAGTCGGTTTATCCGGTTTTTGGTACATGGCTGGATTATCAAGTCTTGGATTGGTAGGTCCGTCAAGTTCCTTGCCACTTCTTAATATTACAGCGTTGGCATGTCCTTTCGGGTTAGGTTGAGGTTGTCCAGGGAATACTCCAGCTGGTGCAGCAGTAGGTGCTTGTTGTTGAGCTACTTGTGAAATCTGAGTTTCAAGCATTTTGTTATGGGTAGCTAATGCATCTACTTTGCTCACTAATTGTTTAATCTGCTCACTAGTGTGAATGTTTTGGTTTAAGAAGTCCTTGTTTGTCTGAGATTGGCTAGCTATAAAGCTCTCCATCATCAATTCAAGGTTCGATTTTCTAGGGATATTAGGAGCAGTCTTTTGATATCCTTGTGATGTAGCTGGTGCTTGACCTGGTGCGTAATAAGCATTGTTATTCTTATAGGAGAAATTCGGATGATTCTTCCAACCTGGGTTGTATGTGTTTGAGTAAGGGTTTCCTTGAGCATAATTCACTTGATCAGTGGGAGTTCCTGCCAATAGTTGACAATCAGAGACTTCGTGTCCTGGGACTCCACATAGCTCACAGTTAGGTGTTACTGCAGCCACGGTGGCTGCAGGTGTTATGGCCAAGTTGTCGATCTTTTGGCTTAGTTGGTCAAACTTCGCATTGACTTGGTCCATACTACTTACTTCGTACATACCTCCTTTTGTTGGTTTTTCAGTTGCGACTCTCTCGCTTCCCCAGAGGTAATGATTCTGAGCCATACTTTCGATAAGTGCATAGGCATCACGATATTCTTTGTCCATCAATGCACCACCCGCGGCAGCGTCAATTGTCATTCTTGTATTGTACAAGAGTCCATTATAGAAGGTATGGATGACCATCCAGTCTATTAATCCATGATGTGTACAAAGTCTAAGTAGATCCTTATAGCGTTCCCAAGCTTCGAATAATGATTCACTTTCTCTTTGCTTAAATCCGTTGATCTGAGCTCTCAGCATGGCTGTCTTGCTAGGTGGAAAATACCTATTCAAGAAAACTTTCTTAAGTTCTGCCCACGTAGTTACTGAGTTCGAAGGCAGAGATTGAAGCCAAGCTCTTGCTCTGTCTCGAAGCGAAAAAGGAAATAAACGTAGTCTAATGGCTTCTTGGGTAACTCCATTGGCTTTTACGGTATCTGCATATTGCACAAAGATCGAAAGATGAAGATTCGGATCCTCGGTAGGATTTCCGGCGAATTGATTTTGTTGCACGGCTGATATCAATGATGGTTTTAGTTCGAAATCATTTCGGTTGATAGCCGGTACTGCAATGCTTGAATGCGGTTCACCTTGCGAAGGATTAGCGTAATACTTGAGTGGATGAGTTTGTTCTTCAGCCATTCCTGCGTTTTCTGATTTTACGACTGGTTCAGGCGGATCTAATTGAAGATCTGGAATGTTGGAATTATTTTCGAAATCGAGTATACGTCTTCTTACGTGTAAGAAGCGTTCCGATTCAGGGATTAGAGGTTGCAAGTCTTCGCTTTTGGAGCGAGTACGTGGCATACACTCGGAGATTAGATTAAATTAAATAGTTGATACCTTAGTCTAGACAATGCTACCTAAGTGCACTAGTAACTAAATTAAGGAATCCCCGGCAACGGCGCCAAAAACTTGATGGGCTAAAGACGTGTCTACTTATGCGTCTAGCGGTATCTTACTGCAAGTGCACAGCCTATCGAAGTAATATTTAAGATTATCGATCCACAGGGATTCTATCGTTACTTAGTGCTAGATGAACTTCTAGTTTAGCTAAGGCGAATAGTTGTCACGATGGTTGTTGGTTTTCTAAGACTATTGAAGGCGGAATTAAAATTAAGTTTTTAATAAAATAATACTAAGTCGGTCGGTATGTAATTATACTAACTTAGGTGGGTCAATCTAACCTAGGCTTATAAAGATGTTCACTTAATCTATTCGGTAGAGATTACTAGTTTAAATACCCTCAGCTCACACTCTCGTGGTCTTGAATCAGATCTTATCCCTAAAGCCCTATGCCTGCTCTCGCTAGCCCATAAGTGTTTAGAGGTAATTTTTGGAAACTAAATAATTCTAATTTATCTTAAAGCGCTCTCGCTGTATTTAATTTAAATGCCTAACTTTAGCTATCTGGCTAAGATCTCACACTCTCGTGGTCTTGACCCAACCTAATACCCTTTTCTTACTCTCGTAACGAAAAGGTCGAATTCAATTAAAAAGCATCAGCCAGAATGTTAAGTGATTAATTATTTTAGCCCATGGTTATATTTTACCGGTTAAGTTGGTTATAACTACATACCGCCCTAAGGTATTTAGCTACTCATCGAGGTTGAATCAGACACAGAGTTAAATAATAACTTACTAATGGCAGAAAAATAAATAGACATTATAAATAAATTAAATTGCAATAATTGAAAAACCTGATTAACAAATATCTGAGTAGACTCCTTCTTCCACAGACCGGAAGGCTTGGAGTAGGCGGAAATAAAAATTAAAACGAATGCTGAAGGCTGGAAACAAATAAAAGTATAACAATTCCCTAATGTTGGAAATTGTTACACGGTTGGTTTGGATACAAATAAAACAAGGCAGGAAATAAAATAATGCTGGAATAATAATTCTGGTGGTAAGGTAATTCGGCAGAGCTTCCGCAGGAAATTTGGATAATGAAGTCTGTCCTTGAGTTCTCCTGAGCTGGTACTATTTATAGAGCTTCCAATGGGCTGGTGCCTTGGTCTTTTGCTTCTTGGGCTTTGCTGAAGTGGTTGAGAAAATGTTGGAAAGTGGCAGCAAAAATGGGAGAAGTCGTCCTCACGTGCTGCCTTGAGGAGAATTACTAGGAGGAGTGGTCTTCAGTGGTGGCTTGACGTAGTCTGAGTCAAAACCAAGTTTTATCCTTGTCACGGGCGTGACAAGGTCTTCACGCTCGTTATTTGATGATTTCAAGTGTCACGGTCGTGACTGCTTCCTCACGGTCGTGATGGCCCAAAGTAAGGTGTCACGGTCGTGACACCCTTGTAACGACCGTGGCCGTAACAAATTATGCAGACTTTTTGCAGGCTTCTGTCTTGCTTCATTTCTTGTGGTTTCTTTCGTTCCTTTCTTCTTAATTCATGATTCGGCCTCACATAACGATGTACCTGCAAAATAGTAAGAAAAACTCGAGAAATCGAGCGTCAAAACGGTGAATGCGCGATAAAACGTCAATGAAATCTAGCGATATAATCGATGCGTTTTCTCGTCATCAGTGCATCAGTAACAACATGATAAGGTATATGTTAGAACATTGAAAAGTGTCGTTGATTCTCTGAGAACTCTTTGATAGTAAATTTAAAGTGTATTGATGCACATTTTCTGAAAAACTACAAGGAGGCGCAAATAGAAGCTACGCATATAAAAGATAGAGAGGATTAATCAGGTGATTATAAATGCAAGGTATTGATATTTTGAATTTAATATTAGTGAAATTGTGTATTTTTATTAATGTTAAGTCTGTGATACTTAATCCCCTTAAAAATTCATTTGTCTAGCTTTTAGAAGTGATATAATGATTAAAATATAAAATTAGTATATAATTTTAATGAAGGGTTAAATATATTTGTGTTTCTTTAAGTAGGCACCTTACGTATGCGGCCACCCTAATTAAATAACAAGGTCCCCACAGTCCTTACCAATTGTGCAGAAACAAACCTTGAAATATCGAGTCTTCATTTTGGACTGTGGTCGTAGAAAACAATTAAAACACATACTACGCACATGATGCAAGGTTGGGGAAGAAGCAGACAATGTTTTTAAATGCATGCTTTTGTGTTGTGGTTGATGATGCATATTGTATGCTTTTGTGATTGTGGTTGATGATGCATATTGCATGATGTTTTTGTTGTTATGGATAAACATTAACATGCATGTGGGATCATTCTACCAATTATCACTTATCACTGTCCTTTTAGGTCATAGCTGGTGGGTCTGTCTTACTTGTAAAGCAGATTATAAGTTTTATACATCGCGTACACTTTCCGTAGTGTGTTTTTCTTCCACTTTTTTATACCTAATTTATTCTAGCATGTTGCATGCATATTTTTTGCCTTGCACCATCCAATTCCTTGGCCGAACCTTTATGTGTTTTCTCATCATTAAATTAATAGTTAAATACTATCAATATAGGATACCCAACTTCCAAAATATTTAACAAGATATGGTATGTGTAATAATAATAATAATAATAATAATAATAATAATAATAATAATAATAATAATAATAATAATAATAATAATAATATTATTATTATTATTATTATTATTATTATTATTATTATTATTATTATTATTATTAACAATAATAATAATAATAATTTTTTATTATTATTATTATTATTGTTATTATTATTGTTATTATTATTATTATTATTATTATTATTATTATTATTATTATTATTATTATTATTATTATTATTATTATTAACAATAATAATAATAATAATTTATTATTATTATTATTATTATTATTATTAACAATAATAATAATAATAATTTTTTATTATTATTATTATTATTGTTATTATTATTGTTATTATTATTATTATTATTATTATTATTATTATTATTATTATTATTATTATTATTATTATTATTATTATTATTATTATTATTATTATTATTATATCTTTGACAAAACAAATATTCAGCCTGTCATCATATTTTGACAAAAATAACCAACCTTAATCGAGTAGTTATAATTGATTGTCTGAATAATAAATTTAAAAAATAGTTATAATTGATTTTCTTAAAAAATGAATCAACCTAGTGAGTATTATTGGTTTCCATTTTAGAATACCAATTTCAAAATATTGTTTAATATTGTACATGTTAGCATACATGAAACTCCAAACAACAAATACATAAGAAATATTGTTCTTTTGTTCCATTCTACTATATTAATCTTATTTTGTTTCAGACCATATTATTATTGTATATTATATTGGTTCCTAGATTATTATCGACATAACAATAGATAGAGAAGTTTGAATGAGAGGTGCATATGAGCCCACTCATACGTGGACGTGTGTTGTAATTGGCAATAATGCATCCTAACCTCCAAACAAAGACACATGCCCAATCTATATCTATACTCTTTATATTATAAAATAAAACTTACAAAATATATTTTTTCGTTGATTCTATAATTTGTAATTATAATTATGATTGATTAAGTAAATGTTTTTGATATAAAAATTTATATCATTTGAATCAAGTTAATGCTCTTCGGTGACAAATATCTCTCTCATACTTTTCTACATTTTTAAGTGGATAACGATATGTATTTAAATTAAATTCTCTTTATTCATACTAATCATGGATATCTACATGTTATTACAATACTCATAATAAAATGTTGGATATTCAATCCGTGAGAATAAAAGGCTGAGGTCTCAATAATAAAAGTCTAATTGATAGACTACATCAACTTAATACAGTAAATGGATTGACAATTTAATTTGATCATAAAGTCTCTACATGGTTATTGATTATTGATTATGACTAAACACCACTTTTTAGTTTGGTGTTGAATATGATCAAAATGTCTAACTTTGCTAAAGTTCCATCTTCGAAAAGAATAGTATTCCTTACTATACAAATTTCTCAAGAAACTATGATCCAAACAAAACATAAAATTTTATTTTTTGGGAGACAGATGTCGAGCGTGATGTTTCATCAACAAGTTCAACAAGATAAATCAGAATTACTACATAATAAGTAATAGATGATGGAGCAGAAAAGTAATAAAGAACACAATCAATTGTTTATCCAATTCGATAAAACCACACCTATGTCTGGGGGCTGAGTCTACAACCCAGAAAAGAAAATTCACTATTAATAGTTTAGTACATTTAGACTTACAAACAACAACAAACCATATGTTGTTCAATGCCTCTTTCTAATACTATCCAATGACTTTTTATTTAGAGTCTCCCCCTAAATATGAGAACCTACTCACTTTCTTTTCAATCATGCAACCTGTGATTGAAGATTACAACTCAATAATCAATGTTGAATACTATCACTCAATTCTAGGCAAACCTTCTATATTAAGTTACTAAAACATAGAGGTGTACATACAACAATAACAAGGTCTCAAAAATAAACCCTAGCACTCTAAATCTTTAATGTATTGCTTGACTTCTAATGTAGGTTTTGAGCTTCTTATATAACATAGTAATTCTGAACTTTTCTCCCTGAATAATATATTTAATTTCGTCTAGAATTTATGCATAATACGTTGGATATTTGATTTGTTCCTTGAATATCTCCAACAAGATATGATTTGTTTCAATTTAAATTCAAAGTTAAATCTTCATTTAAATCTGAATTAATCTTCATCCAACTATCAAACAAATCACCTAATCATATTGCTAAGTCAATTAGCAATAAAATAGAACTTGATCTTCTCCAAAGATTAATCCAAAACACACATTCTGGAAACCATTGAGTAAGGCCCGAATATCGTACCAACATGTTGGAGCATTGCACCCAGCATGTGTCCTTTTTACATCTAAAGAAAGTTAGACCAATCTTGAATACTTTGACACTTCTTTATGTTGTTATTTTGCTAAATGTAGTCAATCCATTAGGAACTACAATCTCCCCCTTTAACAAATTGTGAAAAAACAACTCTTCAAGATAAATAACACTTCTTCTATCAGAACAAGTGACAACCAGTAGAACTACTAGACTATCATAGCATTCAATCAACACTGGCAGCCATCTTACAAATTATCAGAGTTATGCACCAGCACCAACAGCAAAAGTCAAAAGCATCAACGTTGAGATGCTTACACAAAATCCATTTAGTTGCTCCAAACCAACAAAGAATCACACAATCATTCACATACTTAGTCATGCATGAAACTAGTTAGTTCATAGTTAGTAGCATACAATCCTACTAACTAACATATATCAGCATGCAACCATTCATGTACTTAGTCGTGCACAATCAGTTAGTAGTTGACATCAGATTATGTAAGTAATACTACTACAATATATTTGTTTTCATAGATACACGGGCCAAATGTATTATTCGATACTCTAGCAGGGAGCACAATATTAGTACTTACCAGAGATAGTTAATATTAAAAACTATGTTGCCTGTTACCTCAGTACTCTGAAGGGGTGAGAAACACAAGAATTAGGGGTTTTAATTGGGTTTCACCAACTATGATCTTTTGTGCGGAATTAAAAAAACAATGTTAACAAGAGAAATAAAAATAAATAGACGCAATTATTTTTATCATGGTTCACTATTAACAAAGTTACTCCAGTCCACCCACCAAGGTGATTTCGCCTTAGACAAGGACTTAATCCAATAATCTCAACAGGTTACAACCTCTAAGTGTTAGAAAACAACTTATCCCTCTCAAGTATCCAAACTAACGACTTAGTCACTTGAGGAATCTACACTTTGAAAAGTGTTACAAAGGTGTGTACAATAATTGCTTTTAAACAAGCAGATGACACAATTGAAGTAAAATAACACAAAAGTGTTTCTAGCAAGATATGAACAACATCTCCTTGCTAATTTACAAAACTATCTTAAGAATAATCTCCTAGAGATTTGAATCGTATTAGCATGAGTTTGTAAGCTTAAAAGCTTCTTTTAATGCTTCTCTCATTTCTTGTAAAGCGGCGCTCTAATTTGGTTGAGCATTGAGCATCTTCTTCTTGAGATTACAACTTGGTGCTTGCTTCTGCCTTGCACACATCCTCTCGTGTTTTCTTCAGCTCTCTTACTTCATATTCTAGATACTCTCTCTTGATTTTCTCTTTTGCTCTTGCAGCATTTTGCACTTCAGCATTTAGCATTTTCACTTGGCTCGCAGCAACAGCAGTAGCGGCTACATCAACATTTTCCTGTGCTCACCAGCTTCTCTTCAAAAGCATTCAGATCTTCAATATATATAAAGAACATAAGAATAGATCAGTTAGAGGGTATAATAGGAAACATATTCCAACTATAATATCCCAACATTCACTAAAGGGTCACATCATAATATAAAAAGTCGCCCTTGCGCCACCTAGTCTAGGTAGAGGTCACAAACTATTTTGTACTTTTATATTCAGCGATTTATCCAACCATTCTTAATATTATATCTTTTAACTCTTCAGAGGCTTCAGATGTTGATTTGATAAAGAATGTTGTAGAGAGATCAATACTTGTAACTTCAAAACCTGAGTCTTCAGAGTCTCAGATATTCGTTCAGGATAACTATCTTAAGAGTCTTCAGCACTTGGTCTTTTAAAAGTGATGTCTTCAGAATCTTCAAAACTCGTTCAACAGAACCTCATCTTCAGAATCTTCAAAACTTGTTCAGCACATATTTGTCTTCAGAATCTTCAGAACTTCGTTCAACAAAACCTTGTCTTCAGAGTCTTCAGAACTTGATCTTCAGAAATGACGTCTTTAGAATCTTCAGAACTTCATTCAACAGAACCTTGTCTTTAGAAACTTATGAACTTGAACTTCATAAATGATCTCTTTAGAATTTTCAGAACTTCGTTCAACAGAACCTTGTCTTCAGAAACTTCAGAACTTGAAACGATATAAGCACATCTTTTAGAAAGCCTTCAAGGCTTAATAACAGAGTCTCAATCAGAAGCTTTAGTACAAACATCCTTCAAAACCGTCGTATTAAAAAAGTATTCCTGAATTTTGACTTTAACTTGTACATAACATATGTTTTCTTCTAGAGTGTTTAGATCAGAGTCTGATGACGTCATACGCCTTTCTATCAGAGACATATCTTGTTTGCCAAAAGCTACACACTAGACAGAAACCATAAAGTATCGAATTATTTTCTAATATAACATGTGCAGTTATCATCAAAACTTAAGGCCAGATACATAACCACTCTTGTTCTTACATACTCAGCAACATTACTATTCCCCCTTTTGATTTTCCATAATTTGGCAAAGGTTTAGTTCTTAACATAACATCTAGAAGTCAGTCATCATATGTTTGTATGTTAGCACATATACAGAAAAATACATTATTAAGTGATGCGCAATATTAGATATGGTTTAAGGTTACAACATTAAGTTCAGAATAGGCTATAAAGCCTTTACAAATCCAAACAAACCCGCCTATAAGGGCCATAACAACTAAGCTAGAACCAGGAAATCTTCAGGAAGAATTCTCCAAACTTTAGCTCCTCAGATCAAAAGCCAATTTAGGCTTTCTTCATATGACTCAAAATCACTTAATTCCATTAGCTCTACAACTGCAGCCTGTATCCTTCTTATCTTCTCAAGATGCATATTTTATAGCATTATCTTCTTAGGGCCGGAAGTTCCATCATAAGCTTTAACAATGGTTGTGTTATTCCATCATAAGTTTATCCGCAACATCCTTGGGAACCACAGTTTCTTTTACAAATACTCTCCCCCCAAATGAATCATCAGAATTTTTATTCATGTTGAAATGAAGAGAGAGAGAGAGAGAGAGAGAGAGAGAGAGAGAGAGAGAGAGAGAGAGAGAGATGTATTCTAATATATGGGTAAAGCACGATGCTTGTCTTTCTTGATTGTAATGATAACCCGGTTATACCACTCTTGAGACAACAAAACAATTCACCTTAAATTCCATACCAAAGTGGTCTTAAGGAAGAAAAATGCTTGTTTTTCTTTTGGTACAACTCCTTAGCATCGATTGCTATTGAATCTCAAAAATGCATACCCATTTTTCAAAGTTGACTGCATCAAATGACTTAAAATGTTAGATACAAATGTCACGAAATTTTATCCAACATTACACTTTTTAAACATCTGCTTCACCTAGAGTAATTGCTTATCACTACCCCCAGTGGTAGAGAATTTAACTTCATCAAAAGACACGGTAGCAATGATTCTCTCCTTGCTGACCCAAGATATTATGTTGTTGAAACGAGAGAACATCCATCATTGTCATCATTACCATTGAAACTTATCATGAGGTTCTCCTTGTTTGTAATGCAGACTTCCTTTAGTAGTTAAAATACTTCTTCAAATGTCCAAACTTATTTTGACAGCCATATCCCTTTCAATATTTTTTTTAACCAGTCTTTTATGAATGTTGAACACAATGACCAAGAAATTTGCTTCATCATTTTCCTTTGATATAAACATTACAAATTCTTCATACTTACTTTGAAAAGCATGGAAGCAAACCTTCACCCGGATCACTTGACAGTAAAAAAGTAGATAGTCTCCCTAACCTCGCTCTCTTCATATTTGAACTGCTTTATTGACTAAAACACCTTATCATCTTGACTCAAATTTCACCAAGCATCAAGTTTTCTTCATGAATAAGAATTATCACATTGTCAATGTCTTCCCAAGAGCACCCTTTAAACCATTGACATCCATAGTAACAAACATATTTAAACATATTTGAGTATTTGTTTAAATATTTTAAAAGTCTTAGATTAATAATTCAACTATTTTTCGCTATCAAGTGAAAGAATTTAACATATCAATTATATAAAAGTAAGAAACAAATACTATTTGTTTAAAACAATATTATTTTATAGATACTTATATTGAGGTGTTGTAGTTTTATGTTAATGATGAAAATCTATGACTACTTTTGTTATATGCTTATTATTAAATAAATTAAAGTCTCAATTTTCCGCTGTGTATAACATAATATGTTTCTCAAATGTGTGTGATTATAGTTGTAGCATTCTTGTTTCGAGTGAGTTATTGAAATATTGTATATAATCCTATATTCTGTTTAAAATTATATGGATTTGATCTCACTCAAAAGATAGTAAATCTTTTATATGACCATCATATTCTTTCATGTGAAATTATCTAAATAACGTATTCTATTTATGTGTAAAATATGTAGTTGAGTTTATAAAAATCTAATGCTGGTATATTATAGAACCACTTCTCTGTATAATTTTGCACTTAAAATAAAATTAGTATCTCATTGTAGTATTTAATACTAGTGAACTCTGATAAATTTTTATTTTATTGAATCAAGTGGGAATGCATGTGCACTTAATTATATAATCTAAAAATATTATATTATTATTCTCATATTGTCATATATTCTTGCACACGTTATAAAATATGACATATTCTAAGAAGACTTCAAAATGTATAATAACTCTAATAAGTCTTATTCTATTATACGGAGATATATATTAATCTCTTAATCTCAAGAAACATCATAATTTGATGTTTAGGTCGATATTGAAAAGACACAATAATTCTTTAGCATGCAATAATATTCTGTTATTCTATCTTCAATAGTCCATATTTGTCATATCATAATATAAAAGTACAAGTAAATATCAATACTCTTATCGAGTATAATATTGTGTTATAAAGTTATTTATGATTAAGTGTAGTTACTCCCGTAATAGGGTATTCCTATATGTAATTATTATTCTTAGACCTATGTGGATATTCTATGACCTATAATTTAAAACTCATTAGTATAATCATTAACTATAGACTTATACATATGAGTAAGTCTTATGATATTTTGGGTTAGTGGGAGTTTATCAATAGCATTTTCATATACTTGGGTCATTATTTATAACATATTACTCTTAACTTAAATATGCTACTCTAAATTCATCATTCTTTATATAAAGTTGTGAGTTTTAAAATGTATGATTTGTCTTCCCTATCCGATACAATTTCTGCAGCATTGAAATTGACTTCTTTTTTATTGATCAGTGTTTTGACCATTATTGATATTCTAACATCTAAATCAATATTTTTTAATAATTAATTATTGTTATCTAAATGGAATATTATTAAATTAATTATTTAATTAATCAAATATGTATTGACATAATTAATTATTAGTTAATTATAGTATGATCTATTGTTACTAAACACTAAATAGATAAATTGTTTGATTGAGTTTTATGTGTGAATGGATCGTGGTGGGTTGAACCACTCAGTTAAACTCAATAAGAGGTCCCCATCCTCAGTCGTTAGGGATTACAATTTGACCCATCCCCAATGGACACCCACAAAATTACCCAATACGATATCGTAAAAACGCGCAACAATGGGTACAGGCATGGGCTCGGGTAGTTACCCATAAAAATAAGCGGGTATGAGTGCGGGTATGGACACCTTAGTGTCCACCCCGCCACATACCTGAATAATATATGTTTATGTATTTTCATTTATATTTATATATTTTAATTTATATTATTCTATAAACATGTTTGTCTATCAATTATAAAAAAGTATGTCAATATTAAATCATTACATATTTAATATAAGTGTTTGTTTATTTCAATAATAAATTGTTTAAAAACTTTATAATATTTTTAAAAACTTAAAATTATATGATATTTTATAATTGATCTATTTATTTTTAATAGGAATGCAGGTAACGGGTACGGGTATGAGTACTTACATACCCATAGGGCACGGACACAAGTGCTAACTTTGATGCCCAAGCAGATATGAACTCGGGTACAGGGATTGTTTCAAATCACCGGTATGGGGATGGGTACTATAATACCCTGCCCATTGTCATTCTCAGTCGTTTAGCTATTTAAGTGTCTCCCCATTAGACAATTAACATACTTTGAAAACCGTAAACGACAATGAAAATAGTAATTCTCTCATACTCACACTCTCCAACAACAACCTCTTAAATCTTGTAAGATACATCGTTCTTATTAATTTTAATTGTTCTATAATATAGTAGTGTGCTATAATATTGTATCTATCAATTATTTAAATTCTATCATGATATGGTGTGCTACTTCTTGAAGAACACATCTTGTAAGTTGTTTTAGTCAAAATTTGTTAAAGGAAAGTTTGTTGCTTCTTTTGATTGGAACAAAATGTATTTTGTGCAGAGGCAACATGTGAAACAAGATATTCTAGCATGTGTTCCATCACCTGCCCTCAGTCTGCAGACCAAGATTTGTAAGTGAATATGTGTGCATTGGTATTCGATTCCTAAAAATTTTGTTGCTGTATCTTTTAGCAAATATTATTCCATAAGACTATCTAAGTATCGACAAAACTATTGTCTAAATCCTTTAAGTTATTTTAAAATATAAGTTATTTTAAAATATAAGTTAGTCTCTTAAGTTTTTTTTAACGCTTTGATCCTTTTTTAAAAATCTCCGTTACAATAAATTACAAACTCATATACCATTTGAACTGGTTTTTCGCGTTGATCATGAATATGTAATTAGTTTTGTGTTTAATTGTGTATTTTGGCCGAATCGTTGATTTTTCATTATGTATTTCGTTCATTTTTACCTGATTCTCATGAACCTTGTTTGATAAATTTGATTGAATATTCGTGATCACCGCGAAAAATTAGTTCAAATGGTATATGAGTTTGTAATTTATTGTAACAGAGATTTTTAAAAAGGGAACAAAGTGTTACAAAAAAACTTAAAAGACTAATTTGATATTTTAAAATAACTTAAAGGATTAAAACACTAGTTTTGCCAAAAGTATTTTATTAATCCATAAACTTGAAGAGGGTTTAATAAGATATGAATTAATTAAAAAGATTTAGTGTGGGAAAATTTGATTGAATTTGCATTAAAGCAAAAATTTAATTGGATATGCATTGAAAATAGATTTGGTTCAATTTTTAAACAAATATTTCATAAAAGGGTCAGGCTAACCAGTGCCCTCAGGACACTAGTTAAGAATTCTAAATAAGGAAAATATGTTATATTTAGTTCACTCAATACACACAATATTCTTTAAAAAGTCTGATTATTTCTCTTTTCAGGGCATTGAATACACATATATTTAGAAGAAAAAAATGTATTTTCAATCTCTTAAATAATGCCCAACTTACCATTTTAATCTCTTAACCAATGTCCTGAGAGCACTCGTTAGCATTTCCCTTCATAAAAATATTTAATAGAATTTATTTTAGTTACAATGTTGAGTTGTCCATATGGAGATAGTAATGTGCCAGATATTCTGACCAACATGGTAGCAAAGTCTCAAGTGCACAAGGAAGTTGATGATCTTATCCATGAAGATGTTGGTGGTAATATTACAACAACTAATGTTCATGCATTCAAAGGGTTAAAATGTGATATGTAAGAACACAACTATTCTTCTGGTTTGTGATATGTAAGAATGATATATTTCTATTTGATGATGAAGATTTTGATCTCATTAGTTTTAATAAATAACAATATCTATGAAGAGAGAGTCCAAAATGCATCATGTTAGACCCATGCATAATTTAGTTTAAATCTCTTTCTATATTGTTGTGATAATTGTGATCATAACAAAAACACTATTACTTGAGTTTAAATCCATAATCTCACCGAATAAATCTCTAATAATTATTGTATTTGGTATTTTAAAGTGGTTTGTATCTAAAAAAATAGTGGAAAATGCTTATCATTAAAAAAAACATAAAAATAAGAAAGACAAAAATAAATCTCAATCATTCATTAGTATCATTATCCATGATGTTTATTAAAAATGAAATGAAATTTAAAATAAATTTAAAATTTTATTCTAAAATAATGACATGTGTGTACTTTTGTCTTTTTTTTCTTCCTTTCAACAGTAACATTTAGAATTAGTTTATTGAAAAATTAAACTATATTAAACCGAATTATAATAAAAATTTATAAAAATTAAACTATTTAAATTTGTTCAAAATCGAATTGAACCAAATAATTGATTTGGTATATTGGTTATAAATTTTAAACTATTAGCAAACAGATTTTTCTTAAGAAAGCCGTTTGTTAAGGTAAAAGAACCATTATATTTTTAAATTTTTTTTAATAAAATAATCATTTTAAACTACTTTTTATAAGTATTTTTTACATAATTTTTATCAATAAAATCCAAATTAAAATCACAAAATTAAAATCAAACAAGTAAAATTAAAATGTTATTGCTCACATCTAATCTTAAATAATTTTTCAAAAGCAACCAATAATCAAAACAAATTATACTGTCTTGTTTTAAACATATACTGTTTTAGATACATATACTGTTTGTTGTAAAATTTATACTAGTGTTTCATTAAAACATGTTAAATGTCTTTTCACTATTATAAAAAAATAAAAAAATAAACCATTATTATGCCATTTTATTTTAATTTGTCTAAAAATTTATATTGTTAATTATCTGCTATAAATCTAAGAGATTTAAAAGTTCTGTGCATGTTAAGATATCACACTAACTTCTTTCTCGGAGTTAATTCAACCTTCAGTTTATTTTTATACTTATCACGTACGTTAAAAAATTAAATATTATTAATTATTAAAAAATTAATTTTTAAAAACTTGATTTTTTATATTTAAAATAAATTTAATGATGAAAAAATAGAATTTTTTTCGAATAACCAATATATTCAACAAAAACTCCAAAATAATCACATTTTAAATTTTTTTATCAAAACGGCGTATTTTCTATATAAATTAACAAGGATGCGCCATATGATATACCAAATATATTTGTTTTGTACATATACATATTATATGACGCATGAGTCTTATATGAGTAGCACAAATCATATCATATAGCGCCTCTATATATATGCATGCATACATGCGCCATATGGTATGACGCCTCATTAGTTTTTTTTTATTAATTAATCTTATTACCTCCGAATGCATGCGTCATATGATATATTGTCTCATTACTTTTTTTATTAATTAATCTTACTACCTCTTTTATATATATATATATATATATATATATATATATATATATATATATATATATATATATATATATATATATATATATATATATATATATATATATATATATATATATATATATATATATATATATATATATATATATATATATATGACCACTTGTATTTGGAGCAACACTCAATTTTCTCTACACTCCATGCTCTTATTTTTTAGTTAAAATGGTTGTCTCTTCTTTCTCTTTGTCATCCTCATAAATCTATCAGGTTCCATATATCATGAAGAGAAATGTCAATTTAATTTTCTCTCCAGTCAAACCTTCAATGAAGATTCGCCTCTGAAATACAATGACGTTAGACCATCTCAAGAGGAGTCTGATCTGCTAGTTAGATGGAGACATCTTAGAGGGTGAAAAGATCAAAAAAATTGAAAGGCTTGTTACCACGTTTAACCAAAATGGAGAAGTTCGTTTTTTGGGAGAATGTTACTAATGACCAAGATGTTCAAACGTTGATGTTTAGTTCTCAGGAAATTGTATTGATGGTTGTAATTTCTTAGTTATATTGTTGAGTTGTTGTATTTGTTTGTTTTATTTTTTTTATTGTTTAAGTTATTGTTAATTGTTGTTGTTGAGATATTAAGTTATGATTGTTTAAGTTATATCATTGTTAATTGTAATCGCTTAGTTATGTTATCAATGGAATGAAATTTGTTGTTGATATAAGGAGATACGGTTACATTTGAAACTATGATCTTGTGTTTGATCTTACATTGGAACATTTTGTACAATTGTGTCCGGACTGACGACACAAACTACATAATCTAGACATTTTGTTTGTCGTATCCATCTTCGTTCGAATACGCGTGCTATTAGGGCGACCACTTTACTTTCTTCGCATCAGATCATTATGCCATACAATTTTGCCTTCGTATACATGTCAATAGTCATCTTTTGCTACCGCCTGAAAGCTAGTGATGTAGACATTGGTAAGTCTAACGACTTGGTAAACAACAAACAGATAGCTGGTAAGGTCCTGACAAGCCTTTGAACATGTTGTTATTACATGGGAGCAAGACATACAAAATGGCTAAAACTTTTCGTAGTCGCACCAACTCCTATCAATTGAGAGTGGTTGCACAATGGGGTATAGATGATTGGAAAGACTTTGCAAAAGAGATGTGTTGACATTGGAAAAATTGACATCGCCACATCTTAAACGAGCCTGTTGTGGAAGGGGCTAGACCAACTCATCAATATATGATTTGGTTTAGGTCGGTTATAACAACACAACAATTTATGTCTAAGCCGACATATTTGATAGATTCGGGCCATCGTGCTTCTTCCTCGTACACACAGCAACAAACACTAGCCCAACATCAAACACCGCACCATACCCAACAACTATATCTACCCACTCAATCAATCTTTCAGACCCGCAACCCATTCATGTTACCCACTCAATCACAACAACAAGAGCCTTACCCTTTACTGCCAACCTCCACACACCGACACCACATCTGTCTATAACCCTGATAACTCTTTCGACTCCATCCCAGCCTATTATAGCCCTCCATAAATGAACACACGATCGTCTTACCACCAAAATACCCAACCACTATTTGACTACCTAACCCCACAACAACCATTTGCATCGTTTCCAAAACGATTCAATGTACCAATTCGGCCAACCATACCGTCCGCACCCAACCCAACCCCCCGTCCCAACTTCGAAAACATGGGCATGGAACTGAATTACAGAAGTGTCGTTGGCAGCAACTCCCCAGCTATTGGGGACAGATGATTCAAAATTTGTCAAATACGTCGGGATCCTCTCAACAAATACCTTTTTCACAAGGCAATACGCAAAGACCACAAAAACCTAAACAAAATCGTGTTAGACCTCAACGTCACGCAAATGCGCCGGATGTGGAACCAATGGACGTTTTGATCGGGTCGGTAATTGATTTTTTTTTTCCATCTGTTATAAACTTTGTTATATTCAAATATTGTTATTTATTTTTTCTTTGAATTTTTAAAACTTTTTTTCTAATTTATTTGCTAATTAATCAAAAAATTATAAATAAAAAATAATAATAAGAAGGATGTGTCATCCCATATGACGCATGCACTCCAACTTTTAGAGTACAATAATGATGCATGCGCCATTTGATTTTACTACTCATTATATATGCTTCAAATCAAATAGGACATACTATTCCTTTAATAAGTTGACTCCACATTATATGGCACATACTCTTGCTTCCATGTCATAAAATACGCCACTTTGATAAATAATTTGAAATTTTTATTATTATTTTAGAAATTAAATTGAAAATATAGATTTTTAAAAAAAATAAAAAAAAATACTACCAAATCAAAGTTTCAACATAAGTTAAAAAATACCACACTATAAATATGATTGGTTAATTACACTTTAGTTTGAATTTGCTTAATTGTGATTCAGTTCATTAACTAAAAAAATAATTCGGTTATTTAACAGTTCTGTTGGATTCTATAGATTTTTGAAAATCACTAATAAAATTCCTCAAAAATAAATCATTATTTATGATTTATTGGATAAGAAAAAAAAATTAATAACTCATACTTTTTTCTCCTCTGTCGTCAATAATTTCGCAATATTTTATAATACTTTTATATCTCTTTGAAAGGTTTCATTCCATATATACACATCATTTCCTTCTTCTCTCTCTCAAACACAAGATGAATGGTGTAACAAACCTTGAAACAGATCATGACTCTGATTTTCTTGAACTTGATCCAACCGGTAGATACGGCAGAGTATGTACTATATTCATTGTTCCTTTTATCATGTTTTTCTCTTCTGTTTAATCATGTTTTTTTTTTTTGCAGTACAATGAAATTCTCGGTAAAGGAGCTTCTAAAACAGTGTATCAATACAAACCCATTTCTGTTTTTCACTTTTCTGAGTACCCATTTTTTATTTTTCTTAAAAAAATGATTTTTTATTTATTTTTATTTTTGGTTCAATTGATGTAGATATAGAGCATTTGATGAGTATCAAGGGATTGAAGTTGCTTGGAATCAAATCAAACTTTATGATTTTCTGCAAAATCCTGAAGATCTTGAGAGGCTTTACTGTGAAATTCATCTTCTCAAGACATTGAAACACAGAAACATAATGAAATTCTACACTTCTTGGGTTGATACTTCCAATAGGAATATCAACTTTGTCACCGAATTGTTTACCTCCGGTACTCTTAGACAGTGAGTTCTCTTTTTTCAAATTATTACTGGTGTCAGTGTCGGTGTTGTGTCTGGTGTTCGTGTCTTTGTTTGTGATTTGCTCTTGATGATAAGATTCATTGTTATTCTTTTTGTGGTTTTTGAGATCTTGTGTTATATCTTGTTTAACTTGATTTAATTGATGCAATAGGTATAGGTTGAAGCATAAGAAGGTTAATATCAGAGCGGTGAAGCATTGGTGTAGACAGATCTTGCAAGGACTTTTATATCTTCATAGCCATGATCCACCTGTGATTCATAGAGATCTTAAATGTGATAATATTTTCATTAATGGTAATCAAGGGGAAGTTAAGATTGGGGATCTTGGTTTGGCTGCGATTCTCCGGAAATCACATGCCGCGCATTGTGTAGGTATGTTTCTTTCATGTCGGTATGTGTAATATAAGTCTGTTTGGATTGATTTATTTGAACTTATGAAAACAACACAACCCGTCACGTTTTCGATAACCGTTTTTTGTTTATTTCTATAAGCACTCTGGGATAGCTTATACGAAAACAATTTGATTATATGACTTATACGTGAACAGTGTTAAATTCTCTTGACGGAGAGCTTTGCCGTCTATTGTGATCTTCCCCAACTCGATGGATTAGTCTCTGTAGTTGCGCGCAGATGATACCTGATTTATAACCACAAAAAACGTTATATGATACACGCTTATGTGGTTGATGTTTTGATGATAGTTAGAGAGAGATTTGAACTAGGATCGATAATTCTAGTTAGAGTTTTATATTTCTCCTATTTCTTCGTTTTCGCAGGAACGCCCGAGTTCATGGCGCCAGAAGTATACGAAGAGGAGTATAATGAATTAGTTGACATATATTCCTTTGGTATGTGCGTGTTAGAAATGGTCACATTTGAATATCCGTATAGCGAATGCAGCCATCCGGCACAAATCTACAAGAAAGTTTCTTCTGTAAGATCGATTTCTTTCTCTTACATTTTAAAGCGTTGTTTCTTTCTGGAGTCGCAAAATATCGTTTGACATTTGACTTCTCCAGGGGAAAAAACCAGACGCTTTGTATAAAGTGAAAGATCCCGAAACGCGAGAGTTTGTTGAGAAATGTCTCGCAACTGTATCTCTAAGGCTCTCTGCAAGGGAGCTTCTTGACGATCCTTTTCTTCGAGTTGATGATTACGAATATAATTTGGGATCGGTAGATGTTGAAGAGTTTGTTGACTTGGGTCCTCTTGTTAGTCAGTCATTCTTTTCGCTCGATCGTAGCTATAGTAACATAAGTACCGAATACTCAAATGGTTTCGGGTATGAAGCAGATTGTTATTCTCATCCGGCTGAGATTGAACATGGAATTGAACTTTTCGAGTGCCAAGACGATGAAACCTCCAAAGATGTTGACATAAGCATCAAAGGCAAGAGGAAAGACGACGGTGGCATCTTTTTGAGACTAAGAATCGCAGACAAAGAAGGTTGGAACGAACGTTTTATTATATCGCCATTTTATTTTTGCAATTTGTATATGTTTGAATGGAGTCTAAGCTTGACAATTTGACTTATTCGATTTATCCACGTCGCAGGTCGTATCCGAAACATTTATTTCCCATTTGACATAGAGTTGGATACAGCATTAAGTGTAGCAACCGAAATGGTTGCAGAACTCGATATTACCGATCAAGACGTTACCAGCATAGCCGGTATGATAGATGGAGAAATCGCATCTTTGGTACCGAAATGGAGACGAGGACCGGGAATCAAGGAAACCGCCAACTATGAAAACCAAAGTTTCTGCGAAAATTGTGTTTCTAATCATACTACAGTTACGGATTTCCTTTCCCGTAATCAAAGTGGAAAAAACTTGCAGCTTCTCCAATGCTGCATGCACGGATGTGCTTCAATGCACGGCCGTTTCGAAGAGATTACATTCCAATCCGAGGAGTACGACAACAATGTCAACGACGACGCGCCTAACATGTCAAGCGAATCCGACTTTTTGCAGTATCAGGAATCGTGGAGTCACCATCACGAAAGCCGCGAACTGAGTCCAGTAGAGTCTACTCGAAGCCCTTCCGACGAACATTACGAACTAGGAAACCATTCTACCATCGGTTCACTACATTGCGGAGTCGTCGAGAATGATTACGAGAAAGAGATACAACATGAGTTGCGATGGCTCAAAGCAAAATATCAAATGGAGTTAAGGGAGCTCAGGGACAAACAAATAGGACTAGAACCAACATCAGAAACAACATCAGAAACAGTAAACAGATTCGATAACAGGATTCACTTTGATAATCACAGGGATTACGATTCTCGAGAACACAAGAGCCAAACCGATTTGAACGCCCGAAGGGCTCAAAATTGCGGCGCGATGTATTGTGACGAAGAAAACATGGCTACTGCAAAGAGTTTCTACACAAAACTGTTGCTTCAAGATACTCTACATAGAACTGTTTCACTTCCTGTTGATGCTGTGGATGTATAATACATATACAATAGAATGTGATGATGTAGTGATTGAATTCTTTTGTAGAGTATGTATATAGACATCACATGATTTGAATTTCCCTGCAAGGAAACCAAATAATTTTCTTATAAAGTATAGATATTTTTTGGCAAAATAGGCAAAGTGTGATGAATTTGAAGAGTGATTTGGAATAACATGGAATGAGAAAACGTGTGGTGTTTGTTGCCAAAAATGCAATAATTGTAGCAAGTGGCAAGTGAGTCAAGAGTTATCGCATTCAAACATTGGTGTCTGTCTCTTTATTTTAGTCAATTATCTTTGGCGATTCTTTCAAAAACAACTATCATTTTCAAGGACTATGGTGAAACATATCTACTACTTTAAAGCAATTGTTTATGTATAAGTTAATTTTTCATATCTTACCAAAAAATCTCTATTATAAGAGATAGATACTCAGTTATTCTATCTAGTGAATCTCACTATCATTAGTTATTTTTATTTTTATTTTTTTTATTTTTTTATTTGTATCTCTCTTCATGTGAATATTTTTATAGAGAGATTATAATACATGTAAAATAGTAAATTTATTATTTTTTAAAGAATAACTTTCATTGAATTCTTAAATAGTGTTTTAAAGAAAAAACTTAGATAGAAACAACCATAACACTTGGTTTTATATACAACCAATCATAATTTTTTTATTAATTAGAAAATAAAAATAAAATATTATCTCTTCTTCATTATCACAACTAATTTATGATTTTAATTAAAAAAGAATTTAAATTTTAAATAATTTTTAATTTTTTTCTTTTTATTAGTTATTTTTAAGAATAAAGATTTAAATTCGTTTCCACGTAAGTTTTCTCGTGTTTTAGAAGACACTCTTAATAGGTACAATAACAAAATTTTGACCTGGTTAAATTCACTCTGAAAAAAAAATTAATTTAAATGAAAGCATATTGACTATAAAAGTCAATGTTGCTTTTCATTTTTCCAACAATATAAAAGGAGTGTTTTCTATGACTCTTATTTCATCCAACAAAAACAAAGAAAGAAAAATTCTAGTTATGGAATTTTGTAAAAATATTCACTAAAAATATTTTTAGAGTAATTGGGTAATGGATAATATGTGAAAGAAAGTTTTTTTTTGCCATTTATAAATTTTACTTATTATTAATTTCAGTGTCCTTTTACTTTATTTTTTATCTTTCACAAATTGAATCATGAACAAATTTTGCATAGTATTATTCTCTATTTTTAATTTTATTATTCTCTATTTTTAATTTTAGAATGATCGTGGTTTTTTCTCTAATTTTAAAAATTTCATGTAATGTCATTGTGTTGTGATTGTATTCTTTATTTCCTCTTTGTCGGTTTTTCCCAACAGAGTCTTTGATGTCAGACTTTGGAGCATCCTTTTATGCTACTTCCAAAAATGAACTCTTTAAAAAATATGTTTTAGGAAACCGCGGTAAAGTTTACATTAGTAATGAATAATCATGTGAGATTATAGGAAAGGGGAAAGTAAAGATTAAGTTGAATGGGTTTATATGGGAATTAAAAATGTTAGACATATTTTTGACCTGACAAGGAACTTAATCTCTGTAGGTCAGTTATGTAGTAGTGGCTATCTGATAATCTTACATGTAGATGATGGAAAATTTCAAAGGGTGCAATGAAAATTTATCACAGAAAAATGAGTGTTACTATTTATAAGACATTGGAGCATTCCATTTGAGTGTAGTCGTAACAAATGAAAGTTATAATCTATGGAATAAGAGATTAGGCCATGGGAGTGGGGGAAAAGATGAAAGTTATGTACTCAAATGGACAACTACTGAGTCTTCGGTTAATAGAAAATGACATATGTGAAGATTGTATATTTGGAAAGTAGAAAAGAGTCGGATTTCACACAAATGGAAGAACTCCAAAGAAATAAATACTCGAGCTTACTCACTTTGATGTTTATAGTCCAACAAGTGTCTAGTCCAATTGTGGGAAACACTTCTTTGTGAATTTTATTGATGATCACTCTAGAATGGTATGAGTATACTTACTAAAACATAAGTATGAAGTATTAGAGGATTTCAATAATTTTAAAGCCATGGTGGAAAACGAGGTATGATTGATGATAAAAAAAGCCTATAACTAACAATGGTAGTGAACATGAAAACAACATATCAAGAAGTTCTTCTAGAGTATGGAATCAAAATGGAGAGAACGGTACCATGAACTCATCAACACAATGATGTAGTTGAATGAATGAATGAATATAACGCTTAGTGAGCATAAAGGCTTACCAATTTAGTTCTCGACATATGCAGTCAACACGCTAGTTTAGTTAACTGAGGTCCATTGACTACATTAGAGAAAAAAGTAGAATAAGAGGTATGAAGCGAAAAAGAGATAAGACTATCACATCATAGAGTTTTTGATCGCGTAACATATGTATGTCGCTATTGCGAAAAACATCTGGCGAAGACACAGAGTCGCCATCGAACTTTATTTATCCCAACGGGGAAAGGAAAACATCGAGAAAACCTCAAAAGGGAAAGAACATAGTCTCGCAACCAAACTCAGTTCAGGAGTCGATTACGCAAGAGGAAGATATTAGCACCCTTCACGTCCGTTGTACTCAATGGAATCCACTTTTGTTGTTCTAATCAAAGGGTGTGTATATCTAAAGCTTACTTACTAAGGGAATGCATGAATTAATTATTGGGGAAAAAGAAAAGATTTTTATTATTGAGTTCATCTAAATCTTGCAACCCAGTGCCTACGTATCCTAGAGAGAATCAGAACTTCGTAGTTCTTGCTGGAAAAAGTTTGCTTTGTTTAGCATTTTTTATGGACGATGTTAATGTTCGCATTCCAACCGCTAGGTTTTGCCGCTCACACGTGAGGAGACTTATGCTTTAGCCTGTATTTCCGGTAGAACGACAATAACCTATCCTTTCTGAAAAAGTTGATGGTGAAAAAGCATAGAAAATTGTGAATATGATAGTGAAAAAGAAAAGAAAAAAATGCTTGTTTGAAAAAGAGAAAAAAACGGATGAAAAATAATTGTACAAAGTAAGTTTGAAAGGGTGAGCAATAGAGAAAAGAAATTGGTGAAAGAAGTTGTGATGTGTAAATACCTTGTATAGTGAATGTTTCTTTTGCGTGGCAACTTTGTTTCAATAGCCTAAAAAATGACCCTTTATTTTGAAACTCGGCCAAGCTACAACCTTACAAGCCCTTAGTGATCTTTTGCTTCCATGATTTCATTTTTGATTATTAGATGAATGTATGAATTAAATTGTTGTTAGCATTGTTTTTCAAATGAGTGTAAATTGTCTTGCGATTGCGAACGCGTAAATTTCTTCATCCTTATTTTGAAGAGGAGTGTTAGAGTGATTCAAGTATGAGAATTTAGTTGTTATTTGAATGCATTGCATGATATTTGTTTTAAGAACTAAATTATTTGTCATTGTTTGATTCTAGAAAGTAGTGAACGTTGCTTGTGGGCATTCTTATGTTGAATTTGAACCATTAACTTTTTTTGGTTGAATTTTATGCTTGAGCAAATCCTCTTATTTTCATGAGAGGCATACTTTATTTGAGGACAAGCAAAGATCTAGTTGGGGAGAGTTTGTTGAATTTAAAATATGACTTAAATTAGATCATCTTTCTTGATATTTTTCAACTCTTTAATTGTGTTTTAATTGAATTATTCCATGAAAATATGTGAATCTTCAATATAATTTCATATACATTTGGATTCCTTAATTTATGTTTTATTGTGTAAGAATTAGGGTTGAACATCATAGAAAAAGACACAAGAATAGAAAAGAAAGCCAAAGAAAAGAAGAAGATCATTTTGGTGAAGTTTTGAAGTTGAAGCCCGCTTAGCCTGGTTTCCAGCGTCCGTTTGAAGAAGATGCAGTAGCTAAATGAGTCAAATCGCGCTTAGTGCGCTTCTTGAGATTTTGCCTTCTTGGTTAGTGACTGCACTAAGCAAGCTCTGCATGGGCTTAGCGTGGTGTCACTTAGAGGCACCTATTTGCACTTGCATATAAAGCAACTTTCTAGATACTTTGAGGAGAACTTTCACTTTTTATATTTGGAGAAGATATTTTAGGTCAAGAAGCTTAGAAATTCCAAAAGGGGTAAAAATCAAAGCCTTGGAGCATCAATATTAGATCTTTCGACTTTGATGCTAGTAGAGCTTTCATTCTTACTTGTTGTTCAAGCTACCATGGTGATGGGTAGCTAAATCCTTTGTATCAAGGATAGATGTAATCTTCCTTGATCTTGTATGTATTTTTTTTAATCTTGTGTATGTGGACAAATTGATAATTAACATATGGTGAATATCTTTGTTCTTAATGATATATCTTTGATTTGAATCACTCTAGACATAGATTTTGTAAAACTTGATCTAAAATATTCATCTATCAATGAACAAACTCTAGACATAGATTTGTGAATTGATATTTCCTTTGAATAAATTTTAAAGATTATTGTATTGGTTGTTAGCATGATACATCATCTAGTGATGGATACAATAATACTCACGAAACCACTTTAGACATAAACGGTATTAAGAGGGTACGTGATTATATTGATCGGAAACAAATTCACATGCTTGATTAATAGAATACATGCAAGTTAGGTTGATGAAATCTATTCTTGATATGCTTTGTTAAACAAACATCTTTTAAACTTTACTCTTTTCTACTAAATCTTGTGAAACTTTATGATTTATAACAAAACTATTTTGAAACCCTTACTTAAAACAACGACAGTAATATCGATGTCGCTACTCGAAAAAATGCAACGACGGAGAGGCGAGAATGAAAGACAAAAGAGTCACCATCGAACTTTATATATCCCATAAGGGAAAGGGAAAACATCGAGAAAACCCTAACATGAAAAACGGCTAAGATGGTCTCGCGATCAAAGAACGGGTTCGGAAGCCGGTTATGCGAAGGGAAGGTATTAGCACCCCTCGCATCCATCGTACTCGATGGGAACCATTTGTTTGTCTATGTGAAGGTATCTGCTAAGAGATTAGTGCTATAATGAGTGTTCCAAGGGATAAAGAGAAGGGCTAGAAATCGGGAAAAAAGAGGAAAGAGTCTCGATAGGACTTCACGGTCCTAGGCCTACGTATTCTCAGCAGATATGAGAAAGTCAGAGTCAACGTAGTTTGGGAAACTACAGGTGATGGGGGGAAGTAATGCTCTCCAAGACATCATCGTCTTGTGCCTACGTATCCTCGTCTGGTATGAGAAATCAGAGCAAATGTAGTTTGGGTAACTACGGGAAATGTCTCGATCGCACTGGGGCAAGAGAAAAAGTTCTGGATAACCGGTTGGTCTCGATTGCACTAAGGCAAGAGAAAAGGGAAGTTAGTTGTTAGTTTGCTCATCAAGGATAGAGATCCTCGTGCCTACGTATCCTCATTAGAGAATGAGGAATCAGAGCAGTCGTAGTTCGGCCTACAGTTAATTGGTGTTTTTGTGGAAGATGCTAACATACGCATTCTAGCAGTTAGGTGTATTGCAGCTCGCTCGTGGAGTCTTAGGAGTTACCTATTTGCGGTAGAACAGACGTAACATATCCTTTTTGAAAAGAGAGTTTTTACCGTCGAGGCAAGATGTCACATTTGATTTGTGGAAGTTGTTTTTTAGGGGTGAAATAGATCCTCGGATAGTAACCCCTTGCGGGTAATACCCAATTCTTTATCTCAAAATATTTATTGTGAAATGGTGCGGCGAATATAGTCACGTCTTCGTATTGAAAGACGAGTATCGAGACCGCACACCCTACAGTGAGCATCCTGACACTCGGAGAGAAAGAAGTCTGAACTTAATCCTCTCTCTTTAGTTCAATACAGAGTGGACTTCATTCTTTTATTAAAGATGTTTTTGATCTTGGATGGTAAGTGCTTTACGACAGTGAACCCTAAAGGTGATTTCAAGCACTCGGGATAGGAGAAGGCCTACGCCTAACCACTCCACAACCATCCAAGTTTATTTGGAAAGGAATTTTTTTGGAAAATGCACTTGGTACGAGACCAAGGTTTTAAGAGAAAAGTTATGAAAATAATGGATGTTGAATTGGTTTAACAGTTGTTTGAGAAAATCTGCTTGATGTTGGATCAAGGGTTTGATTGCTTAAAAAAGTTTGAGGTGATGCGAACAAGGTTGATGGCGATGCACAAGGCAATCGACTTACAAGGTCAAAAATGGCTCGATAAGAATCGAGAGTTTATTTTGAAAATAGTTTTTTTTAACCAAAAGTCAAGGATGGCCGTAATAATATCCACATATAATGGTCGTGCAACCACATCGAGTTAATCGGCTTGAAAATACGAATAAAACAAGACATGAAAAAAACAGCGAACTTCTTGAAATTTTTTTTTTGAAAACTAAGGAAAGTTCGTTGTGCGAACTTCTTAGGGTTTTTAAAATTAGTACACTATTCACAAACAGAGGAAAAAGGCACTGAAGTTCGCTGTGCGAACTTGCTAGTGAACCTCACCAAGTTCGTTGTGTGAACTTCCTAGCGAATACACATTATTCACAAACAGAGGTGAAAAGGGCCAACGTTCGCTGTGCGAACTTGCCAGCAAACCTGCCCAGAAAAAACATCAAGAAGTTTGTTGTGCGAACTTCATGCTGTTTTGCCCAGAATATGCCTTTTTCATAGAAACAGAGGGGAAAAGCGAACTTTGCCAGCGAACATGACACCATTTTGAGGTTTTTTAAGTGTTCTCACCTCTCTCTCTACAAAATTCACTCTTGTTTTTTTACAATAACTAAATCACTCTTAAACCCTCATTAAAAACATATGTATCCACAAATACTATCCTAACTAACAACAAAGATAAAGTGTGCAACAACCATGCAAGCATACAAAAGTATATACAATGAAATATAAAGAGAGTAAGGTTCAAAGAAATGGATACCCAAGAGTTGCTATTCTCTTTCTAATCACCATTGTTGTTTTGTTGGATGTATTTCTTCTTTCACTCTATGTTTCAATATCTCTTTTCTGTTTTTCTTTTTTAAAACCCTCTTATTCTCAATGTCACTTTTCTCTCCTATTTTTTTTCTGGTTTCGATTTTTTCTATCTCTTGCTCTCTATCCCCTCCTCCTACTACTGCTCGTCTTCTTATGCCCAAAACATTAGGGTTTTCACTTGTTCCAAAAACTTCAGATTTCTTCATTGAGGAATACCTTTTACCACTTTCTTGATGTCACTCTCTTTCTTTCCATTTTCAGAAATCCTACTTTTGTTGTTGTACCAAAGTAATTGAGTTTGCATATGCTTCAAGTTTCAGAATTTCTATATTTGGAAATGCTTATTACCACTTTCTTGGTGCAACCCCATTTCTTTCTATTTCTAGCATGCTGCTTTTCTGCATTTGCTGTTGCACTTTCCTAGTGTTGTTTTTTCTGTATTGCTCTCCTTTATTCACTTGTTCTTGGGTTGTCCTTGTGGTCCATGCTTCTCCCCTTGACAAAATTTTGAAAATCTAAATTTTGGTATGTATGTAAACCAACATGATCTAGTCCCTCAAGTTTTGTGACATGGTTTGTTTGATTGGGAATTAGTTGGTCATGGGGCTGTTTTAGATCACATTGAAATTGCCTTGAAATTTCCCATGGCTAAGCACTAATGGTCTTGATCTTGAAATGTTACAATGTTGCATTAAATCTTAATTGTTTTCCTTGGATGTTTGTAGGCTTATTTGGTTATGAATCATGTGAAGGCATAATGTGGAACATGTAGACTTAATGAGGCGTGAAGGGTATCATAGCATGAAGTTGATTAGAAACTTGAGTCAAGATTAAAAATAGCTTAATTTTTTAAGCATTGCTTAAAGTTGAAAACTTTGTAACAAATGTGACATTCTTGCAATGTCATGAAATTTTCCTTTGTAATAATCTTGAATTCATGAATCTTGAATTTGGAATGATGGATCTCCCTTATGCCATTGAATTTGAAATGGATGAAGTCTTGAATTATGAACTTGTGATCTTGACTCATGTCTTACAAATTTGAATTCCACTCGAACATAGAATTTGAAACAAAGTTAGATGAAGAAATCTTGAATTAGGCGTTGCACTTCATGTTCATTAGGAATATTGATCTTGAATATCCTAATATTTTCAAGTAACTTCTCCTTGAAGAAATATACATGAGTAAATTTTTCAACTTGAATCAAACCTTAGATGATGAAGCTTTCTTCAATGTAGCCCATGATAGGCAATTTCTCTCATTTGGAATGGAAAACAACAAAATGAGCCAATCCTTAATTTGTAAACCCGCTTGCTCGATATGCCCTAGAACAATGTATAATATGATGAAAATAGGACATGAAAGGCTAATGGTGAAAATCTTTGGCTCTTGATATCTGAAAATTCTCGAAGAGATTAAACCTGATACCTGATGATTTGATTCATAGAAACCCCTGATCCCATGCAAAGTATGATCATGAATTATAACCTAATGATGATGCAGATGAACGCAAAGCAAAAACCAGTTAAGGTTAAAAAGGCGAGGGCAAATTTTAGGGTGTAACAATCACTATAATCCCTGTGGAGATGATAAAATTATTATCCACCTACTATACTTTCAACAATTATGAGAGGTAGCAGCTTGATTTTGGGTCTTGGGTGCTGAAGGTTCAAAATTCTCATCAAATTTGTGCCAACATTCCATCACTGAATGGCCATATTTGTTGCATAGTTGGCATGTTGGTTGATTCCCAGTTGTATTGTTGGACCTGCTTTTACCCCTTCCTCGACCTGGCTTGCCTCTGCCTCTTGCATGATACCCTGAGCTACTTAAGTTTGTGGTTGCATGATGATGATGACCTGGTCCTTGAACAACATTGGTCGTGGTACTTGGTGCAACAAGTTCTTGATGATACTTGTCAAATTGAGCTTCTTGAAAATAAAACAAGCCTTCCACCTCATAGATGTCCATTGGCTCAGTTTTGTTGTATGCCATCATTGATAAATGGATTGTATTCCTCAGGAAGCCCTTGAAGAATCACATATATTTGATCACGTTCAGATATTGGATCACCAATGGCTAGGAATGAATCAACAATATATCTAATGTGAAACACAAACTCAGAAATGGATTGAGTACCTTTCTTGATCATTTTCACTTCAGCTCACATTTGGTGCACTCTTTCTTTCATATGTGCATTGTAGTGCTTGTGCACCTTATCCCATATCTCATATGCATGTTTGCATGAAAGCAGTCAGGGTATAATTGATTCAAAAGTTGTAGACAACAACCACGTGAAGAGTGTTTGATCCTGCACTATCCATTTCTCATATGCTTCAAAAATAATAGTCTCAAGATGATCACTTTCAGACTTGAACATTGGTGGTATGCGAGGATTGACAACCATTTTGTGTAGCTTATGTGAAAGAATCATTCCTTCAACTTGTTGATTCCACAACAAGAATTCTTCTCTTGAAGTTTGATAGAGAGCTTCGGAGAAAAAGTGTTAGTGGAGCTTGAAAACTCCACGACTTTCATGGTAACTTGTGATTCTTAATTTTCCGTCGAAAAATTTTGTGAGAGATTTTCAATGTTCGCCATAGTTTCTATGAAACTATGGAGATCTAACACTGAATCTTAGAGGAAACCCGCTTCTTTGAAGCTAAAGATCAATGCGAAGAACACGAGCACACCTTTGCCTTGATGCAATTCAGTTTCTCTGAACTTGAATTCTTCAACCAGAGTGCAAATCTTGTTGTTGAACGAAGGGGACGATCACAATTTCTCTGAAACTTGTGAAAATGTTGAAATGATGATAGCAAAGGTACGATATGTGTGCAACAGAAGGATTGGTCTCTTAGGCGATTGATACCAAGTTAGATGAGAGAATTGAATCTCCATTGATGAACATGATCACGCATTGAAGAGAATATGAATATTTATTGAGAAGATCAAACTTTACTTGATTCATATGTATTAATCTCACCCCTCAAATGGTTATGACTTGTGTCTACATATACAAGAGTGAAGTTAATTACACTCTACTACATGTAAACACTAACTACGTTAACATGCGCCATAACTAACCTACCATACACCTTCACTCATATTACTACTCGACATTCCAATATTCTTCATCTCAAATTAACGATCATGCAAAAATTCATACTACCTGTCTCACACTAGGTGTCCTTTTTGAAATTTTCACACTTAAAAATAATGATTAGTTATATTGATTTCAATAATGAAACAAATATCATTTACAAAAATAATTTTTATTAATAATATATAATAGAGTTATTACAAGATTTAAAATACAATAAATAAGAGTAAATAAGAATAAATTAGTAAAAAAAATAATAAATATCAGATAGATATTCTAAAATGACATAATTTAAAATAATAAAAAAATAAAAAATAAAAATAAAAATAAAAAGAAAGACAAATATTGTGAAAGAGAAAGGGTACTTGACAAACTTATAAGGCCAAATTCAACTTACTCTAAAGCATCTTTAATAGGAGTAAACTAAATGGGTAAACTAAGATACTTTTTGTGGGCACAAAGTGATTTGTAGGATTTAAAATATTTATAGTTGATTTGAGTTGTTTTTACTTTAATGATGGTTGCTTGTAAAAAATCAAAATTTGACCCCACATTTTATAGTTGTTAGAGCTTTATTGATATTTTAATAATATAAAACAATAATAAAATAATAATAAGAGTCATTGAAAATGGATAGTATGAGTTAGTTATATAATTTACTCCCACTAATTGTTAATTCACTTACTGTCATGTCATTCTTATTCCAATGCAAATTACTTATAACTACCATTACTATTAAAGAATTTAATACTACAGAACCTACACTAAAGATGCTCTTAGTGTGATCTTAATCATTGGTGGATCAATTCTATCAAATGTTTAAATTTCTGAACTCCTTGGCGTTCTTTGATTTTGGTTGCTCATACATATGCGTGGTAGGCTCATACATATGCGTGGTAGCCACATCTTTATGTCTTTTTGAATGTCACATTTTATGTTTGTTCTCTACTTTATCATATTATTCAAACTTGTAACTGCCAACATTATTTTTGAGCTTTATAAAAAATACTTTATTCTCGGAAAAAAAAAACGCACCTTTTATCTTCTTTTTTTTCAAATCAAAACGTTTTTTTAAAAGCAATTCATTCACAAGAACAAGACTTTATAATAGATGAACCAATAATAAATATAGTAAATAGTAATAAATATTATTAAAAATATATATTTGACTAATAATTCTCCAAGCTAGATGTAAGCTTCAATGAACACATAACACAAAAAAAATACATTGATATTCTATTTTAATTTTTATCTTGTATACCAATAATGCGCAAACAAACACTCTAAAATCCACCAAATTTAACAGCAGAGAAATTTCAAAATAGAATGACAAACTATTTCAAATTAAGGCAACAAAATAATCATCTATATGATACAAATTCTTAATAGAATATCCTAATGTGTAATATGTACAACTAATATAAACAATGATTAAGAACCTTTAATAGTAAAACACTGTCATACTGATATTAGCCGCAGCTGTTTATTACCATGGAGATTGAGTAGCAGGATAACATCAATGGTTTTAATGTTATTATTTCAGTATTACCATTATCACAGATAATCCTCAGCTACACAATCACAATTCACAACCCAATTCAAGTAATAACAGTGGAAGCCTGGAAGCAGAATGCAAGCATACCGTTACAATTTACAAAGGCCGCAAAAGTGGGTAATCTTCGAGTAACTCCCGTTCTGAGAGAGTATCGTTCTCATTTTGTGGAGTCCATAACACCTCAACTGCCTGCGAGTAATTATAGTAACCGTTTAAAAAGAAAAGGTACTAACAATATATGACAGAGGACTCGCAAAGTATTATTGATCTTACTAATAATTTGCTTGAAGGAATGGATCCGAGTTTTTGTAAAGCTTCTTTCAAGTTTCCACTTCCATTGATGCTAGGAAGTTTAAGTTCTCCTTCAGCCGCTGCCAAGATTGTTATCTGATACATAAGAACAAAAAAGGTTAGAAGAAAGATATGCAAACTTTCCGCGTCGAACTTCACTTTCTCAAGTGATAAGGGACAAAGAAGCTGAAAATAAAGATTACTTGTATTACATATTTAAGTTTAAAAAATTCGAGTTAATAAGTTAAACAATTCTCTATATCTTCTACTATATATTATTTTTCTTTTGGATAGAAAACCATACTCTTTTTTAGATATTGATGTCAATAGGGAAATAAAACCTGGATGTTGAACCAGCAAGAGATACCTAAGATGATTGCTCGTAAGCTTAATTTCTGTCTAGAACAGGTTAACTTGTGCTAATATATGATTTCCTTGTCTTTTTAATTCCGAAGTTGTTTTTAAGTCTCAAGTCTACAGTACAAACAGGTATACATTGTGTTGAAAACAAGCACCAAAGAAGTTATGATACCACTATGTATTCATTGCTGAACCCGTTAGATCTCTGATTTCTCGTGCTTTGCCTCTTTATGTTGTTAACATTGACCAGCGTCTCTTCATCAAACTTTCCTCGCTCTTCAATTGAAAGTTGATTAAAACGCTTCTCCCCATCTTCTATACCCCGCTTTATGTCTACCTGCAAAATATCAGGAAATGTGTTTTCAACTTTCCATAAACTCGCTTTCCTTTATTTCTATTGCAACAATAAAGTATAATTTAATTTAAATTACAAGTTTGGAAAAAATTCCCTGATGATGAACAGCAAACATAAAAGTTTAAGTATCAACTTTTAGGACACGACACTACTCTTACAACATTAGGCTATTAAAGTTATGTGCTATTTTTACAGATAATACTTCTCTTACAACATTAAGCTATTAATGTTAAGTATTACATTGCTCCCTCTATTTCTTTTTACTTGTCCCTTTTTTGTAGAAAAAATTACTAGTTTTATGTAGCTTTCAAAGTCCAATGCAACATTGATTATTGTTTTGTCAATAATATTCTTAAGTATTTATTGCAGAGAGACATATAAGAGGAGTGACATAATAAATGGTTAAGGGTATTTTCAGAAAGAGAAACAAAAACAAATAATTCCATCAAAAGCAAAAATAAAATAACAATTCTTAGTTTTTTAGTGTAAATAACCTTAAAACGACAATTAAAAAGGAATCGGATGCAGTGTTATCGAATGGCAGCACCATGGCCGCTATGGTGGATATACATGGCAGTTTTTGGGCTCGCCACAATGGTAAATATCGGCCGATATTGCGGATTTTTCCGCTATAACGGGGCTGCAAAGCGGCCGCTATTGCGGGATTTTAGCTCTCTTCCATGGACTGCCATCCACCATCGACAACACTGATCGGATGGAGTACCTTTTAGGACAGAAAATACTACTCTTACAACATTAAGCTTGAATTTTCTCAAAAACAAAAAGGTACAAAAAATATAGCACCATTGAATTTTATTAAGCCATTTCAATACTCTCTTTTAACTGAGCAAAAAAATCTAGAATATTTATGCGGAGATGATATGTCACAAGACCTCATCTATTCCCGCAATATAGTTGAATTGGTACTATACATTAAATATCAAGTTGCCAACAATCAATAAAAAACAATAATCACAGCACAATATCACTAAGTTGTATGCAGTATTCTCAAGAAACCAATGAACAGCTCTCAGAGATTAAAACCACTTACCGACGAATATCCTGAGATACAGTAATCAGGATGCCGAAGCAAAGCTAATGTGGTCTCTGCAACAGAAAGTCAAATTAAATCAGAAAGTAGTACGTACAACCATGTTGCTTCCAGCTATATTATTAATTGCTATAACAATCATAAGTAATTCAATATTTATCGTAAATACTTCTTTTCAATATTTTCTATATTTCCGTAACAACAGATTTGACTCTAATCATTTTCTACATGCATCTGCACTACATTGACAATAAAAGAACCATGATAGCTTACACTGGATCATAAAGCAATAACTTTTTGTCATTAACAATCCTTTATTACAAAAAACACTGAAAGCATTAAACCATTTTCAGTAAATCATGAAGAAATATCACACAGTTAGGAAAAAAAGAAATAACTAAAGACAAGTGACTAAAAATCACATGTTTATGAGCTTCACCTGTCAAAACGTAACTCAAACCTTCTGAAGATGATGTATCTGCAACCTCTGCAATCCTATTCAGATCCCTTTGAAGTGTGCGACCCATCCCCAACAACCCAACCTAAAAGAACAACATTATTATTGATAATTTGAAATTTTAAAGATTCAAAATAGTGAATAAAAATAAATGATTGTGCTGTGCATTGGAAGCTAACAAGATATTGACAAACATGCTTCAAAACCCAATTAAAATAGCAACAAATATTGGACCCACCCAGTAACCTTTCATTCATAAAATTTATATGGATATTATATGCATTAGTGAGATTAAAAGTAGCAATACCGTGATTTCAAGTAAGGATGAAAATAACCAAGGCATCCGTCAATGGTCCTCTTAGCCTAGTCTACCTCAACAAGCCTAGGCTAAGCCGAACTTATTTAGACTAAGACATTTAAAAAGCCTATTTAGCTAAACATACCAAACTTTGGGTTATTCAAAAATTTTAGGCTTAACATGACAATCTATTAAAGTAAATGTAAATAATATAATGGAGAATGCTTATTGTTACAAGTAAAGTTTGACAAGTAACGCAAGAAGGATATGTTGCAGCGTATATGATTAGCCAGCATATGATTGGTCAAATATCCTATTTTTATACATTCTTCTCTTTTTTGTATCATTTTGATTGAAACTGGTTCTTTATACAATAAAATTACAGAATTTCAATATAGAGAAATAACACACAAACAAAATGACAGGACCAGTCTGGTTCCTTCCAAGAATTCGAGAGCTTGGTCTCTCCCTCCCAAATATAAACTCTTTCTAATTTTCAGCCTCCCCAAAACATGGTTTTGTTTCCCTTTTTATTCTAACTAAGTTTTGTAACAGCTCCTAATAATAATAATTGTTACTCTAATAATACTAATGGCTGCTCTTGGACTCTCTAACTACTACAGATAACATTTAATAAGGCTGCTCATATGCTTGTAACTGACAGAATAGGTCAGCCACATTCTGTTTTGATTCCTAGTAATTCCTAAGGTCTAACAATACTCCCCCCTAAACTATCACCTTGTCCTCAAGGTGAAAGATAATACGCTGGAAAGAAAACATATCCTCCCAAATCCCATAACTTGAAGCAGAAGGATTGAGCTGTACATGAAATATAAAAAATCCTCCTGGATCAAATTGTCTTGCTTACCAGCAGCCCTCTAGTGAACGGTTGTTTGGGCGATGGCGATATCAACAGACGAAATTTCTTGTTACCAAACTTTATCTTAGGAATATCAGTAAACACCATTGTGCCGGTGCCAATGTCTGGTGATTTTAACAATGGAGGTTGTTGATCTAACCTTTCTGGTAGTGTCCTCTCATTTGGTTGTTGATCCTCTATTGAATCAGTTTCTGACCCAAATTCCTTGAGAATTGCATCTTTAAAATTTCCCCAAGTGGAACTTGGATTGACCGAAATCCATAAGTGGTACCATGTGAGGACTTTACCACGCATCCACTGTGCAATTTTTGGTATTTGATCTTCTTCTTTACATACACCTCCTGCATCAAAATATTTCTCAACTTTGAACATCCATCCACCAACATCCCTTCCTTCAAAGATTGGTATTTCTAATCTTAACTCTTTGAGTTTTCTTCTCCAATCTCTAATTTCTTTCAACACTTCATCAACAAGGTCAAACATTCCTTCCATTCTTGATGACAGCTCCATTTTTTCTCTGTTTTTTATTTTTTTTAATATTTCCTCTCCTGGATCAAAAGTGTTCTGATACCAGTTGATAGAAGCTGATATTAAACAGTAAAATTTAATAGTAATTACAATGATTTTCCAAGAAATTCAAGAGTCTTGGTTCTCTCCCTTCCAAGAATTCGAGAGCTTGGTCTCTCCCTCCCAAATATAAACTCCTTCTAATTTTCAGCCTCCCCAAACCATGGTTTTGTTTCCCTTTTTATTCTACCTAAGTTTTGTAACTGCTCCTAATAATAATAATCGTTACTCTAATAATTCTAATGGCTGCTCTTAGACTCTCTAACTGTTAGTTGTTACAGATAACATTTAATAAGGCTGCTCATATGCTTGTAACTGACAGAATAGGTCAGCCACATTCTGTTCTGATTCCTAGTAATTCTTAAGGTCTAACACATTTGTAACAAATAGCAATGCTCTAATGTAATATTAATACATAATATTTAGTTGTTTAATAAGTGTTAAAATCATATACTTATTGACTTATTTAAAGATTTAAGCATATTAATCAATCCGTAGAGTTGAGGCTATAAACATATTTAGTGATTGCCTTATGAATTATTAATAGGTCTTATTGTAAAATAGGCATTTAAGCAGGTTTGCGTTGTGACACCAAACAGACCCAGGTATACCAAATCTCGGCCCAACCTAGCCTATTACCCCCTCCCTGACTTTGGATAAGCAAAAATACCGACAAAATTTAATGAGAGCACACATCTCACCGAACTATAAATGCAAGTGCTAGCATCTCACCGAACCATAAGTGATGCTTGAGCATGGTGGTTTTCTCATTGGTCGTGTGTACATTATCCACACCAATCTGAAAGAAACTTAGAAGCCTAAATAAATGCTATGAAGCCGACTTAGATGAGTAAAAAACTGGAGCCCACATCTCCACTGAACCCTACAGCAGAGCCAATGTATGTCCCTCCCAGACACTACTGAATAACTCCCAAACAACACTACAAATATATGGAAATAACGTCTAAAGACGGCAGGGAACTTGTGTAGAGTCAAAGAGGGATCACGAGACTGAGAGAGGAAATAAGGGCCCTTCAAACTGAGTCACGAAATTGGATTCAAAACTTGGGCCTTTTTGGATTGCCCACGCATGATTGTCGATCCTACTCTAATCTTACCAAATGTGATCTTGCTTGCAACCCAGCATGGATAGGCCCCAAAAAATTGTAAATCATATGATCCTGCAAGCAACATTGCAATGTTGACGTTGCATAGTGCATGCAACGGAGAAAGTCAATCTGTTTGGTTAAGAAGTAAAAAATGCCTTGTTTCTTTCCTTCAGCAGGTGTGAGCATAAATGAATGCAGCACATGCTATGGCCCTTTCAATCCCATCAGCCTAATTATAGTACTTGCCAAACATTAAATCTAATTATTGCATCCTTCTAAATCAAAGTAATCTGATAAACCACATTATTCTATACAAACGCTCTTGTTCTTAATAGCTTGATGGCAAAAAAAACTGTATCCAATCCAGATGGTAAAAAAAAAACCCAAGAATGTATTGTAGGAACAACACATCCATTGAAATTCACCAAAAAAAGATGTCAGAAAAGGAATGCTGGCAATATACTTCTATTTATACACTTTTCAATACAAAACCAACTTGTAAGGTGAGACTCTGATACCATCTCAGAATTTGGATTGGACCTAACTCCTCCATACAAAACCAACTTGTAAGGTGAGGACTGCCCTCACTTATAAACACATGTTCCGGTCAAAGATTGTCCGATGTGGGACTCTTAACATTGTAAATGAAAAAACAACTTCAAAAAGGAAGAATATCCTAATGCTCCCAGAGCCAAGCTCCTTCAGAGAATAATTCTCTCTGTCCATAACTAACTCAATGATTCTCTAAGATACTCTTCCTCTCACCCCTCATCCCATATATAACTAACTCACATAAGTTAAGTAACACACTATCCTCACCCTCTGCCACATCAGCATTCTATTCTTCCCTCTTTTATTTTACTGTAATATATCTCATAATTAGCTTTTAGTTCAGAAATTCAAGCCAAAATTGTAGGCAAAATTAAGTGAAAAGTATACATACTAGTCTAATGGTACATGAAAAGACAATTCATGGCAAAACAATTCATGCATGAATCAACAAACTGCTAAAATAGTGTAATAAATGTACAAAGTAGATAAAACCTGAAGTTTGAGAACGGTGGTTTTTCCAGCAGCAGTGAGAACACTATCCTCAGAACGATCAGAAAGAAAACCAGAAACCAAAACAAAAGAGGCAAAACCAACAAGAATGAGAAAGAAACTGGAGCCAGCACCAGCACCAAGTCCAAGTACTCCAACTCCAACGGTAGATCCATAGTAACCCCCGCCGCTAAACGGAGTAGAGTAAGAAAACCCTGGACTCGGCGATGGAACCGAATAGCTCCTCGAGGAAGACGAATACGACGAAGATGAAGACGAAGATGAAGAAGAGAAAGATCTTCCTCCCATTCTACCGCCAGATGCTGCTAAGGCAGGGTTCGGACCGAACATTAACAAAACCCCAATTAATATCGCGGCTACCACGGGTTTTCGAAGCGTGTTCCATATAGAGGTTACGAGAGACTCAAAAGTGCTTTTGGAGTTGGAATTGGGATTGGGATTGGAACTTATTGAGGACGGGGTTTTGTGGATTAAGTGAGATTTGATTGTGTTAAGTGGTTTTGTGATTGGCGTGAAGGAGTGAGGTGTGTGAACGCGATTATTAGAAAAAGCGAATTGATTCTTCCATTTGAAGTGGAAGGGGCAGGGTTGTATTAACAAAGGGGTGGACATGGTCATGGTTTAAAGTTTTCGATTATTTGAATTTTTTATGATAGTAATTGAATTGATGAAGAAGGTGTGGAATGGAATTGAAAAGGGAATTAATCGACTTATTGACTAATGGATTAATTGGGGGAAAAGATTATGTGAAGGAAGAAATTAAACCTACTCTTGTCTGGTTTTCCAAACCAGGAAGAATCGTGTGCCGTTATGGCCCGTTGTTTCGGAACCTCATCTCATCCCCGATCCTCTGTCGTTTTCGTCTTTGCATTCGTTGATATGCCACGTGGCTCTATCTATTTTGGATGGGCAAGTGCTTTGTTAGCTTAAAGCTTAAGTATATCCTGCCATGGATATTTATTTTAAGTTTAAATTTGATTTATTTAAAATTCAGGAACTCAGATCAACTGAATTATTTTACAGATTTAAAAGTTATTTTTTTATTTTTGACTTAATTAATTTTAGAATTTACTTTAATCTCTTATTTAATAAATGTTACATTTTAATGTTTTAAAAATTAGGGTAATGTTAACTTGTGCCCTTGAGGCACATGTTAAAAAACCTATAAATAAAAAATTTGTAT